>SJYT01054939.1:139875-308062 GCA_006410635.1 Cephalophus harveyi | reverse complement strand
TTTTTTTTTTTTTTAAAGTTATTTTATTTTGGGATGCACTGGGTTTTTGTTGCTGTATGAGTGCTTTTTCTAGTTGTGGTGAGCAGGGGCCACTCTCTAGTTGTGGTGTGTGGGCTTCTCATTGTGGTGGCTTCTTTTGTTGTGGAGCACAGTCTCCAGGTTCATGGGCTTCAGTATTTGTGGTGCACAGGCTTAGTTGACCCACAACATGTGGGATTTTCCCAGACCAGGGATTGAACCCACGTCCCCTACATTGACAGGCAGATTCTCTTCCACTGGACCATCAGGAAAGTCCCTTGTTGGCTTTTTAAGGGTACAATTTGTGGTGATTTATTTTTATTATTCTGATCAGTCACATTTGTATTTATTATTTTGCACTCTATTACATGGAAAAGGGCTCCTGTAAGTGTATAAACTTCAGCTCTCACAGATCCTGTATCTGCCTCTGTCATTGTGACCTTTAAACATGCACTAACTAATCAGACCCTTCATGAATTATTGATGGCAGAAGAAAGGTGGAAGAGCCAGACCTATGGGCTGCCAGGGAAGAGAGCTTGGAACTGACCTGGGACAGAGGCTCTCTGCCTCTGGTGTGAGTGCTCTGCCTGGCTCCCATGCCTTACCTACACTATGACATTTTTTTTTTCCAGCAAGGCCAATTTAATGAACAAGCAGCTGTCATCACTTCAGAGCCTTCCCCTACCTGCTACCATGTCTCTTCTCTACCTCCTACGAGGCCTAAAATTTTAGAATTATAGACACATTCCTTTGGGTTCAGAAAACTTTTCAGTTTTCAAGCAAATGTTCTTAAAATCAGTTTCATCGTATGACAGTATTAAGTATCCCTTAGTCATGGAGAAGGAAATGGCAACCCACTCCAGTGTTCTTGCCTGGAGAATCCCAGGGACGGGGGAGCCTGGTGGGCTGCCGTCTATGGGGTCGCACAGAGTCGGACACGACTGAAGTGACTTAGCTTAGCTTAGCTTAGTCATGAGGCTTAGGAGATGCAGACTTAGCACTTTTTGAACATCTACTATGTATCAGGCCTTATTTTGTGCACTATATCATGTCTGATCTCAGTCCACTCTCCAACAGAAGATGCTTAGAAGGGCCACCAAATACTGGCTGAAGAAGATTCCACAGAAATTAAGACACAAAAGGGTTAAATTGTAAATTAGGAGACAAGGGCTTAAAAAATTTCGGGCATTTCACAATCATGCCTTGATCAAGCCCTGCTTTTTATTGTTTTTCCCCAACTTCCATAAAATGCTTATTACTACTTTTCCCAATCACAGAGGGCAGGGCAGAATATGCTCTACACTATGCAGGATACAAAAATAATAATAATAATAATAATAATAACTCCTAAGCAATGAAAGTATGTTCACTTAGCATAAGGAACATAATTAAAAATAAAAGCTAAATGACACCTGGATTTCAGCAAAAATCGGTTATCAAGGGAGAAAGGGTTTTCAAGACAACTAGAACCAGACAGTTAAACATTAGCTTTCAATGGTTTGAAGTGTTTAGGTTTTGCAATGGTGTGGTTTGGAAGCTCTCCAGCACAAAAACTATTTTCTTTTAAGAGGAGAGTTCTCTGTAATATTTTCTTTGCCGAAATGATGTGATCCTTAGTGACGTCTTATATGACCCAAACTTTAAATGAGTCCATTATTTAGCCGACCTCATTCTTACTAGGTTTTTACAGGTCAGCAATGAACTATCAACAGCTTCCTGATAATTAATCCTACTTACTCAAAGAACTGTTAGTCTGCTGTTCTTATCTATGCTAAAAGGAAGACTGTTAAAGGCACCAGACTTCCTCAGTGAATAATACAAACCAAACTGAAATCCTGCAGAAAGGGCCAACATTGTGAGGTTTGAGAATGAAAAACCAGATTGAAAATGATGATGCTACCTTGTTCTCAAGTGCCTTATTTTCTGAAATTCTGTGGTTCATCTGGCATAGGAATGGCTTTATAGCAGAGTCAGCAGCACAACCAGTGGGGCTGGGAGAGGCTCTCTGGGTGGCTTTATCAAAATGTATGGACATTTCAGCACATGCAGTTAGTTACCTGGGTGGTCCAGTTTGAGAAGCAACAGGGCAGGGCAGGCATCCGAAGTAGCAACTTGTCAACTTCCCAGTGGAAGTTAATTTCCTACAATTAGAGATTCATTCCTTTGACTACAAATTCTTTAAGAGTCTACTATTAGAATACGACTACAGTCTTTGGTTGTCCCCTACCCCAAAGCCATGACAAGAGTCTGACAGGAGGAGGGGAGAGAGGCAGATTTTCACAACTGATGCAGAGGATCCCAGGAAGAAGAAAGGTGATGGAATAGTAAGTTTGCTATGGCAGAGGAAGTAGGGAGTTAAAGCTGCTCTCATCTAGCAATTTGTAAATAGGTCGTTTGAACATATGGGTCTTAACATGTTCCTAGATTGTGGGTGTGTGTATATGTGTATGTAAAATGAAAAGGCTCACTATTAGATTCTGCCTCTCGTCAGCACAGTACAACAAAGTTCCTCAGGCAAGGGCATGATTTATAATTAAAGGATTTCTGCATTTGCTAATTGCCCATGGCATGTACCCTTTCTTTCCAAAGCAAGCTTCTGAATTTCAATGATGATTTATTATAAATCTATTTCTCATCAGGTCAGAGACTATCCCAAATAGCAGATTAAATTCAAGCTGCTCAAGCAGATATGGATAGAGAGACTCGTTTAGATGACCTTCTCTAAGAGAGGTCATTATAGCCTATATTAGGCAAAATGAAACATAAACATGGCATTTGACCCAAGGCACAATACATTTTTTATCACTCACTATGGTGAAGTGGAGGAGGGCCTGGCAACCTGGAGGAGGGCATGGCAACCCACTTCAGTATTCTTGCCTGGAGAATCCCCATGGACAGAGAAGCCTGGCAGGCTACAGTTCATGAGGTCGTAAAAAGTCGGACATGACTGAGCGATTAAATACAAGGTGATAATGCAAGTTTTTGAATATTTAGTTGTAGGGTGGTGACTTTGTTCATTAAATCAAATGAAGGTCAGACTGCATTGTCAAGAAGCTCAACAAAACTAGTATCATCACCTCAGAAGAGCAAAAAAAGTCTCAGAAGAAATAAAGACTGAATAGACACAGAATTTAATATTTCCTTCCCTTCATGCTACTTTTTTGGTAGATATTCTGAACCCATTTATAAACGCCATCAGTGGTGATCCTTCAATGGAGAGATCCATCAATGATACAGAAAAGCAATGCCTAGCTGAAAGGTAAGAGAAAGACCTACTGGTGACCATTAGGTTATGCTCTAATTCTTTTTAAATGTAGTCTTTTAAAAAATGCCTGGTTATCTGGCATTTTCCTGTATCTATGATACAATCCTATTAAATTATCATTCTGCACAAGTTTCTAGAAATAATTTCTTGAAGAATGGAATATAAATAAAGGAATGCAATGTTGTTGTTGCTTAGTGGCTAAGTCATGTCTGACTCTTTGCAACACTGTGGACTGTAGCCCACCAGGCTCCTCTGTCCATCGGATTCCCCAGGCAAGAATCCTGGAGTGAGTTGCCATTTCCTGCTCCAGGGAATCTTCCTGACCCAGGGATCGAACCTTTGTCTCCTGCATTGGCAGGTGGATTCTTTACCACTGAGCCACCTGGGAAGCCCATAGGAATGCAATACTTAACATATGTAACAGAATGCTCTCCTCTCTCTTTCTGTCCTAAGTTGATCTCTTCCATCTCTATATATTTGAGGACATTTTTACGATGAAGACTCCTCTTTTGGCTGCATCTACTAGTCCCTTGGACTGCAAGGAGATCCAATCAGTCCAATCTGAAGGAGATCAGTCCTGGGTGTTCTTTGGAAGGAATGATGCTAAAGCTCAAACTCCAGTACTTTGGCCACCTCATGCGAAGAGTTGACTCATTGGAAAAGAGTCTGATGCTGGGAGGGACTGGGGGCAGGAGGAGAAGGGGACGACAGAGGATGAGATGGCTGGACGACAGAGGATGAGATGGCTGGATGGCATCACTGACTCGATGGACGTGAGTCTGAGTGAACTCCGGGAGTTGGTGGTGGACAGGGAGGCCTGGCTTGCTGCAGTTCACGGGGTTGCAAAGAGTCGGACACGACTGAGCGACTGAACTGAACTGAACTGTCGCCATTTTGGTATTGACCAGGGGTTTCTGGATCACTATTGTCGTTTAGTCATTAAGTCATGTCTGACTCTTTTGCAGCCCCATGGTCTGTAGCTCACAGGGCTCCTCTGTCCGTAGAAATATCCAGGCAAGAGTACTGGAGTGGGCTATCATTTCCTTCCCCAGGGGATCTTCTCAACCCAGGAACTGAACCCATGTCTCTTGCATTGCAAGTGGATTCTTTATCACTGGGCCACCATGGAAGTCCCTTGGATCACCATTCATAGTGATAAACCCACTTCATGGTACAATCCACTACTTGTGTATCTGTAAGAATATGCATAAGAAACTGAGAGAAAATATCGTGAAGTGATAAGATAGCCTCTGATATTTTCTATTGCACATCATTCTGTTTCACTGATATTGCTGTTCAACACCACCAAAATGATTGCGTGACCCACAGTTTGAGAGCAATTGTTGAAACTAGCATCACCATTTGCCCAGATCTATGCAGCAGCCTATTAGTTGGCTTTCCTTTTTCCGTATTTCCTTCTTTGATTCCCTATTCCATAGAGCAGTAAGGAGACTCTCAAAAGATAAATCAGAATATATAACTCCCCTGCACAACCCCTTCAGCGGCTTCTTGCCTTCATAGAAAAGTTCAAACTACTCACAGTGGCCTATATGACAGAGCCCTTGACCTTCTCCAGCCTTATCTTATGACCTCTCTTCTTCCTCAATATATTCTGGCCCTCCATAACTTGTGTCTTTATTTCTAGGACACCAGATTCTCACTGCCTGTGTATAAGCCATTCCAGCTGCCAGGAACACTCATTCCCCAACTTCTCATGGCTAGCCATTGTTTATCCTTTAATTCTTAATTATTTTCTCTACAGAGAACCCTTTCTTTACCACCTTTGTTGGAATCAATCACTCCTTCTTATAATCTATTTCAGCCTATTGTTTGAACATATACCACATTAGAAAAATCAGGAAAAAAAATATGGCAGCTAAAACAATCTGATTAACACATAGGATGGGGTGGTGGGAGGAGGACCCAGAGAAGAAAATTGCACAGCATTTGGGGGCTGGTTCACAGTCATCCTAGGATCAAGAATTTGGAGTTTGGAAATGTGATTTTGTGTGAAGCATCTTGACTTTTAATTTTAGTTTAGTACAGAATCACATTAATTTTGAAAAAGCTGTATGTCTCTATTGTACCAGAAGAATGAAGGAAAGGAAGAATGTAGTTATATGTAGACCAACAATTTAAAGAGTAGCTGTCAGGTCACAGAATTGGTGATGACAGAGGAAATCAAAGTGACAGACTGAACAGAAAGACAGTGCTTAAGTAAATGGGTCAGAGGCTGCTGCTAGAACCAGCTTCTGCCAGCTGGCTGTTCTTCTTGAGATTTCTTCTTGGCTCAGAACTTAATTCAAGGGTTTCATGTTGTGTTTTAATAAGGAAGATGTTTCCATCCTTGAAACATCTCTTCCCTAACGTTGGAGATCCTTCCTGTTACAGAGATCATAGGTAACCTGCCAGTTTAGAACATTGGCAGTCCTGTTGAAGAGGCATTGTAAGCTTAGCCCTTTTGAAGGCAAAAGGAGAAGGGGGCGGCAGAGGATGAGATGGTTAGGCAGCATCACTGACTCAATGGACATGAATTTGAGAAAACTCTGGGAGGGAGTGGAGGACAGATGATCCTGGTATGCCATAGTCCATGTGGTTGCAAAGAGTCAGACATGACTGAGTTACCAAACAACAACAAAACTTAGTCCTAGGGTCTAACAGTCACCATCTCTAACCCAGGAGTTCCAGATGTACAAGCAGGTTTTGTACATGGGGTCATCCCTCACCAGCAGCCAGGATATACCTGTTGGATATACCTGTTTAGGAGTCCAGGTGACAGTTGGAATCAGATACATTTAACTGGGGCTCAAGGTAGACATCCTGAGAGAGAATTCCCTGAAGACAGAGATTGGGAGCATCATCTGAACCTCCCAGGGCCTGATGCCCAGGAGAGCACCATGAGCCTCCTGGCCCCTCCCTCTGCCATCACAGGCTTCTGCTGCTGCTAAGTCACTTCAGTCGTGTCCGACTCTGTGCGACCCCATAGACGGCAGCTCACCAGGCTCCCCCGTCCCTGGGATTCTCCAGGCAAGAACACTGGAGTGGGTTGCCATTTCCCTCCCCAATGCATGAAAGGGAAAAGTGTAAGTGAAGTCGCTCAGTCTTGTCTGACCCTCAGCGACCCCATGGACTGCAGCCCTCCAGGCTCCCCCGTCCATGGGATTCTCCAGGCAAGAATACTGGAGTGGGGTGCCATTGCCTTCTCCTCACAGGCTTCTGCTCCTAAGCATTAGGTCCCATCCAGCTCCTATGTAAGAGTTAGTCTGCAAAGTGCCAGGCATGCTCTGAGAAATATCATCATGCATCTCATCTCATATTGCCCAGTCTATCCTTCCAGTTTGGCGTGCCATCATACTCTTACATTTATTTGTTTCCAGCTCAGCATTGGGGGATTGTCATCAGTTCAGTTCAGTCGCTCAGTTGTGTCTGACTCTTTGCGACCCCATGAATCGCAGCACGCCAGCCCTCCCTGTTCATCACCATCTCTCGGAGTTCACTCAGACTCACATCCATCGAGTCAGTGATGCCATCCAGCCATCTCAGCCTCTGTCGTCCCCTTCTCTTCCTGCCCCCAATCCCTCCCAGCATCAGAGTCTTTTCCAATGAGTCAACTCTTCGCATGAGGTGGCCAAAGTACTGGAGTTTGAGCTTTAGCATCATTCCTTCAAAGAACACCCAGGGCTGATCTCCTTCAAATGGACTGGTTGGATCTCCTTGCAGTCCAAGGGACTCTCAAGAGTCTTCTTCAACACCACAGTTCAAAAGCATCAATTCTTCAGCACTCAGCTTTCTTCACATTCCAACTATCACATCCATACATGACCACTGGAAAAACCATAGCCTTGACTAGAGGGACCTTTGTTGACAATAGATTTCTCCAAATCTATGATATATGTGCTGTGGGTGTCCTATCTTTCTGGGCCCCTATAATTCCTCAACAGGAATTTATGTTAACTCTTTTACTCCTCCTTGCACCCTCTGAGGTTCAGCCTTGGATAGAGTTTACCAAGGTGGTCGGTGGTGCTTCTAGTTGCTAAATCATATCTGACTCTTGCAATTGCCAGGGACTGCAGCCTGTCAGGCTTCCCTGTCTGTGGGATTTCCCAGGCAAGAATACTGTAGTGGGTTGTCATTTCTTTCCTCAGAGGATCTTCCCAACCCAAGGATCAAATCCACATTTCCTGCATTGCTGGCTAATTCTTTCCTGCTGAACCACCAGGGAAGCCCATGGCCACATCAAATGAAGCATGGGCTGCTTCTGAAGGGATTAATTGTTTCTGAGAGTTCTCATTAAAAAAAAAAAAAAAATCCGTGTTGAGAACAAGGACAAATATCCATCCCCAGGCTTCCTGCATCTGACCCTCAACCTCCTGATTTAATCACTTCATTTTAGAATAATGCACTTGGCTATTTCTATATCAGCCACTGACTTTTCCCAAGGAATGAATAATAAGGAAGATGTGACATTAACTAAGGCAGCCTTGCCGTAAGGTTAAAGGAACACAGACAGCTGATCTCCAGGATCTCTGGACCTTTGGAACAAATGCCGTTTCTCCCTAGGGCCAAGATGCTTTGAATTAAAATTTATTAAAAACAAAATGAACTGGCTATTTTTGGACTAGAATTTGACCTATTACCTAAATCCAGATTGAAAATGCTTTGTGAAGTTCTGTTGTAAGAGCAGCCATTTCTTTTTGTTTCTTCCTCTCTCTTTCATTCTTTTTCCTTCTATTATATATTATATCCTAAGTGAACAATGCAAAGAAACAGAGGAAAACAATAAAATTGGAAAGACTAGAGGTCTCTTCAAGAAAATTAGAGACACCAAGGGAACATTTCATGCAAAGATGGGCACAATAAAGGACAGAAATGGTATGGACCTAACAGAAGCAGAAGATATTAAGAAGAGGTGGCAAGAACACACAGAAGAACCATAAGAAAAATGATCTTAATGACCCAGATAACCACGATGGTGTGGTTACTCACCTAGAGCCAGACATCTTGGAGTGCAAAGTCAAGTGGGCCTTAGGAAACATTACTACGAATAAAGCTAGTGGTGGTGATGGAATTCCAGTTGAGCTATTTCAAATCCTAAAAGATGATGCTGTGAAAGTGTTGCACTCAATATGCCAGCAAATTTGGAAAACTCAGCAGTGGCCACAGGACTGGAAAAGGTCAGCTTTCATTACAGTCCCAAAGAAGGGCAATGCCAAAGAATGTTCAAACTACTGCACAATTGTGCTCATTTCACATGCTAGCAAAGTAATGTTCAAAATTCTCTAAGCTAGGCTTCAATAGTACATGAACCGAGAACTTGTAGATGTTCAAGCTGGTTTTAGGAAAGGCAGAGGAACCAGACATCAAATTGCCAACATCTGTTGGATTATAGAAAAAGCAAAAGAATTCCAGAAAAACATCTACTTCTGTTTCACTGACTACACTAAAGCCTTTGATTGTGTGGATCACAGTAAACTGTGGAAAATACTTAAAGATATGAAAATACCAGATCACCTGACCTACCTCCTGAGAAACTTGTATGCAGGTCAAGAAGCAACAGTTAGAACCAGACATGGAACAACAGACTGGATCAAAACTGAGAAAAGGAGTATGTCAAGGCTGTATATTGTCATTCTGCTTATTTAACTTATATACAGAGTACATCAAGCAAAATATTGAGCTGTATGAAGAACAAGCTGGAATTAAGATTGGCGGGAGAAATATCAATAACCTGAGATATGCATATGACACCACCTTTATGGCAGAAAGTGAAAAGGAACTGATGAGCCTCTTGATGAAAGTGAAAGAGGAGAGTGAAAGAGCTGGCTTAAAACTGAATATTCAAAAAAATGAAGATCATGGCATCTGGTCCCATCACTTCATGGCAAATAGATGGGGAAGCAATGGAAACAGTGACAGACTTTACTTTCTTGCACTCCAAAATCACTGGACATGTTGATTGCAGCTATGAAATTAAAAGATGCTTGCTCCTTGGAAGAAAAGCTATGAGAAATTTAGACAGCATATTAAATAGCAGAGACATTACTTTGCCAACAAAGATCTGTATAGTCAAAGCTATGGTTTTTCCAGTAGTCATATATGTATGTGATACTTGGACCATAAAGGAGGCTAGCACTGAAGAAATGATGTTTTTGAACTGTGGCATTGGAGAAGACTCTTGAGAGTCCCTTGGACTGCAAGGAGAGCCAACCAGTCAATCCTGAAGTAAATTAGTCCTGAATGTTCATTGGAGGGACTGATGCTGAAGTTGAAGTTCTAATACTTTGGCCACCTGATGCAAAGAACTGACTCATTATAAAAGACCCAGATGCTGGGAAAGATTGAAGGCAGGAGAAGGGGATGACAGAGGAAGAGATGGTTGGATGGCATCACCGACTCAATGGACATGTTTCAGCAAGCTCCAGGAGATGGTGAAGGACAGGGAAGCCTGGCATGCTGCAGTCCACGGGGTCACAGAGTTGGACATGACTGAGCTGCTGAACGACAACATGTAATATCTTATTCTCGAATAATGTAACAGATACGAAATATAGGAAACCTCTGGGAATTCAACAGAATTTTTGTAATTATGGGGATGATCCACTGACAGCAGTAACAAAAAACAGACTTCAACTGACAAGAACTGTCTGTAGAGGATGATCAAGTCAGAAATTTGACTGTTTTATGTGTTTGAATAACATAATCTGACACAGATGCTGAACCAACTTATGCTATAATGATATCATATTTGATATTTTCTACTCAGTTGTACTCAAAGTTCAATTCCTCAGTGCTATTATATATAGTAAAATATGTTGTAGGTATTTATTAGCCAAAACTGGATTTAAGAAAACAAAGCAGAATTAGCCCCAAATGAGAGCAAATTAGACGAAGGCCAAAGATGAACGGAACCTTATGGATAGCTATAAAGTCAGAGCAAGAGACTAAAACTGGGGATCCCTGCATTTAAGAAGACTACTGTGCTGTTTAGTGAGATACCACATTTTCCCACAGGCTTTGGGAGAATAACACTTCAATTTTTCAGACCTGCTATTTGTGGTCAGTGCTTCAACTAGGTGTATGCTGCTGCTGCTGCTGCTAAGTCACTTCAGTCGTGTCCGACTCTGTGTGACCCCATAGACGGTAGCCCACCAGGCTCCCCCGTCCCTGGGATTCTCCAGGCAAGAACACTGGAGTGGGTTGCCATTTCCTTCTCCAATGCATGAAAGTGAGAAGTGAAAGTGAAGTCGCTCAGTCGTGTCCGACTCAGCGACCCCATGGACTGCAGCCCACCAGGCTCCTCCGTCCATGGGATTTTCCAGGCAAGAGTACTGGAGTGGGGTGCCATTGCCTTCTCCGAACTAGGTGTATAAGAGCCTTTAAAGGGGAGAGTATGGTGATATCTCTATGGGTTTGTGAATATTGAACTTCTGAGTCCCCTATATTTCATTTCCGCAATAACTTCACAATGGCCAACAGATGATATGATATATAGCTATCAGAGAAAAATGAACTGAAGTCATAATTAGAATCCTGTATGGTAGAAGGATGACCATTTTAGATTGTTGAAGTACATTTACATTTCAGATTGTTGAAGAACTAAACAGATTTAAAATACACTGTCCCTTTTTCCTCACAAGCATATTCATATTTTAAGACCACATACTTTTAAAAATTTGAGCTATATAGTCACTATAGTTAAATACCCTAATAAAATAATAAGGATAAAAGTTCTTATGGAAAAACTTACTACTATAAAATTTAAATAAGTAGTAACATAACATCTTCATACAATTAAATGTAATATTTTAAACTTTATGGCTTGTGTATGAAAGCACAATTTGAAATCTAAAGCTGATTATACTTCATAAATTATTTGATTTAAAAACAGAACAGTGGTGGAAACTTCTGAAGTATTCCCAGAAGCATTGAAAAATAAACAAGAGAAAAGTTAAATTGACAAAAAAACAAAAAAACCCTCATTAATCATACATAATCGGGGCTTCAGAAAAATGAGTCAAGAGATGATCATAAAATTTGAAACTATTTCATAATAGCATTGACAGTTATTAAAAGTTTATTAAAAGTTTAAGGTTTAGCATATTCCAACTGAAAATGTTATCTTCCTAAATAAAGAACTTTTACTAGACACACAGAACTTATTTAGGCTATTTAATCTAGGTTATTTGTCAGGTTTTTAAGGTAACCATAGTGATCAGAGCTAAAGGATTTAGGTTAATAGCAGCTGATAGCACTAGATTGATTCAATAGCCATTTATCTGTACTAATGAATAGGGAATGAGAACGGATGTGTGAAAGAATCAACATCTAGAGAAAAAATTAGGGAAGATATAAGTACATGTGTATACCCACAGGTTTACTTCCCACTGTGCTGTTGTTACCAACCCCCCTCCGCCACACACACACACACACACACACACACACTCAAAATCCAGGGACTGCTCACTGCATGGGGATTTAAGAGGAGCCGAAGGCTCAGACTACCCAGGTTTTACTGCAGCTTAAAGTGCATTTTGCAAAGCCTCTGGTTAATTTGATCAACACCGGCATTCCAAATCAATAATGCAAGTTCCAGAGTAAATGTTTTGATGAAATTGATCGTTAATTAAATTTAGAAGACAACTAAAATTTCCATTGTGCTCTATTAAACACAAGAAGTTCAACCAGACATCTGGCTGTTTAATATCATGTAGATAAAATATCTAAATAATTAGCTTGTTTTTCAATTTTTTGTTCCAAATGTTTGCTATCTTTAGACACAAAGTGGATTAAGAATTAGTCATGATAATTCAATTTCTTTGATTTATGAAGAAGGTGTGACTCAAAATAATGACATACCCAATATGCAAAGGATGATTATTTTTCATGTCAGAAATATTTAAAAGGCATTTAAAAAGCATCTCTGCACTTGTTCTAGGGTTATAACATAAAATAGAAAACATTGCAGTGTACAATAATACAGAATCATAATGTTACAGGAAAATTTAAAATGAAATATGACCATTCTTATATTTTTAGGATTATTCATTTTATTTTTTAAACAAATGAATTAAAAATATAGTTGTGTTACTTTGGTCATGAAATTGACTAACCTTGCAGGAGTATCCATTGCTCCAGACTTCAAAGGGCCTGTGTCACATACATGCCCATGATCGCTGACTCTCTCAACAGGTCCTGTAATCCAATGAAGGACAGAGGTAATGTTCCAAGACATGTCAGGAGTCAAAGACTAGAGTAAACCAAACAAGTCACAAGTGCTCACAAGGGGAATCTATTTTTAACACACAGTAAAGTCACATATTTCTGGTCAGTGCTCAAGTATGTTGAATTACTGCTCACAGAGAACTCACATTGAGTAGATGGAGAGAGTAAGGTTGCCAGATTAGTGCCAGTGGAGGGCAAAATAAATAACTTCAGAATTTTAATGGAAACTAGGGAGCGGTTGTTGGACAAATTATCTCAGGTGCCATTTTTTTTTCTGTTTTGATACTGTAAAATGACTTTTTGATAGGAAGAACACATGTACATCCACGGATGATTCATGTGAATGTATGGCAAAAACCACCACAACATTGTAAAGTAATTAGCCTCCAATTAAAATGCTGCTGCTGCTAAGTCGCTTCAGTCATGTCCGACTCTGTGCGACCCCATAGATGGCAGCCCATCAGGCTCCCCCGTCCCTGGGATTCTCCAGGCAAGAACACTGGAGTGGATTGCCATTTCCTTCTCCAACGCATGAAAGTGAAAAGTGAAAGTGAAGTCACTCAGTTGTGTCAGACTCTTAGCGACCCCATGGACTTCAGCCTACCAGGCTCCTCCGTCCATGGGATTTTCCAGGCAAGAGTGCCGGAGTGGGGTGCCATTGCCTAAAATTAAAAAAAAAAAAAAAAAAAAGTCACTTCTTTTATGCTAAACAATGACCTTATTGAGTAACTACAAATTTCAAAACCTAAAGGGCAGTTCAATTGCCCTTTGGAGATATCTTTATCTAAACTGTGGGTACTTAATTATGTGTTAGCATGAACTCCCTTTTAATGTCCAGGACTCTGGCTGGAGCTGTGGCTTCTCAGATATTGATCTCCAGTCAGAAGCTTCAATGGTTCAAATATTAGTAACTTTGATAGCTCTTATTTTCTACTCCCTATACTATCTCAGGTAATGATTCGTTTTTTTTTTTAGAAAGTTAAACTTGAATCTTTTATTTCATATTGCTAAAATATATCCAAATGTCTTAGTGCTTAGAGTCTGCAGCTAGTTTTCCCATTCACATTTTACGTAAGGAGCCAGCATTTTCAAGGTGGTCAAATTTATCTTCCTAGAGTCTGGTTTGAACAGTTTTTAAGAAGCCTATCTATAAAAATGTTCATCACCCTAGTAGTTTTCAGGAAAAAAAACCTTCATTTTAAATATTATTTGTTGTGTTACTATCTGTTGTGTTCAGCTTCTCAGACTTTCTAAGATTCAGAAATGTGCTTTTTGGTTGCTTACAATTTTCTATAGTAATTTCTCCCAAACATCAGGATAGCATTATATTTCCCTCCCCATTCCACCCCTCTAGGTTGATACAGAACCCCTGTTTGAGTTCCCTCAATCATACAGCAAATTCCCCATTGGCTATCTATTCAATTATACTGTTTATTTATTTCTTTGCAGCAGATAATTTTGAAGTAAGGAAGGAAATAAAGAGGAAAAGATTTTAACAAAGAAAGTGATGGTAGAAATGTTTAAAAAATTCTTTTAAACAAGGAGGTATATGCATTACTGAATCAGTGTATGGTCTAAGCATGTGAGCAAATATACTTTTTGTAGCTGCTTAAATTCACATGGTAATTATATAATTTCTGAATTTGGCATATCAAAATGGTGCTGGTAAAATGGATATACACCATGTTTATGTCCAAAAATGTTGAAAGGTCATATAAATTAATGATCAGTGACCAATATGTCAACATATGTGTACAAAGTAAGAGTTGGCTAAAAATTTATCAGAATGAGCTGATATACCCACAGAAGACAATTTTCTTTCTCTCTCTCTCTCTCTTTTCACAAGATACATGCGTATTTTGGCCAAATTCCTTCTGGAAAATAATTCATTAGATAATGCCTCCTTTCAGAATATAATTCATTATATTCCCGCCTTGTACCTTTCTCAAAGCTTTATAAGTACCACAAGTAAACATCCACATTTTCTTCAGAGAAGTTAAACATTCTTCTAGTACAAACTTGCAGAAGGAAAAAACTTGTAATATAAATATGACTTTGGGGGAAAAGCAGTTTACTTATTCATATTTGGTAGGTTTTGAAAATACACGTGTAATTCTAGTTTACATTTTGCCAAATGAATGTGACTTTTGAATGTCTCTTTTGTTTGGAGAAAAGAAAACAGTCTGGTCCATGGGACTTGCAACATTGAAACAGCAAGCGTTTCACCAAGATGTCAAAACAGGAAGAACTTCTGGCATAATCAGCACTGATAGTAGCACAAGAAAATACTGGCTTGTCTTTCTGATGAAGAACTCTATTAAAGGATGATCTGCACTGAGTTTGATTTTAAGAGTGATGACATAGGATTGTGTTGCTTGCATACTGAATTTCCAAAGCTCAGTGATCTCTGACTGTGCAAAGAACTGTTTTTATGTGGTCATATATGTCAAATAAATACTCTTAAAAGTAACTTTAGGAAATGACACTTAGGAGATGCTCAACAGTTTTTGTAAGATGTTCACAGGTGAGAATGTAGTCCATACAAACGACGCTCTTTGTGGCTAGAGGGTCCCTTCAAACTGAACAATTTGTTACTGATCACTGAAATACACTCACAGATATTTGAGAGTATGAAAGATTAAACCATGTGGTCCTGAGAAAGGGATGCTGGTCCATGACTGAAAGCAACTGAGTCTTACTTTAACTTTTCCAGAATTAGAGATGTAAACCTGAGAAAAATCACCTAGAATTTCTTGCACTGCACATTGGCCAGAATAATTTTGAAGATAAAATGAAATAAAACAGGAAAAAAGTGTTGAAAAGTTTAAACTTACAGAAGTTAATCTGTTGATTGCTAACAACTATATAGGTAATAAAATGCTGGGCTGTTATTGTCAAGACTAGAAGCTGTATGATTTAGGATGTCTCTGGCCTTTGATAGGCCTTGAATAAACCTTTATTCCCCTGAAGAAACATGAGGAGAGTCATTTCACAAGCAGCATTCCCTGGGAAAACAGGTCATATATTGACTAATTTCCCAGGAGTTTTAATTTTTACATGAAGCCTGATTGGCTGCTGTTCTACTAATAGCTGGATGACAGAAAGCTCTTGTTTGCCCTACAATGTGGACTTCTCTGTGGACATGGCTGGAGAAGGACGCCTGTCTGTCCTCTATGGCCTCAGGAACCACTCTGCCCTAAGAAGGTGGTGAATGGCAAGGGTGTGGGGAGTGGCCCCAAAATCTTCACATCCCACTGCTCTGGCCTAGGGTGGGGGTGAGGGGACAAGGTATTTCTGCAGGGTTCTGTCACTTTTGGTGGAAAGGGTAGGGGCAGGGGAAGGTGGATAATCCATGGAGAGGGTGGAGAGAGCTCGTGTGAAAAGATAAGAGCAAGACAAAAATCTCGGGAGAGAGAGGAACTAGGCCTCACTGCTGTGTTCTAAGCAACGTCTGGATGTGAGCGTGGGGGAATCATTGTATATTTATTTGCTGCTTATCTTCTGAAACCATTCCTGAAAAGACAGGAAGCAGACAAAGCAAAATGGGAAGGGTAGCAAGACTACTAAGTGAACTTGTGACCCTCCCCACCCTGTTTGTGTGTGTGTGTGTGGTTTTCTGAAAGCCTCTTTGGAAGGCTGCTAACTTTCTGGATCCCCCAGTCAGGGAGGCAGGCCTTTCTGACTGAGGAAGAAACTCTCATCTACCCAGGCAGGTGCATTCTGACCTCAGCAGCTGTTTCAGGACAAAACACCTTGGTCTTCGACGTTCTATACAATCTGAACATATAGAATTTGGAAAGAAAGTAGGAGCAGAGTACAGTTCCATTTCAGTTTTGGGCCTAAAAGGAAAATGAAATGACAGGGGGAAGGAAGGCTCCTAGAGGAAAAGCTGCAGAGAGCAGCCACAGGAATGGATATGAACCGAGGCTCTGCCACTTCTGTCAGTTCCTTAACCTTCCTCTGTCTCATCTCCCCTATCTGGAAAATGGGGATGTGACAGGTAGAGCTCTGATATGTGGAGAAAGTTTAAAAGATATGGTGTCTATAAAATACTGATCATAGTGTCTGGCACATTATAACCAACTTAATAACATTAAGTACTCTCCAGGCCAAAATGGAACTTCTTATTTTGCTAAGTCCAGATTGATTGTCACTTTTAAATCCAGGTTAACTAGGCATAAGTGTTTCTTTTTTCAGCTTTCCTTTAAGAACTACAGATACAGACATACAGCATTATATTGCCATAGATCTTCCTCCCCTTTAAGATGAGAAAAAGTAAATTATTTACCAAAAAGCTACAGAAATTAAAGCCTATTTAAAGCCTAGTATACGGACATGTGTATGGCAACTCTGCACCTAAATTTAATCCAAGGATAACCGTGTTGAGAGGTGATCTTGGCAATGAACATGCTTGGAGAGTGGGGACTTTCTCATTTGATAATTAGTTTGGTTTCTAGGGGAAAAAACATACTTGCAATTGCAAAATTTGCAATTTCATGTAAGGATGAACATTTTCTTTTCCAGAATGTAAATATTACCTCAGTTTGAAGACAGGGAGAAGAGGGACAAAGAACAACAGATGCTTTCATTCGACAATATGTATCAAGTGGCCATTATGAATCAGGCTCATATGAATCCAGTCAAACACTATGCAGTGTTGCCAGAAGTAAGAGATCCCAGATGTAATAGCGCAGGAGGTGGCGGGTCTGGATTATTGGGATTAGGAAGGGTGCTAGCAAGGGAGAACCCAGACGGGGAGGGGTAACACTTTGTTAGAGGGTCAGGGAAGTGTCAGCCATAAAGCCCTGGAGACTTGGGAGAAGGTGTCTTGCCCCACTGCCCCTGGGACTCACCCTTCTCCAGCATAGGGTCTGATGCACTGCAGGCTCTCTGGAGCTGGCCTCAGGCTCCACCTCTGCCTCTCAGCCATGCTCTCCACTCTTGGGCGAGGTCATGAGAGCAGCCAGGCAGAAAAGTACAGCCTCTGCCAGGGAGGTGCCCACCGAACCAGGCTGCAGTATCCCTTGTCAGCCTGATGTAAATGTGGCAGGGCCCTTGTGTTAGGAATTGCATGGGCAACTTGCCAAAATGTTGATTCCTTTAGCCCCACAGACCAAAATCTTTAAGATTTCCTGAAGCCCAGGTAGCCAAGGGCTCAGAGACTCTAATGCTTTTTTTTTCTTCCTCACTTTTTTTGGGAGAAGGGTTAAAGTACAAAATAATGGCTGCTGCTGCTGCTGCTAAGTCTCTTCAGTCGTGTCCTACTCTGTGCGACCCCACAGACGGCAGCCCACCAGGCTCCCCAGTCCCTGGGATTCTCCAGGCAAGAACACTGGAGTGGATTGCCATTTCCTTCTCCAATGCATGAAAGTGAAAAGTGAAAGTGAAGTCGCTCAGTCCTGTCAGTGGGTCTAAACCTTTGATTTTTTTTTTAGTGCAGTGTACTCAATACTGGGCTTCTCAGGTGGCTCAGACTGTAAAGAATCCACCTGCAATGCTGGAGACCCAGGTTTGAGCCCTGGGTCCAGAAGATCCCCTGGGGAAGGGAATGACTACCTGCTCCAGTAGTCTTGAGTGGAGAATTCCATGGACAGAGGAGCCTGGCGGGCTACAGTACATAGAGTCACAGTCAGACACGACTGAGTGACTAACTTTCACTTTCATCTACTATATAATCTACTCCATTGCTTTTGTTTTCAGGGGCAGAATTTATACTAGCCTTGAACATGTGTTTCGTTATAGAAAAGGCCTTTTCTTTTTCGTTCAAATCCAGAGGTTCAGAGTACCAGAGGGTACTGGTGGGCTACATATATCCTATTTCTGAAAACTATGGCTAAATAGCATTCTCCAGAGAAATGGGTTGGTTTCGAGGCCTGAACTCACCACTGATTATCCATGAAACTTGGGCAAATCTCTACCTCACAATTCTTGTTTCCAAATCCTTGTGATTGAGGATATCTTCTCAAGTGAAGATTAAATGAGGTGTTAAGTGTAAAGAGCTAAGCAGAGTATTGCCCGGAGGTTCTCAGGAAGTTCCTAGAAACCAATCTGGTTTGTATCGAGATGTACCACCAATCTCATTTCTTACAGTAGCGGTCTATAAGGCCTTGCCCAAACTCCAATTCTCTTACACTCTTCCCTTTTGATGGTAGTGCTTTTCTCCTTCCCTAACTACCAAGGCAAGTCCACTTTTCAAGATCCGATCAAAAGGACGCTGCTTCTCTCGTCTCCCCCAGCTCCCCTGGTCCCAGTTAGTCCACCACTGTTTGTGTGTGTGTTATGTCGCTTCAGTCGTGTCCAGCTGTTTGCGACCCCGTGGACTGTAGCCCACCAGGCTCCTCTGTCCATGGGGTTCTCCAGGCAAGAGTGCTGGAGTGAGTTTCCACGCCCTCCTCCAGGCGATCTTCCCAACCCAGGGATGGAACCGGCGTCTCTCATGTCTCCTGCATCGGCAGGCGGATTCTTATCCACTGTGCCACCAGGTAAGTCCACGTCCACCACTGCTCTGTGTCAAATCACACCTCTCTCACAATACACGCACAGTTATGCACCGGTGACTAGGTCCATGAGTGTGCATCTGGGGAAGCGATGGGCCCGTGAGAATCGTGTGCTTGGTTGTCCCGCGGTCCCTTCCCCGACTCCCACACCTCGCCCGGCCAGCGCTGGGAAGTAATGGCTTCCGTCTGCGGTCCCGCTGGTTCCTCCGCTTTGAGAGCAGCTCCGCAGGGCACCGGCAGGGGGCGGCGTTGCCACGCAGCTGGAGGCTCGGCGGGCGGCCGTCCCCCCTAACTCCCCGGCACCCCCCTCCAGGCGCTCAGCTTCGGTGACGAGGCCGGGGCTCCCCCTGTTCGGCGGGGGCGGGTCGTGTTCCCTCGCAGCCAGGGCGGCAGGGGTCGTGCGGGGCCACAGGCGGGAGTTTCCAAGCTTCCCAGGCGCCCCACCCCAACCCCCGCTCCAGGAGCCCGCAGCCTCCACGAGAAGGAAAGTTACTCTTAAGTTTGAGAAGTGGCATCGAGCAGCCAGAATTGACAGTCCGAAGAAAGGGGGGCGCTTTCTAGCAAAGACCGGGGTGAGGTGGGGGGGGTGTGAGCGCGAGGGCTCGCGGAAATAACACCACGCTCCTTTCGCGCCGCTGAGGCGACTGAACTTGAGGGGCTGCGAGAGGAACGCTTGGGTCCTTTAAACCCGTACTTTTCGAGGGTCGTGGAACACCAGCTCGTTTCACACCGACATTAGCACACTCACTTGAAAAAGGAAAACCTTAAGCGCCCCGGGAACGAACGCGCTTCTCTGCCTCAGGTCTCGGCGAGAGAACGCGCCGCTGGAGCGTCCGGCCGAGCTCGGCAGCCCTTCGCGCGACCCGGCGGCCGCGCGCTTCCCGCGCGCCGCACTCCGGGCCCGCCGGGTCCTCAGCTGCGGGCCGCGCGCCCTTCCGGCTCTCAGGCCCGCCAGAGCGCCCGCTCGGGGCCGCGCGCGGGCCCCACGCCGCGCCCCCGGCCCCTCGCGCGCGCGGGAGACGGGCGCACGCTCGGCCCCGCCCCCGCGCGCCGCGGGCTCACGCCGAGTTCCCCGCGCCGCCTGAGGTCTCGAGAATCGAAACCCGGGGGAGCTCGCCCTGCCCCTCGCGCGCGCCGCCTGACCGGCGAGGGGAAGTGGGCGCCTTCGTTTTCTCCAAGGCCGGGTTTATTAACGGAGTAAATAGCCTAGCTTGACACCACACATTGTCTAATAAAACGATGGTCGGGGGTTGGGGGAGTCGAAAGAACCTCTGGAGCCCCGTCCATAAGCCATAATGACGCGCCAGAAAAGGCGAGAATTTTATGTTTGGGAAGTTTCTGCAGTTGCGCGAATTTCGCCGGGTTCTGGTTGTGCAGGCCACTTAGAACTCTTGAGGCATCGGAAATGTTTCTTCGTTGGAGGGGAGACAAAATAAAAAGAGGGGCTTTGTGTGTGTGTGGGGGTGGGGTGGGGAAGGAATCCATAAGTCAAATACAAGTACAAGCACAAGAGTGCACACTCACAGCCGCCGCCGGCCTCGCGCTCCGGGACCGGCCGCCGCAGCCTTTCAGCTCCGCGGGGCTCGGGCAGCTGGGCGGGCGGGCGGACGGGGGCGGCGCCCTATGCAGATGAGGAGGGTGTGGCGATTCGTGCGGCGCCGGGCCCCGGAAGCGCCCAGAGGACCTCGTATAAAAAAAGTACTGAGGCCGTTTCTGCCGCACAACTGCTAAAGCTCCAGAGACAGGAACGTGTGCGGCGGCGGCGGCGGCAGCAGGAGCCGCCACCTCCGGGACCACCGCGACTCAGGCGGCGCGGGCGGGGGCGAGGGGCGGGAGTGGCCGGCGCGGGCGGCGGGGGTCTAGGAAGGACTCGAGTCGCTCGCCGCGGCTGGGAGCGCACTCGCTGCTCCCGAAGAGTTGTCGCCTCGCAGTTCCTCGCTCGCCTCGCTCCTCGAAGGGGCGGCCGCCTCCAGGTGACACAGACGGGACTCCCGCTTGCGCTTTTCCAGATGCATCAGAGATACTTTTGGTGCGGGGCTGCTCTTGCGGGGCGCGGCGCGCGCGGCTGGGGGACCGCGGGGGCCTGGGGAGGGAGCGTCTCCGGGGTGTCCCCCTAGGCGAGGCGGGGGGATTCAAGCGGGGAAAGGGGGCGCGTTCCTGCCTTCGCGGCCCCCCGCCCCTGTCCGCCCGGCCGCTTCTCAGCGTCCTCAGCGCGCTCCTTCCCCCACTTCCCCCCCGTTCTCTCTTAGGACCGACCAGGGCCAAGTGGTGTTCGGCGGGCACTTCATGGCGGAAGGCGAAGGGTACTTTGCCATGGCCGAGGACGAGCTGGCCGGCGGCCCCTACATCCCGCTGGCCGGCGATCTGAGCGGCGGCGACTGTGGCGGCGGCGGCGGCGGCGGGTTTGCCGGGCATTGCTTGGAATACTGCGAGAGCCCCACGGCGCACTGCAACGTGCTGAACTGGGAGCAAGTGCAGCGGCTGGACGGCATCCTGAGCGAGACCATCCCAATCCACGGGCGCGGCAACTTCCCCACGCTCGAGCTGCAGCCCAGCCTGATCGTGAAGGTGGTGCGGCGGCGGCTGGCCGAGAAGCGCATCGGCGTCCGCGACGTGCGCCTCAACGGCTCGGCCGCCAGCCACGTCCTGCACCAGGACAGCGGCCTGGGCTACAAAGACCTGGACCTCATCTTCTGCGCCGACCTGCGTGGGGAAGAGGAGTTTCAGACTGTGAAGGACGTCGTGCTGGACTGTCTGTTGGACTTCTTACCCGAAGGGGTGAACAAGGAGAAGATCACACCACTCACGCTCAAGGTAAAGCACACCACCCCCCTCCTTGCCCACCCCAGAGGGGCCCGGGGCCCGCGCGGCGGGCCGGGCGCGAGTGCTGCACGGCTGACACCCGGGGCTCGGGTCGGTCACCTGGACCCGTGTGCGCGCCCTGGCTGATTTTGCTTTTGTGTTATTTTATTTTTTTTCTGAGTTCACGAAGGTGCGTGGACTTGTGTCTGAGTGTTTTCGTTGACTTGCTGCTTCAGCGCCCCGCGCCTTCTGCTTCCTCATCTGCCCTGCCCTCTCTTCCTTCTCCTTATTTTTTAACTCTTGGCTTTCCTTGCTTGAGTCGTGTCCGGAGTACATTCGTACGTTTTGATAAGTAGAAGAGTGAAATGTCCATCTTTTTTTTTTTTTTTTTGAGTCATTGGATGTTTGAGTCTCTGGGAAAAAGAGCAGCCTGCCGCAGAGGCGAGTCAATGGGTTTATTATTGTGTTGGAAAAAATGACTAGATTTCCTAGCTGCTTTCTGCTGACTCCAGGCATTCAAAGAATAAATACGGCTTTTCTCCGGGTTGGTTCTTGGGTTCTGGATATAATGGTTCCCCTCCTCCCCACTTTGGCCCAAAGCGCGTTAAAATGATCGGAGGAACCAGCCTCCCAGAATGTCTTAATTTAGTTCATATTTGATTTTAGCTGCAGAATCCCTGCGGGGACCCACAAGATACTGATCCTATCAGTTGCCTGGGGGTTGGAGGGGAAACTAGGTGACTAGGGACAGGATGAGAGGCAGACTGACTTTTTACTGTAGGCCCTCTGTCTTTTGAATATTGCAGCTATATTGTGTGAATCTTGTACCTGTAAGAACAGTCTCAAAAAATAACATTTCAAAAGTCAGACATGACAACAGAACCGCTTAGTACTGTGCTGTGTCTGCCAAAAGCCTCAAACTATTACTTCTAGTCTCTTTCCCAGACAGCAGAACCACTCGTTAAATGTATTTTTTGTTGTTGTTGTTTTCAGAAGACTGTTTAATGTTTAAACCTGTAGGCAGTGTTTTGCTGAAACTTGACAAAACAAAAGGGAAGGAGCAAAATAATTCTCAGCTGTGATGAGGATGTTATTTATTATTTTTTTCTAGGTTTGCTCATCTTCTTGTTTTGTCTTTTAAATTGTAGGAAGCTTATGTGCAGAAAATGGTTAAAGTGTGCAATGACTCTGACCGATGGAGTCTTATATCCCTGTCAAACAACAGTGGCAAAAATGTGGAACTGAAATTTGTGGATTCCCTCCGGAGGCAGTTTGAATTTAGTGTAGATTCTTTTCAAATCAAATTAGACTCTCTTCTGCTCTTTTATGAATGTTCAGAGAACCCGATGACTGAAACGTTTCACCCCACAATAATCGGGGAGAGCGTCTATGGCGATTTCCATGAAGCCTTTGATCACCTTTGTAACAAGATTATTGCCACGCGGAACCCGGAGGAAATCAGAGGGGGAGGCCTGTTAAAGTACTGCAACCTCTTAGTGAGGGGCTTTAGGCCCGCCTCGGATGAGATCAAGACCCTTCAGAGGTATATGTGTTCCAGGTTTTTCATCGACTTCTCAGACATTGGAGAGCAGCAGAGAAAACTGGAGTCCTATTTGCAGAACCACTTCGTGGGCTTGGAAGACCGCAAGTATGACTATCTCATGACCCTTCATGGAGTGGTGAATGAGAGTACCGTGTGTCTGATGGGACATGAAAGAAGACAGACTTTAAACCTGATCACAATGCTGGCTATCCGGGTGCTAGCTGACCAGAATGTCATCCCTAACGTGGCCAATGTCACTTGCTATTACCAGCCGGCCCCCTATGTAGCAGATGCCAACTTTAGCAATTACTACATTGCACAGGTCCAGCCAGTGTTCACATGCCAGCAACAGACATACTCCACTTGGCTACCCTGCAATTAAGAATCATTTAAAAATGTCCTGTGGGGAAGCCATTTCAGACAAGATAGGAAAAAAAAAAAGAGAGAGAGAAAAGAAAAAGAAAAATTTTTTTTTTTTTTTTTTGAGTCATTGGATGTTTGAGTCTCTGGGAAAAAGAGCAGCCTGCCGCAGAGGCGAGTCAATGGGTTTATTATTGTGTTGGAAAAAATGACTAGATTTCCTAGCTGCTTTCTGCTGACTCCAGGCATTCAAAGAATAAATACGGCTTTTCTCCGGGTTGGTTCTTGGGTTCTGGATATAATGGTTCCCCTCCTCCCCACTTTGGCCCAAAGCGCGTTAAAATGATCGGAGGAACCAGCCTCCCAGAATGTCTTAATTTAGTTCATATTTGATTTTAGCTGCAGAATCCCTGCGGGGACCCACAAGATACTGATCCTATCAGTTGCCTGGGGGTTGGAGGGGAAACTAGGTGACTAGGGACAGGATGAGAGGCAGACTGACTTTTTACTGTAGGCCCTCTGTCTTTTGAATATTGCAGCTATATTGTGTGAATCTTGTACCTGTAAGAACAGTCTCAAAAAATAACATTTCAAAAGTCAGACATGACAACAGAACCGCTTAGTACTGTGCTGTGTCTGCCAAAAGCCTCAAACTATTACTTCTAGTCTCTTTCCCAGACAGCAGAACCACTCGTTAAATGTATTTTTTGTTGTTGTTGTTTTCAGAAGACTGTTTAATGTTTAAACCTGTAGGCAGTGTTTTGCTGAAACTTGACAAAACAAAAGGGAAGGAGCAAAATAATTCTCAGCTGTGATGAGGATGTTATTTATTATTTTTTTCTAGGTTTGCTCATCTTCTTGTTTTATCTTTTAAATTGTAGGAAGCTTATGTGCAGAAAATGGTTAAAGTGTGCAATGACTCTGACCGATGGAGTCTTATATCCCTGTCAAACAACAGTGGCAAAAATGTGGAACTGAAATTTGTGGATTCCCTCCGGAGGCAGTTTGAATTTAGTGTAGATTCTTTTCAAATCAAATTAGACTCTCTTCTGCTCTTTTATGAATGTTCAGAGAACCCGATGACTGAAACGTTTCACCCCACAATAATCGGGGAGAGCGTCTATGGCGATTTCCATGAAGCCTTTGATCACCTTTGTAACAAGATTATTGCCACGCGGAACCCGGAGGAAATCAGAGGGGGAGGCCTGTTAAAGTACTGCAACCTCTTAGTGAGGGGCTTTAGGCCCGCCTCGGATGAGATCAAGACCCTTCAGAGGTATATGTGTTCCAGGTTTTTCATCGACTTCTCAGACATTGGAGAGCAGCAGAGAAAACTGGAGTCCTATTTGCAGAACCACTTCGTGGGCTTGGAAGACCGCAAGTATGACTATCTCATGACCCTTCATGGAGTGGTGAATGAGAGTACCGTGTGTCTGATGGGACATGAAAGAAGACAGACTTTAAACCTGATCACAATGCTGGCTATCCGGGTGCTAGCTGACCAGAATGTCATCCCTAACGTGGCCAATGTCACTTGCTATTACCAGCCGGCCCCCTATGTAGCAGATGCCAACTTTAGCAATTACTACATTGCACAGGTCCAGCCAGTGTTCACATGCCAGCAACAGACATACTCCACTTGGCTACCCTGCAATTAAGAATCATTTAAAAATGTCCTGTGGGGAAGCCATTTCAGACAAGATAGGAAAAAAAAAAGAGAGAGAGAAAAGAAAAAGAAAAAGGCTGAGTGACCCAGCCCTTATTAGGGATATCTTTTGTGCAATGATCTGCTCCTGGTTTTAAACTTGGCAAAGCTTTATGGATCTTTTCATAGGTATGGGGGCACGATCTTAAAATAACCCACCCACTACCACCAGCCCTCCCACCTGATTCTCCTACCCAATTGGATTCTTTCCTGAAACAAAAGAGACCTGTCATTAAAAGCTACCAGGTTCTCCTAAAATAACAAGAGACAGAGGAAAAAAAAGCTTGATGACAATATGGGTTTGCAGTACCTGCTCCCATAGCTTTGCCGTAGGAAAAAAAGACAAGTGGATAGATTCTTATAAGATGGAATTCATGAAAGGGAATATACAGAGATTAAAAAAAGGTCTCCCTCCAACTTACTTATCAATTCAGGAGTTCAGATAGTAACAATGGTACAGGAAGAAGGGGTACACCAACATTGGAGTTGCTGAGGCTTGTAGTGAATACTATCTGTGGAACTCTCCCATTGCGCTAATAGAAATGGCTTGCTCCAAATGAACAGTAGTAGGTTGGTGCAGTTCTCATACCAAACAGCAGAACTTATGATGACACAATCCATTATTTCCAGCTGCGTGCATAGCTCACATTTTTTAAAATGTGAAAATGCAAGCAAAAACAGCTGTAGCAAAGAAAGTATGCTCAAGGACCAAAGATTTACCAGATAAAAATACCCAAGTAGAAGAGAGATAGTAGAATATATAAAGAGTTATTATATTTGTTACACACCAATATACATCAAAGTGCCTGTTGCCTTCTGAAAATTTGAAGTGGAAAAATTTTATGGTTTAATGACTTATTTTATCAGGGACTTAAGAAGAAAATAAAACAACACATAAGCTTGTGAATGGTGGAGGAGATGCCCTATTTTTTTCTTGACAAATACTTGTATAAAGTTAACATTGTTGGTGTGATGTTATCCTAGGTACATGTGTATGTGTGTGTATATTATGTGTATATATATACATATTTGTGATATGTGTATATACACACAGTTCATTGACTATGGTCTAGAATAATGTAGCAAATAGGAAATGTTTAAATACTGTGCGCTTTTATGTTTTCAACAGGATGACCTGAGACGTGGGCATATTGCAGTGATGAATTAAATCCCACATCTAAAAAACTTAAAGTGAATGAAGGAGGAAAACAATTAATATATTTGATAGATTGAGCAGAGATTATACCTTTTTAGTGAGTGTTTTTGTTTTTGTTTTTTTTTCTTTTTATTTTGTGAGCCATAGAATTCCACAAATGGGAGAATATTTGTTTGGCAGAGCACTCTTTTTTTAATACTGAACTGCCATTTTGACAGTTTGAACCCTTTTAGTTTTTGTAATACTTGCATACCTCCATGGTGTATAATCCAGTGGATCATGGATCAGTGATAGTCTGTTTCAATCCCTGACTGCTCAAAAGAATTTCTGGTGATCTGAACACTACTTATTAATATTTAAATGGATTTTTAAATGAGTGCATTATGCATTCCAGGACCACTAGAGTTTAGTAAATGTGAAATGACCCTTTTTAAAGAGTATTTGCACAATTGCTTAAAATTTATATATGAGATATATATTATATATAAAATTTTATAAATTCATGCCAACATGAAACATCTTTGATCTGGTTGTCACACTGCATTTAAATATTTAGTACTGTACTTCAAATTCACTCACTTTGCATTGAATCAGATCCAACTTTATTTTCTGTCTCAAGAGACCAGTTACACCTTTGTGAAATCAACTGGCATTACTATTTCAGTTCAGTGACAGCTAATCTTGAACCCATCCCTTCTCCCAGCCTTTAATTTCTTTGGACACTGGTCTCTGAAAATGCATTTGTTGAAAACAAAACTAATATCCGAAAACCTTCCCTCTCGTCTTGTGAGGCAGCCACATCATCCCTTACCAACCCTAGTGGATGACTGCTTACTATGTGCAGCCCTCTGAAGAATCAACTGATTGTTGTCATCCATTAGAGAGGGATTGGGGAAGAAAATAGCATCATTGGCAGTGTTATCTGGGCATCCCTCAGGTGCTCACTGTTAGTTTGATCCATCCAACTACCTTTCTTGCGCATCTTTCTTTGAAGCCTTAACCGGAACTCGATGGGTTTGCTCTAGCAGCCTCCCTATGAACTCTGTCCCAGCTGTAACAGCTACTGCACTGCCACTTGCTGTTCTGTAGGGAACTTTTTCTTCTCCCACGTTGGCTCCGACTCGCTCACTCCAGCCCTGGGTTTTGAGAAAATTCATTGTGAATTCCCAGGAAATGTTCCATTTGCAGATTAAGCCTGATACTCAACTGTCAGAAACCCAGAGCTCTATCCTCCTTACCTGTTTGGACATTCCCTAAGATTAAAGCTAAGGGAACACTCGGGAATGGAGGAGGAGCATCTGGGCATCTGCCTTGTTCCTTCTCATCCTAACTCTTGATGGATGAGTCGTCCACTATTTCACAAAGAATCTGGAGGTCTCCAGCTCTGCCCGAGCAATGATCCGCTGTTATTTTATGGCACAGATTCTTGTATAGAGGGGCCTTCTTTGAAAAATACACTTTTCATTTGTTTTCTCAGATATTTATGTTCTTTTCTTGCTTACCCCGGGGCTGGTAGCATAGTTGGAAATGCCAGCACCTGGCATTCAGTTAGAACAGGATGTACTCAAGACAACCTTCGGCATTTACTTTGATTGATATAATTTATTTCCCTTTTGTATGTACTATAGTCTTGTGCATATGTAGTTGAAAAAACGGTGGAATATATGTCTATCTTTGTGGATGTGTGGCCTAAACATTTGAATGTCTGGTGAGAGAGAGCCATGTGTCATAGGTCAGAAGAAAGGACAGCTCTCAACTCCTGATTAGTGTCTGTGATTTGCTTACCTTTGTGTTTATCTGGTCGAGTGCGCTGTTACTTTAAAGCAGGAAGAATTTTTTTTTTTTTCCTCTGCTGGAGGCTCTTCTCACCTGTCCAGCCTGGCACATCAGGGAACACTTCACCCATGACAGTGCCCTTTTAACAAGTTGACTTTATTTGCAGTAACGTCTCATTGCCTCAAGATGTCCTACATCAAGATGGACTTTTCCTTTCCAGAAACAGGATCAAATATTTGCTCACTCTTGGTATTGGGTGGACTGTTTTAACGAGGCTCCAGCATTGCAAGGATGGAAGGTCTGTAAGCCAAGCCAAGGAGGAAACGCCAAGAAGAGTGAACATACTGTTCGTTTTTGCCACCCCTTTCTGTTTGCTTATTGTAGGTTGCCTTACTGCGTGTAAAGTTGTTTTCAGTGCAATGCTTGTCAAATAAATATTGTGAACTATTTTGTAAATGAAACGTATTATGTTAAAAGCTGTCAGCAGTTCAGAAATAAGCTTTTTTGTTGTTTGAAGACAACATGTGTTAGATGACGCCAAAAAGCCAAAAAAAGTAATTTCATATATAGTACCTGTTTGAATATAATCTTTCTTTATGATCTCTCATAGCATAGCCTTTTTAGTGCTAAGAAAGAATCTCTATGTAATATTTTGTCATAATAATGGCTTGCTAACAAAGTACATGGTCAAGGTACCGAGTTGGAAGATGGCAGGTAACTTGGTGAGAATGGCTGCAAATCCTTGCAGAATGGAGGAGTCTCTGCCCACTGGCTGTCTCTCTCTTCGACCTCTCTACAACCATCACCTGCTCCCAGACGTCCTGTTTGCAGCAAGCTGCTTCTGGGGTCACTCTTCTGGAATACTTTCACTTTAGACTGTGTCACAGGCAGAAAAGGAGTTGATGGAGAATGGACTCTTTGAAAACTGACNAGTCTCTGCCCACTGGCTGTCTCTCTCTTCGACCTCTCTACAACCATCACCTGCTCCCAGACGTCCTGTTTGCAGCAAGCTGCTTCTGGGGTCACTCTTCTGGAATACTTTCACTTTAGACTGTGTCACAGGCAGAAAAGGAGTTGATGGAGAATGGACTCTTTAAAAACTGACATGTTTGAATCATCGCTAGAGGGAACAGATTGTGAATTTTGTTTACAGCATCCAATATTTGGATTTTTTTTTTTTTTTTTGTAAATAAAAAGAAGTTATTTTTTTCTATTGATTTGTGTGTTGTCTTCCGTGTCTGCGCTGGCTAAAGACCATATCCTCTGTGTCCAGCCGTGTCCATGAGAAAAGATGGGGCAGTGTTTGGAGAAGACCCACCTTTATCGACTTCTGATTGGAGTGCAAGTCACTAAAATACCCAGCTTACAGGCAGCCCAATTCTTGACTGGCTCAGTCAGCTCCATTAGAATCTAGATAATGAGTACTGACATTTTGAATCTGGTTATGAGCTTAGCTGTGTTAAGTGCCCCAGGCCGAGCTGTCTTCCAGGATCAGTAGAGGCTCCTGATTCTGGACTGTAGGGCTGCTGTAGCCCTGAGGAGGCTTTGGTTCTTGGGAGTAGCCCAAGTGCTGTGATGAGGTCATCACCGGTTTTATGTGTATCATCTAAGGCTCTATAGTGTTACTCAGAGTGTTCACCTTGGGAGGAAGGGAGGACCTTTTGAAAGTCATTAATTGGAAAGAAGAGTGATCACAGGATCTAATTTGTGCTTTGTTTGTGTTCATGTACTGAGTGCAAAGACATTGCTCTTTGACAGGCATTTCATGTAATCTCACCTGTTCAGATTGCCAGGGAGAAGCCATTTATTATTATTTTTCCTTTGTGTTCTTTGGAGACTTTCTCACTACTAGTAGTATCAGAGTTTGGTAAGCCTCAGCTATTATAGGACATCCTTGTGGTTTATAAAACCATTGAAAGTTCTGATGTTGGACAGAATGTATGCTTGACACTGCATCTAAGAAAGAGCCATTCCTGGTATTCAAACCCAGTTTCCCTCACATACACATTATAAAAATACTAGCTGGTTATTTGGTTTGGTAGTGGTATTTGTGTGTCGTTCTCCTCTTCCTTTGTTGCAACCTCTTCATTTTTTTTACAACCATCCCTTGCATGTCTGTGGTCATCACAAGACTCCTTTTTGAGCAAGGGTTGAATAAGGACAGTATATATTAAGCTCCTACTTAAAGGGTAGCCTTAGGTATACCCTACTATTTCTAGTTGAACTACCAGACTGCACCTGGCTAAGCCTGGAGAGAAGTAAACCACTCTTCCTTTCCTTGGGAATAATCTTAACTTCCGTGCAATAGTTTCTTTGAGAAGAAAAAAGACAAAAAAATAATACCCAGATAGCAAAAACAAGGAAATCAAAATCATAGTTTTAGAATATTAAGTAGAATATAACTGTTAAAATCATTAAATACCTCAGAAATTAAGCCATAATTTTCTTCTTAGAACTAAGTTTAAAATAAAAATATGAATGTCCTGCAGTCTAATAGCAAATACAGTCAAGTGGGAGGCGGGGAGGAAAAATGATTTAAAATGACAATGGCTTTCACCCAGCAACACCCAGGTCTTGATTTCTAGTGCTGTGCTCCCAAAGAAGGAACCAGGTCTCCTTTGGCAAATGGCTGGATCAAGGTCTGGGACAGGGAATACTTCAGAGGAACCTGGAACATCTTGTTTCAGAAAGATAAGGTGTGCTAAAAAAGGAAAAACAGCAACAACAACAACAACAAAAAAAAAACAGGGATGAAGGGGATGTCAAAAGGACACAGGGGCCATCTGAGAGAACTCCAATGGCCATAACAAACAATTTGAAGAAAAAAAAAAAAAAAAAAAATAGTAGTATTGGATTCTAACCTAAAACATAAAATGTCTGTGAGTCCACATGGATACAGATAGATGGTTACATAAATAAATGGAAGCAAAAAAATAAATTTCCCATGCAGAATTCCAAATAATCCGTGTAGATACTGCTTACTCCAGGAGGTAGAGCTTAACTCCCAGCCTCTGAAGCATGAGTTGGGAGTGATGACTTCTTTCTAAAGTGCACTGTATGGAAAAAAGTGAATAAAGAATATTTATACCACTGGAGAGACCGGACAGACCTTCTAAGCCAGGTGATCATGGTCCCCATTATCAGTGATAAATCATGACGATAACAAACCCGTTTGATTAGGAGATGGTGAAAATTTACCGCCACAATCTTCCTCTCCAAAGCCGTAATGTCTAATTGTGAGAAGAGAAAAAGACAAATTTGAATTGAGGGGTATACTCTAAAGTATCAGACTGCTGCTGCTGCTAAGTCACTTCAGTCGTGTCCGACTCTTAGCGACCCCATGGACTGCAGCCTACCAGGCTCCTCAGTCCATGGGATTTTCCAGGGAAGAGTACTGGAGTGGGGTGCCATCGCCTAGTATTCCTTAAATCTTCAAAACATAGAAAAATCTGCAAACTGCTACAGGGAAGAGGAGCCTAAGGAGACATGACAGCTGATTGTCCTCTGGTGTCTTGGATGGGATCTGGGAAAGAAAATTACATGGGGTAAAATCTCAGGGAATCTGAATAAAATGCCATGTTATTGAAATAATATTTCCATCTCAGTTCATTAGTTAATGATAAATGTCCCATGCTAATGTAGGACATTACCGATGGGGAAAGTGGATTTAGGGTATATGAAAATTCTCTGTACTCTCTTCACAATTTTTCTTTAAACATAAAACTATTCTCAAATAAAGTGTTTATTGAAAAATGAAGACTGATCCTTCTTTGCTATTTCTAGGGAAGTGAATCTATTTGTAGAAACAGTAATGCTTAGTGAGTTTAGTTTTTTTTTTTTTTAAGTTGAACTTCCCTTTATCATGATTTCAATAAATGTACATTACATTTACAGTTATCAAAACCACAGACATGTGAAGACAGCAATGAAGCATGAAAGTGAGTTTAGTTTTTTAATGTCTACCATCTTTAAGTGTTAGGAGAGCATATGAAGGAATGGAAATAAAATGTGTTTTATTCACACACATCATACAAATTTTATCTACAGGTTTTGGAGAAAAGGAAGTGGACTGAAGAGAACTGAGTTATAGGCAAGTCTTTTTCTGTAGAACAGCAGAAAGAGTTCATATTACCTTAGAGCGTTAAGGCAAGGGAACACTAACTGTAACTACAAACCATTATGTAGATATTTTTAAATATGGAGACCAAAATGAGCAGGGGATGAAAATTTCATCACCCTAATATACAGAAAACCCAGGGAAGTTGTTTAGGAACTCTTTGCAAGGGAGTAAATGATTTTTTCTAAATGCTAGGGGATGCTAATAGTTGGTAGAGTGTTGAAATGAATTATTATTTAATATAAATAACCACTTTCACCATTTACCTGCTTACCTAAGCTCTTTGAGCAGATCAGGTTTTCTTAAAGTGAAGGGACAGCTGTTCTTATATTTACTTTCTTAGCTCAATCACTGGCATTAAAAATTGTTGAAAAATGCTGTTTTCAAAAATAGATGCCCTTAGTAATTTTTAAAAGCAGCCATTCCAGCGTTGCAGTTTATAAAGTTAGGACGAGGCCCATGCTTTCTGCCGAGGGACATGGAGCGCCCCAACGGCAGGAATTTATGAGTGTGGGGCTAAGTTATTTCTAACCTCCATAATGGAAAGTTCCCTTCAGAATCCCCTTCAGAAACTATTGATTTTCCAGCACAGTGTGTACTTATCAGTAATGCCAAGATTTTGTGGCATCATCTGGCCATGTCATTAGAAAACGGCTGAAACCCTATTCTTTCTATTTTTTCTTCTAGCAAAATTCAACGTAAGGAGCTACACTAGACACTATGGATATCGCCATCCTATGCATTAATTCTGAATTGCATAAGGTCTGGAGTATCTTCCTATAGATCTCTTCAAATAAGGTAAAGATGATCATGCTTCATATGTTCTTGATTTTAATAGGGAATGTAGAGAAGTATTAAAATATCTGCATTTTAGAGTCTGACTGTCAGAGAAGAGAAACAAATTCAGTCAAGTTCAAGGCCTAACATCTGAATTAGAGTTGCCAGATTTTGTAAATAAAAATACACAATGCCCAGTTAAATTTGAAATTCAGAGACGCCATGATTATTTTAAAAGGATAAGTTTGTCCCATGCAATATTTTGGACATACTTATATGAAAAATTATCTGTATTTATCTGAGATGCAAATTGAATTGGGAGTCCTGTTAACAGGCCAGCCTAAAACCTACGTTGGACTACAAAATTAGGCTGCAAACATTTCCTAATATACAGCTAGAGTCCAGAACACTTTATAACTTGTTAATGTCTAACTTCAGGTACCATGAAACACTGTATTCACAGAGAGCAGCCCTGTGGCAGCAAACCCTTTGAAACATGGTTCATTCATTAAATATTTGCTGAATGCTTTTTACGTGTTTAGCCTTGTGTTAGACTCTGAGACCCAAAAGAAGGGGAAGGCCTGGTCCATTGACCTTTAGAAGCTAGGTTCCACTTACAAGCAGAACTTAGTTGCTGAAATTTAATTTTTCAGCCACCCTGGGGTTAATTACTCATGAGGCTTAGCTCTGCATGGGGTACTATAAAGAGCCCTGTGGACTAATGGGGAATCTGGGTGAAGGTAATAGCCCTTGAAATGTGCCTTTCTGGGCGCTTTCAGGGGCAGATCTCCCCACAGGTAGCCCCCTGTGTGGACAGGCACTGGCCATTTGCTCCTTTGGCAGGAAGGATAAAGATAGATATTTTGCAGTTTCTGCTGAGGGAAGCAAAAATTCCCCCCGAGCTGCTGGACGTTTGCATTCTCTTTTTCAAAACCACTGCAAAAATCTTTAGGGCTTAACTAGAATGCACCTTGAAATTTTATTGCCCTATAATTCTGTTTGCTGCAGCACATTAAAATTCCCTTGAATGTTTCTTATGTAACCACTTCTGGTTAACTGTCATCTTGAAGTTATTACAACTTAGTCTTTGCTGCTTTTTTTTTTTTTCCTTTTTCCCAGAGCTGTGAAAGTTCTTTTCTCAGAGGCTTCAAATGTACCAGGCACCCCAGACCTTACCCATTCCCAGTTTGTGTAGAACTGGGTGTGTTGTCAGTCTGGGTATTTGTTTTGTCAGGGTAGAGATTTTATTTAAGGAGCATTTTTTAAACTGTCATTGGTTACTTATGTTCTCCTCCGGCCTGCACTGAGTAGGACAAATTTACAACTTTCACCATCATCCAAACATTTAATAAATATTTTCTTATGCCCTTGGCTTGATACTCTGTGAAGAATTACAAAGGATTATATGAAGCTGGCTCCTTCTCACTTGTGGTCTTAATTGAAAAGTGAAACAGGGATATCCACAAACAAATAAAATATGAAACTGCAGTGAAGTTAAGAAATTTGCCAGAATAATGAGTGGCCAAGCTCATTCCCTCTTTAGAGCATCTTCTGGTTGTTCCAGCTCCTCAGAAAGTTCTTTCTCCAGATTTTTGCATCTCTTGTGCCCTCACTTTATTATTATTATTATCATTATTACCGTCATCAGTTATTGTTATTGAAATATTGCTTTCTTAGAGAGATTCTCCTATTTAGAGTTTCCCTCCAAGAAACTTGGTAATTTTTACCAAGTTACTCTAAGCCTTTATCCTAATTTTAGATGCGTATTATCAGTATATCTGTCCCTACCTGAAATTATATTATAAATGGATTTATTTCTTAATTTATGACTTATTTATGACCATAGAATTATGTTCCATAAAGGCACTAACTTTATCTAATTTGCCACCATGTTCTTAAGGTCCAAAAGAACAGCTACTGTGTAGGAAGTGCTCGCTATATTTTGGTGTGTGAATGAATGAATGAATCCCATTTGGCTCAGGATGAGAGGTGTGGCAGAATACCTATTTGGGAGGGTGTTAAAGAAGACATAAGAAGAGTGAAGAGTAACAGGGAATCCTGTTAAAATAAGAATGGGATCTCAGACAATGTGTCTGCTCATGGAAAGGGCCCAGAAGAGACCCAGTTGGAGAAATTCCAGTCTTGAGGCAAGAATGGAGCCCCAGACAATAGAAGAGAGATGGACTCTTCTCTCTTAGAAGAAGAGAAGGGGTGTTTGGGGCAGGAGTCTTCAGGCCTCTTCTTGGTTCCTGAGCTCCAGCAGTTGAGAACAGTGGGCCAGTTTGTACAGGTAGCCTTTGTGTGGCCTGGTGCTCAGAACAAGAGTGATGGATAGCTCATCTTCTAGTGCCCACAGGTGTGTTGTATCTGTTCCAAACCAGACCTCACCTGACAGCCTGGTGAACTGAGGCCTTCAGTTGCCCTGCGCAGTGACTAGAGTCTCTTTTTCATCACCTGCTCCATCTCTTAGAACCAAGCAATCCCTGAGAGAAGTTTTCTAGCAGAGTACAGAGACTGAGGCGTGTCTCCTATTTTAAGTTAAGGGTAGGGGCTGTTAGGGAGGAATTTACTTTGCTATTTGAAGGCAGATATATAAAGGACAGTTTGTTCATCAGCCCTTTCAGCTGATGAGATGGTTGGCGTTTCCACTGGCATCCTCACCTGGTCAAACCTCACGGAACAAACAGTCCTGTCCTGGGGCATTATACCTGCCGTGACTATTTGTCGATGTTTCAGGAGTGTCCCAGTTGCAGAATGCTATAGTGCCTGTTCTGGAATTGCCTGTGTGTGTGTGGTCAGTTGCTCAGTCGTGTCTGAATCTTTGTGAGTCTATGGAGTGTTGCCCTCCAGGCTCCTCTGTCCATGGGATTCCCCAGGCAAAAATACTGGAGTGGGTTGCCATTTCCTCCTCCAGGGGATCGTCCTGACCCAAGGATCAAACTTTTGTCTCTTGTGTCTCCTGCATTGCAGGCGGGTTCTTTACTGCTGAGACACTTGGGATTCCCTTGCTGTGGTGTTGGCTTATGGTCACAATAAAGTTTAGATGCTGTTCTATAAGTGCCAAAGAAATTGAATCCCAGACTTCAAGAAATCATTTAAAAATTAGTTTCAAACTTTCATTATTGCCACTTGTATTCATGCAAACTGACTTGAACTTTCTGGATATTGTCCTAAGTTCGAAACCACTCAAGCCATGGCGATTCTCATCAGAAGAAATGTCAGGAGGGAAATTGGTTGAGATAAGCGAAACAAGCATGATACGTTTCATAAATAGTACTGAGCGTTTCGGGCTTCTCTAGTGGCTCAGCAGTGAAGAATCTGCCTGCAGTGTAGGAGATGCAGGTTTGATCCCCGAGTCAGGAAGAGCCCCTGGAGGAGGGCATGGCAACTCACACCAGTATTCTTGCCTGGAGAATCTTATGGGTAGAGAAGCCTGGCGGGCTACAGTCCATAGTGTCACAAAGAGTCTGGCTCAACTGAAGTGACTGAGCATGTGCACACACACTGAGCATTTCATGTACAGTTCCATTGTAAAGCAGGTATGTGTGGGGCTTCTGAATCAACTCAAGGTTCTGAGAGTCAGCAGGGGAAATAAAAGATGGGTTTGTAAAGAGAGAGTTTTTCCTCGTTTCCATGAGAGGACAGTAGTTGACAGTATGTGCTTACCAGAATTCTGACTCTGCAGGAAGTCTTTCTCCCCTCGGCCTGTATCGTGTGGTCTTTCCAAGCCACCTGGAGGGAGGACCTGATGTTTGCTGAGTTCTTCCTCTGAGTCAGGATGCTTAGCACTTGATGTACACCATTCATCATCTTGTTAACAGCTGGTAGCACCATTCTTTTCCCCACTTTACTGAGCAGGAAATGGAATTTAGGAGGGATAGAGTTCTAGCTCTCTAGCTGCTACTGCTGCTGCTGCTGCTACTAAGTCGCCTCAGCTGTGTCCAACTCTGTGCAACCCCATAGGCGGCAGCCCACCAGGCTCCCCTGTCCCTGGGACTCTCCAGGCAAGAACACTGGAGTGGGTTGCAATTTCCTTCTCCAATGCATGAAAGTGAAAAGTGAAAGTGAAGTCGCTCAGTTGTGTCCGAATCTTCGCGACCCCATGGACTGCAGCCTACCAGGCTCCTCTGTCGAGGGGATTCTCCAGGCAAGGGTACTGGAGTGGGGTGCCATCGCCTTCTCCAGCTTTCCAGCTCTCCAGCTGGAAGGGGGTTAAAAAAAATGGAGGATTCCAGGGTAAGTCTTGAACTTCATGTTCTTTGCTATGTCCTAACCTCTCCACCCCCTCCCACATCTCACCCCTGCCTGTGGATGGTCAGTACTGCTTTCTCTCTGAACTTAAGAGTAAGAGAGAGGCTACACAGCTCAGCCCAGAGGAGGTAGTGTGAATCCTAAGAAAAAGAGTGGTTCTATGATTCAAGTCCCCAAGGCAGGCTTTACAGACAGTGTATGATATCAGTAGTGTGCATTTGATTTGATAAAATAATTATATTTTAAATTTAATCACCAAAATAATCCTGAGGATTAGATTCAAAGGCTATTATGATCATCTCACTTTTAAGGTAAAAAAAAAAAAATAAGACTCAGGGAGACAAAGCTTGTGTATAAAACATAAAGGCTTTTAGAATTTGTTCAGTGTTCAGAGTCAGGGAGATTCTATTTCTGTCTGAGACACACAAGGCAAATCGGTATCCAGGTCCTTCTACATCCCCGCTATCAACCATCTATCCAGATGGCAGGTGCATCATAGCAACACAGCAGGTAAAAGGTCCAGGAAGAGTATCTGAGCTTTTCTTACGTGATGAGATCACATAAATTGCCTATTGTGAGTGGATTACCTGGCAAAAATTAAGCATGATTTACATTTTTAGTGGGCACTCAGAATTTGGTAAGCAACTTCAGTGCTGTCAAAGCTGTTTAAGACTCAGGGAGACAAAGCTTGTGTATAAAACATAAAGGCTTTTAGAATTTGTTCAGTGTTCAGAGTCAGGGAGATTCTATTTCTGTCTGAGACACACAAGGCAAATCGGTATCCAGGTCCTTCTACATCCCCGCTATCAACCATCTATCCAGATGGCAGGTGCATCATAGCAACACAGCAGGTAAAAGGTCCAGGAAGAGTATCTGAGCTTTTCTTACGTGATGAGATCACATAAATTGCCTATTGTGAGTGGATTACCTGGCAAAAATTAAGCATGATTTACATTTTTAGTGGGCACTCAGAATTTGGTAAGCAACTTCAGTGCTGTCAAAGCTGTTTTCTGTATGTCCTATTACAGAGAATGAGGCACTTAATCTTTAAAAAGTGATCAATTAGTCTGGCTTACATCACATCTTACTGACAAGGCCTGCTACCAGCTGGCTGCTTCTGAATCTGTTTTTCTTCTTCTTCTTCTTCTTCTTATTTTGGAGAAAATGTTTGAAAGGAAAGGTAAAGAGTGTAATGAGACATGACAAAGTCTGAATACATTTCTATAACTCTTGAAATGTTCATTAGTCTTCTTGTGCTGAAGGCTGATCACACCTGTTTACTTCTGCCTCCTGAAAGGTTCCTTAGATTTTTTTTCTCCTAGCCTGCAATGTCTGCTTAATGATGTCACAAACCTTTCTCAATACACGATGTCAACAAGATTTTTTGTCACTTGGTAGATAGTTGAGGGTGATTGGGAGTGGAGGGCGAGGCCAGGGCTAAGGGCTGGGATTCTAGTCCTATACCAGCACTTAGTTGAAGTGTTTCTAAGATGGTGCTTAAGGAAACCCATTCATGTGATATTTATTTAGTCAACCTTGAGTGAAGCAAGAGCATCTGTAATTTTTTTAAAATTGTATTATTTAGTTTTGGCTGTGCTGGGCCTTCTTTGTGGCGAGCGGGCTTTCTCGAGTTGCAGCGAGAAGGGGGTTACTCTCTAGTAGCAGTGCACAGGCTTCTCACTGCGGTGCCTTCTCTTGTTGCAGAGCACAGGCTCTAGGCCGTGCAGGCGTCAGTAGCTGCACAGGCTACACTAGAGTGCAGATTCAGTAGGGCCTCTGTCTTCACTCCTGTCAGCCCTTTCCAAGATTTTGTAAGTACCCTCTTTCTGCATTTAAACTCTTGGTGAGCCGTCTAGAGCAGTTTCTCTTTCCTGTAATGCAACCAGAAACACTCATTGCAGAGTAGGCTTTGTGGGAGCCTGATGCATGGAGCCTCATGCTCTGCTCTTAGTCTCCATCCATCATCAGCCTGGGGGTGGGAAGGGCCAGCCCTGCCCCAAGGCTGCAGGGCTGCAAGCGCACAGAACACAGTGCCAAATTTTCAGGCTTGAAATCTGGTCCCACTGCTTACAACTTTTTTAACTTTAAACAAGGTAACCCCTTTGGATTTTTGTTCAGTTCAGTTCAGTCGCTCAGTCGTGTCTGACTTTTTGTGACCCCATGAATCGCAGCACACCAGGCCTCCCTGCTCATCACCAACCCGCGGAGTTCACTCAAACTCATGTCCATCGAGTCGGTGATGCCATCCAGCTATCTCATCCTCTGTCGTCCCCTTCTCTTCCTGCCCACAATCCCTCCCAGCATCAGAGTCTTTTCCAATGAGTCACATCTTCACAGGAGGTGGCCAAAGTACTGGAGTTTCAGCTTTAGCATCAGTCCTTCCAAAGAACACCCAGGGCTGATCTTTAGAATGAACTGGTTGGATCTCCTTGCAGTCCAAGGGACTCCCAAGAGTCTTCTCCAACACCACAGTTCAAAAGCATCAATTCTTTGGCGCTCAGCTTTCTTCACAGTCCAACTCTCACATCCATATATGACCACAGGAAAAACCATAGCCTTGACTAGACAGACCTTTGTTTGCAAAGTAATGTCTCTGCTTTTGAATATGCTATCTAGGTTGGTCATAACTTTTCTTCCAAGGAGTAAGCATCTTTTAATTTCATGGCTATAGTCACCATCTGCAGTGATTTTGGAGCCCCCCAAAATAAAGTCTGACACTGTTTCCACTATTTCCCCATCTATTTCCCATGAAGTGATGGGACCAGATGCCATGATCTTCATTTTCTGAATGTTGAGCTTTAAGCCAACTTTTTCACTCTCCTCTTTCACTTTCATCAAGAGGCTTTTTAGCTCCTCTTCACTTTCTGCCATAAAGGTGGTGTCATCTGCTATCTGAGGTTATTGATATTTCTCCCGGCAATCTTGATTCCAGCTTGTGCTTCTTCCAGCCCAGCGTTTCTCATGATGTACTCTGCATATAAGTTAAACAAGCAGGGTGACAGTATACAGACTTGATGTACTCCTTTTGTTTCCTCACTGTAAAAACGGACTGTGTGCTGTGGGCTAAGTCGCTTTAGTCCTGTCTGACTCTTTGTGACCCTATGGACTGTAGCCCGCCAGGCTCCTCTGTCCATGGGATTCTCCAGGCAAGAATACTGGAGTGGGTTGCCATGTTCTCTTCCAGGGGATCTTCCTGACCCAGGCACTGAACCCGCATCTCTTACATCTTCTGCTTTGGTGGTCGGGTTCTTTATCACTAGTTCCACCTGAGAAACCCAAAAATGGACTAGTAGATGGCTCAGACTGTAAAGAATCTACCTGCAATGTAGGAGACCTGGGTTCAATCTCTGGGTTGGGAAGATCCCCTGGCAACCGACACCAGTATTCTTGCCTGGAGAATCCCCATGGACAGAGGAACCTGGCAGGTTATAGTCCATGGGCTCGCAGAGTCAGACATGACTGAATGACTAAGCACAGCACCATAAATAATTCTGAGTGACGTAGGTCATTGCTATACAGATGTGATTAGGTGGGTATAGCATTTCTTTTAACAGCTGTGCTCGTGCTTAGTCTCTCAGTCGTGTCTGACTCTTTGCGACCCCATGGACTGTAGCTCACCAGGCTCCTCTGTCCGTGGCGATTCTCTCGGCAAGAATACTGGAGTGGGTTACCATACCCAATATGTTTTAAATCTGAAAATTTTAAGCATTGGGGCTTCCCAGGTAGCTCAAGTGGTCAAGAATTTGCCTGCCTATGCAGGAGCTGCAGGAGAGACAGGTTTGATCCCTGGGTCAAGAAGATCCCCTGGAGGAGGAAATGGCAACTCACTCCAGCATTCTTGCCTGGGGAATCCCATGGAGAGAGGAGCCTGGCAGTCTACAGTCCACGGGGTGGCAACAGAGTCAGGCACAGCTGAAACGACTGGGCAGGCACGTGCTTCAAGTAACAGCTGTTGTACCTCGTCACCAAGACTAGACTGAACCTGCCCAAAGGGTTGCAGACACTGGGAGCTGTTTGCTCACCACTGCACCCCCTCTTGCTAACAGAGCTTGATGAATGTTTATGAAATGGATAAATAGATACCAGGCAGCTTATATGCAGACTATGAGTTGCAGGTGAGGAAGTAAGAATAGACCAATGTTCGGTTTCACTCATGAGTGGCCAACACTCTGCCCTCTGGGGTGAATGGAAAGTGTTTAAGGGACTCATTGATTAACGCCTGCCTCCTTTTGGTTGGTGACCTAATTAAGTGTTTGGGAGTTGTCAGTGCATTTTCTCCAGTAGATGTTTGAAGCACTCAATATATACTTTTCTTACCAAATCTTATTGATGCCATGAAGATCTGGTTGTTAGGAACCTGTGGCAGATGTATGAATATTATCTGATTTTCTCAGTTGTCTGTCTTGTAAAGTAGCGGAGAGTTACAGTTACCCATATATCAGGGTCTCCCCTGGACTTTAAGAACCCACTTTTCTTGTATGTCCCTATTTCTAACCAGCTCTGTGGGTGATTCTGAGGCACAAAGAAGTGTGGGAACCACTGGCCTGGTGGCTGTACACATTTTGCCTAGTAAGAAATGTTTTTGCATGACCACTTTGCATGTTACCCTTGTGTAACAAACAACATATTACATATATTTTTAGTTTGCATTACATGAGAGCATTTAATTTGCATTACATGAGAACATTAAATGAGCATTCAATGTGCATTAATTTGCATTACATGAGAGCATTACACGAGAGCATTACATGAGTATGAATGTGCTGTATGACTCCCAGTTTACATAAGAGGAAAATGATGAAGTCCATCTTCTTCCTCTAAAATACACTGGTATTTCTGTTGTGCATCTTGTGCATGTAGTGTCGGTACAGCCTTTGTCATTAATTAGTTTTGTTATTTGCTTCTCTACACATCAGCTGCCCCATTTACAAATAACTTGAAGGTGGTCTGGAGTGAAGCAGTGGGGAAAGGGGAGCCTGAGATTAGATGGTGAATGGGCTAGTTTTTAAATTGTTCTTGACTGAAAGAGTACCTTTGACAGGCAGGACACAGGTTTTTGACTCATTTCTCAAATTAAAAAAATGAAAATTCTTCCTTTATCTATGACAACAAGAACAACAAAAACCGATGGTTATTTATCGAGCACTCATTTCAGGGCAGGCATGGTGCTGAGAGCTTTACATTCTTTGTTGACTGCTCATAACAACCTCATAAGCCAGACATCATCATTGGTGCTGTTTGCAGAAGTTGAAACTGATGCTTAAAGAAGCTCAGTAGTTGCTTAAAGATATAGTCTAAGTGTGAGAGCAGTGGGCTGTCTCCAGAGGATTTAACCACCAAGGTGGTTTGCAAGGCCTGGATCCTTAACCAAAGCAGAATGCCTCCAGGAGGCATCACTGAGTACAAGCAACTGGGTGAATCTCCTTATGGGGCTTCCTGGGACCTATGTAGGGCTTCCCTGGTGGCTCAGACAGTCAGACGTCTACTCTCAATTCAGGAGATCCGGGTTCAGCCCCTGGGTTGAAAAGATCCCCTGGAGAAGGAAATGACACCCCACTCCAGTACTCTTGCCTAGAAAATCCCATGGACAGAGGAGCCTGGTAGGCTACAATCCATGGAGTGGCAAAGAGTTGGACACGACTAAGCTACTTCACTTTCTTTCACTTTCTTTGAGGCCTATGTGAATTTATTAAGAAGAAAAAGGCTTCATGAATTGCTGTAGTTTAACTGATATTTTAGACAAATTTCTTGCATAGCTGAGACCAGAATTGAGAGAATTTTACCTAAAATTTCCAAAGCTTCCTTCTGTTTCAAAAGTCACCACAGTTTCCTAAATGAAAGAAAGAAAAAAAAAAAAAAGGCTAAGTAAATAACATACTTCCTCAAACTTTAGCCCTTTTAATCTGTTCCCGACTAGTAGGCTGTCTAATCACCCGGAACTTTAGAGCTATTATCTAAACAATTCACATTCTGACTCCAGTAGTTTTCAAAGTTGGGAGAGTATGATAACCTTTTGATTCAGAAAGGAAATCTTAGAATTTCTATTTTTAACTGATCCTTCAGAAAGTTTATTTTCACGCATAAGACATAGTGTAGTCATATGTATGTTAAATCAATGACTAAATAAACAAATGTTTATTATGTGTATTAAAAAATGTTGGAGACAACCAATTTAGTCATTGTTCTTTTCTATTTTTTAAATTTAATTTTTATTTTATATTGGAATATCGGGCGTGACTGAGCAACTAATGCACACATACATAGTTGATTTACAATATTGTGTTAGTTTCAGGTATACAGCAAAGTGATCCCAGTATACATATAATATATATCTATTCTTTTTCAGATTCTTTTCCCATTGATTATTATAGAATATTGAGTAGAATTCCTTGTGCTATACAGTAGGTCCTTGTTGATTATCTATTTTATATATAGTAGGGTGTGTATGTCGATTTGAAACTCCTAATTTATCCCCCACCCCTACCACCTGTCGTCTGTGTGAAGCTGGTTTTCTCTGTGGATAGAAGTACAGTCTGTGTTCCACTTATCTATTGCTAGCTAACAAACAACCCCCCCAAAACTGATAGTTTAAAATGATATTAATATTTAACTTTCTCACAGAGCTGATGTTTGGGGAGGGCTCAGTGGTACTGGCTTGTGTCTGCTCCATCAGGATGGCTTGCAAGCTGGGCTGGAGGCTGTGCACTTACAGGCCTGGCTGCTGATACTGCCTGGGGTCTGAGAAGACTCAAACACTTGCGGACAAAAATAACTGGGGCTTATTGGTCCCTCTCTGTTTTCCTCGTTGGTCTCTCCATGTGACCTCTCCAGCGTGGCAACTTCAGCTTAGCTGGACTTTTGACAGAGCCACTCACAGTGCCCACAGTGCATGTCCCAAGGGAGAGAGCCTGGAGGGAGCCCAGTGACCTTTTCTAACCTAGCCTCTAAACTCCTGAAGTCATCCAGGGTCACTTCTGCCACACTTTACTTTTTAGGAGTAACTCGCTGGGAATCAGACTTCATTTTTTTGATGGGCAGAGTGTCAAAAGCTTTCTAAACTTCTACACTTTCCTTAACCTGATGGGGATGGTGAAAGACCAGTAAGGTGAATGGATATCATCTAGTGAAAGCTGGACATTAAGCCACAGCCTGGATGTGAACCAGAGGGGCTGAGGTGAGTGGATTCCAGACTGAGTGGATTCAAACCACCTGTCCCCGTTGCTTTCCTGCATGTCTACCTCTGCCCGCATAGGCCCTGGGAAACTCCACCAGGCTTCTAGCCTGGTCCAGAAGTATTTGAAAAGGCATTTGGAGGTGGGGATAGAAAAAATATTAAAAATAGACTAGATGACACCCCATGAAGGGGAAAGAAGACTAGATTCCATTTTTCTATTCAGGTAGGTCTGAGAGAAGGGGTTGAAGGTCCTTCCGCCAAACTATCATGCATGTCAAAATGTCATCACAGATATGTGTGTTATTAAAAAAAAATGCATATTCCTTCCTTCAAAAGGTCATGTCAGTCATGGGTACGTATGCCTATAAAAAATACGTATGTATGTGTGCATGCTCAGATGTGTCCGACTCTTTGCCACCCCATGGACTCCTCTGTCCACCCATGAGGATCCTCTTTCCATGGGATTTCCCAGACCAGAATACTGGAGTAGGTCGCCATTTCCTCTTTCAGGGATGCAATCTTTATATCCTATGTCTCTTGTTTTGACAGGCAGATTCTTTACACTGAAGCACCTGGGAAGCCAAAGAATTTGTATACTTTCTATCAAAAGGTTATTTCAGTAACAGATGTGTGTTCTAATGAAACTGTGTACTTTTGCTATAAGCATTTCCTATTTGTAGGTTAGTTGATGTTACTGAAACAAAAGTATAGCCAATGAACATTTAAAGTCACTTTCTTCTTTGCGCTTCACAACCCTCCTTCTTGTTTTTTCTCCTATTAATATTAATGTCTTTTTTTAATGTGGTATATCTATTACAATTGATGAGTCAGTTTTGATACATTGTTTTTATATTTTGTACTGTCTTGACAAATGTATAATGATACGTAATCTAGTATCATACAGAACAGTGTTATTGCCTTAAAAATGTCCTATGTTCTATCTGTTCATGCCTTCATTACCCTCAAACCTCTGGCAACCAGTGATCTTTTTGCCATCTCCATAATATTGCCTTTTCCAGAATGTCACATATTTGGAATCATATGGCAGTAGCTTTTTCAGACTATCTTCATTCACTTATCTATATGCATTTAAGCTTATTTCATGTCTTTTTGTGGCTTGATAGTTCATTGCTTTTTATCACTGAATAATATTCTATTGTACACATACACTGGTTTGGTTATTCATTCACCCATTTGTGAATCTTGGTTGCTTCTAATTTTTGGCAATTACGAATAAGCTACTAGAAACATTTGTGGGCAGGTTTTTCTATGGACATAAACTTTCAACTCATTTAGGTACATGCCAAGGAGTGCTATTGCTTGATTATATAAAAAGAGTGTTTTCAGTTTTGTAAGAAACTGTCAAAATGTTTTCCAAAGTGGTTGTGCCATTTTGTGTTCCCACCAGCAATGAATGAGAATTCCTATTTATCAACATTCTCACCAGCATTTGGTGTTCTCAGTGTTTTGGATTTCAGTTGTTATAACAGTTGTATAGTGGTATTTCATTATTTTAATTGAAGTCCCCTAAGGATATATGATGTAAGTATATTTGTGTTTGCTTTTTTGCCACCTTTACATCTTCTTTGGTGAAGTTCCCAACACTTCTGATAAAATAAATTTATAACAAGTATTTGAGTAAAATCTCTTTTATATAAATAATAAAACACTATAAAAGAATTCCTTCTTGATAACCTACTCCATTGAGGTGACTGAGGTTAAGTGCTTTGATTTGTGTAATTTTCATTTAATTCCTAATTTCTAAGAATATGTTTGTTCCTGAAATTATGCTAAATTCTGGGCTAAAGTCTAATAATGGCTTCCTTTGACTTTGGATTAAGTAGCTTAAAAGAAGCCAGAGAAGAATGAAGAAATTTGGAAGTTGTTCAAAGGAAAGTCTTAAAGATGATTGAAGAGTTGAGACATAAGACCCAAGAAAGTGTAATTAATTGAGATTATTCAACTTTTTCTTGATGTTTGCTTATTAATTTTTTTATTCATTTCTTTTTTAAATTAGAGGATAATTGCCTTACAGTATTGTGTAGGTTTCTGCCATACATCAGCATGAATCAGCCATAGGTATACATATGTCACCTCCTTCTAGAACCTCCCTCCCACTGCCCACCCCACCCCATCTCTCTAGGTTGTCACAGAGTACTGGGTTTGAGCTCCCTGAATCATATAGCAAATTCCCACTGGCTATCTATTTTACATATGGTAATGTATACATTTCAGTGCTGCTCTCTCAATTCATTCTACCCTCTCCTTCCCCCACTGTGTCCATAAGTCTGATCTCTATATCTGTATCTCCATTGCTGCCCTGCAAATAGGTTCATCATGTGAAGACTTAATTTTTGGGGGGCTCCAAAATCACTGCAGATGATGACTGCAGCCATTAAATTAAAAGATGCTTGTTCCTTGGAAGAAAAGTTATGAACAACCTAGATAGCATATTAAAAAGCAGAGACATTACTTTGCCAACAAAGGTCCATCTAGTCAAGCTATGGTTTTTCCAATAGTAACGTATGGATGTGAGAGTTGGACTATAAAGAAAGCTGAGCACTGAAGAATTGATGCTTTTGAACTGTGGTATTGGAGAAGACTCTTGAGAGTCCCTTGGACTGCAAGGAGATCTAACCAATGAATCCTAAAGGAAATCAGTCCTGAATATTCATTGGAAGGACTGATGTTGAAGCTGAAACTCCACTACTTTGGCCACCTGATGCGAAGAACTGACTCATTAGAAAAGACTCTGCCGCTGGAAAAGATTGAAGCAGGAAAAGGGGACAACAGAGTATGAGACGGTTAGAGGGCATCACTGACTCAATAGACATGAGTTTGAGGAGGCTTTTGGAGTTGGTGATAGACAGGGAAGCCTGGTGTGCTGCAGTCCATCGGATCACAAAGAGTCAGACACGACTGAGTGACTGAACTGACTGACTGAACTGAAATAGGTTCATCAGTATCCTCTTTCTAGTTTCCATATAATTTCTTACTTTTTAAACTCTTTATAATAGGCTCTAAGTTCATCCACCTCATTAGAACTGACTCAAATGTATTCCTTTTTATGGCTAATATTGCACTGTATATATGTATAACTTCTTTATCCATTCATCTGTTGATGGACACCTAGGTTGCTTCCATGTTATAACTATTGTAAATATTGCTGCAATGAACATTGGGGTACATGTATCTTTTTCAATTATGATTTATTCATGGTATATGCCCCGTTGTGGGGTTGTTGAGTCATATGGTAGTTTTATTCCTGCTTTTTTAAGGAATAAATAAAAGGAATCCAGATTGAAAAAGAAATAATACTGTTTGCATATGGCATGATACTCTATGTAGAAAACCTTAAAGAAAGATGCAACTAGAAAATTGCTAGAGCTAATCAGTGAATATAGTAAATTCATAGGATATAAAATTAATACACAGAAATCCCTAGCATTCCTATACACTGAAAAATCAGAAAGAGAAATTAAGAAAACAATCCCATTCACCATTGCAGCAAAAAGAATAAAATACCAAGGAATAAAACCAGCTAAAGAGACAGAAGATCTGTATGCAAAAATTTATAAGACACTAATGAAAGAAGTCAAAGGTGACACAAACAGATGGAGAGATATACCATGTTCTTGGAATGGAAGAATCAATACTGTGAAAATGACTCTTCTGTCCAAAGCAATCTATTGATTCAGTGCAATCTGTATTAAATTATAAATGGTATTTTTCACAGAACTAGAGCAAATACTGTCACAATTTGTAGGAAAACACAAAAGACCCTGAATGGGCAAAGCAATCTTGAGAAAGAAAAATAGAGCTTATCCATTCTTAACCAGAAATCAACTTTCCTGACTTCAGGCTATACCACAAAGCTACAGTCATGAAGACAGTATAGTACTGGCACAAAAACAGTAATATAGACCAATGGAACAAAATAGAAAGCTCAAATAAAATCCATGCATGTATGGGAAGCTTATCACTGATAAAGGAGGCAAGAACATACAATGGAGAAAAGACAATGTCTTCAGTGTATGATGCTGGGAGAATTGGACAGCTATAATGTAAAACAGTGAAATTAGAACACTTCCTAACATTATATACAAAGATAAACTTAAAATGGGGGAAAGACCTAGCTGTAAGACCAGAAACTATAAATCTCTTAGGGGAAAACATAAGCAGAACACTCTTGGACATAAATCACAGCAAGATCATCTATTACCCACTTTCTAGATTAATGGAAATAAAAAATAAACAAATGAGACCTAATTAAACTTAAAAACTTTTACACAGCAAAGGAAAATATAACTAAGGTGAAAAGACAGAGTTGGGAGAAAATAATAGTAGATGAAACAGCTAACAAATGACTAATCTCCAAAATATACAAGCAGCTCATGCAGCTCAACACCAGATGGTCAATACTGAAATCAGATTTATTGTATTCTTTGCAGCCAAAGATGGAGAAACTCTATACAGTCAGAAAAATAAGACTTAGATTTGACTGTGGCTCAAATCATGAGCTCCTTATTGCAAAATTCAGGCTTAAATTGAAGAAAGTAGGGAAGCCACAGAGTCATTTAGGTATGGCCTAAATCAAATCCCTTATGATTATACAATGGAGGTAATGGAAAGATTCAAGGGATTAGATCTGGTAGACAGAGTGACTGAAGAACTATGGACAGAGGTTTGTAATGTTGTACAGGAGGTGGTGACCAAAACCATCCCCAAGAAAAAGAAATGCAAGAAGTCAAAGTAGTTGTCTGAGGAGGTCTTATGAATAACAGAAGAGAAGCAAAAGGCAAAGAAGAAAGGGAAAGATATACACAACTGAAGGCAGAACTCTGGAAAATAGCAAGGAGATAAGAAAACCTTCTTAAGTGAACAATGCCAAGAAATAGAGGAAGACAATAGAATGGAAAAGACTATAAATCTCTTCAAGAAAATTGCAGATACCAAGGGAACATTCCACGCAAAGGTGAGCACAATAAAGGACAGAAACAGCAAGAACCTAACAGAGTCAGAAGATATCAAGAAAAAGGTGGCAAGAATACACAGAAGAACTATACAAGAATGGTCTTAATGACTTGGATAAACAAAATGGTGTGGTCATTCATCTAGAGCCAGACATCCTGGAGTGTGAAGTCAAGTGGGCATTAGTACTAATAAAATTAGTGGAGATGATAAAATTCCAGGGGAGCTATTTCAGATCCTAAAAGATGATGCTCTTAGAGTGTTTCACTCAATATGTCAGCATATTAGAAAAACTGAACAGTGGCCACGGGACTGGAAAAGGTTAGTTTTCATTCCAGTCTCAAAGAAAATCAATGCCAAGGAATGTTCAGACTACTGTATAATTGCACTCATTTCACATGCTAGCAGGGTAATGCTCAAAATCCTTCCTTCAAGCTAGGCTTCAGCAGTATGTGAACCGAGAACTTCCAGATGTACAAGCTGGATTTAGAAAAGGCAAAGGAACCAAAGATCAAATTGCCAACATCTGTTGAATCATAGAAAAAGCAAGGGGATTCCAAAAAACCCATCTACTTCTGCTTCATGACTACACTAAAGCCTTTGACTGTAAGGATCACAAGAAACTTTAGAAAATTATTAAAGAGATGGGAATACCAGCCCACCTCACCTGCCTCTTGAGAAATCTGTATGCAGGTGAGGAAGCAACAGTTAGAACCAAACATGGAATAATGAACTGGTTCAAAATTGGGAAAGGAGGACAGCAAGGCTGTATATTGTCACCCTGCTTATTTAACTTCTATGCAGAGTCAGTTCAGTCACTCAGTTGTGTCCGACTCTTTGTGACCCCATGGACTGCAGCACTCCAGGCCTCCCTGTCCATCACCAACTCCTGGAGTTTACTCAGACTCATGTCCATCAACTCAGTGATGCCATCCAACAATCTCATCCTCTGTCATCCCCTTCTCCTCCTGCCTTCAATCTTCCCCAGCATCAGGGTCTTTTCCAGTGAGTCAGTTCTTTGCATCAGGTGGCCAAAGTATTGGAATTTCAGCTTCAGCATCAGTCCTTCCAATGAATATTCAGGACTGATTTCCTTTAGGATGGACTGGATCTCCTTGCAGTCCAAGGGACTCTCAACAATCTCTCCAACACCATAATTCAAAAGCATCATTTCTGTAGTGCTCAGCTTTCTTTATAGTCCAACTCTCACATCTGTACATGGCTACTAGAAAAACCATAGCTTGGACTAGATGGACCTTTGTTGGCAAAGTGATGCAGGATACATCATGCAAATGCCAGACTGGATGAATCACAAGCTAAAATCAAGATTGCAGGGAGAAATATCAGTCACCTCAGATATGCAGATGATAACTCTAATGGCAGAAAGTGAAGAGGAACTAAAGAGCCTATTGGAAGATGAAAGAGAAGCGGGAAAAAGCTGGCTTAAAACTCAACATTCAAAAAACTAAGATCATGGCATTTTGTTCCATCACTTCATGGCAAATAACTGGGAAAAAGTGGAGACAGTGGCAGATTTTATTTTCTTGGGCTCCAAAATCACTGTGGATTTTTTTTTAACCACTTTAATGCCAGTGATCATTTTATTTTATTTATTTTTATATATAAATTTATTTTAATTGGAGGTTAATTATTGTAAAGTAATTTACAATTACTTTACAATATTGTATTGGTTTTGCCATACATCAACATGAATCCACCACAGGTATACATGTGTTCCCCATCCTGTGGAATCTCCACACTGTTCTCCATAGTGGCTGTACTAGTTTGCATTCCCACCAACAGTGTAAGAGGGTTCCCTTTTCTCCACATCCTCTCCAGCATTGATTGCCTGTAGACTTTTGGATCACAGCCATTCTCACTGGCGTGAAATGGTACCTCACTGTGGTTTTGATTTGCATTTCTCTGATAATGAGTGATGTTGAACATCTTTTCATGTGTTTGTTAATAGAAATTTTCATTAAAAAGCAGAGGCATCACTTTGCTGACCAAGGTCTGTATAGTCAAAGCTTTTTTTTTTTTTTTTTTATAGTAGTCATGTACAGATATGTGTTTGACTATAGAGAAGGCTTAGCAACAAAGAATTGATGCTTTTGAACTGTGGTGCTGGAGAAGACTCTTGAGAGTCCCTTGGACAGCATGTAGATCAAACCAGTCAATCCTAAAGGAAATCAACCCTGGATATTCATTGGAAGGACTGATGCTGAAGCTCAAGCTCCACTACTTTGGCTGCCTAATGCGAAGAGTTGACTCACTGGAAAAGACCCTGGTTCTGGGAAAGATTGAAGGCAGGAAGAGAAGGGGGCAACAGAGGATGAGATGGTTGGATGGTGTCACTGATTCAATGGACACGAATGTGGGCAAACTCTGGGAGATGATGAAGGACAGGGAAGCCTGGCTTGCTGCAGTCCATGGGGTCACAGCGAGTTGGACACGACTTAATGACTGAACAACAACAACAGGCAGCTCAATACCAGAAATAGAAACAACCCAATCAGAATGTGGTCGGAAAGCCTAAACAGACATTTCTCCAAAGAAGACATACAGATGGCCAACAAACACATGAAAAGATGCTCAACATCTCTCATTATTAGAGAAATGTTATTCAAAACTGCAGTGAGGTATCACCTCACATTGGTCAGAATGGCCATCATCAAAAAATTGACAAACAGTAAATGCTGGAGAGAGTGTGGAGTAAAGGGAACCGTCTTGCATTGGTGGGAATATAAACTGCTAAAGCCCCTCTGGAGAATGGTATAGAAATTATTCAACTTTGACAATCGGTGTTTGAAGGGAAGACTCACTCTGACTGATGCTGACCACAACCCTCCCCTGTGGCTCACTCCATACGCTAAACAATCACTATGCCAAGTGATGCCGTAATTGGAATTCTGAATTAGTGAAAATGTCTCTAACGGTTTTGATTCTATTTCCACCCTCTGCTACCAAGTTTAAACTTCACTAAATGTAATTTTAGTGCTTTCTAATACTTTGAGTATGGGTAATCCATAGGACCCTTAATCTCAGACCAAGCCAGAAAATAGAGGGTTTTATTTATTTATTTACATTTTAACAGGAATTTTACATCTTGTTAAAATTCTTTAACAGGAAGGTGGCTTGCTGTTCATCTCCATCCTATTGAGTAGGGAGCTTAATTTTGGTTAGTTTTAGTGGAAAAAAAACAGTCTCAAAAAATCAAATTTATAATTAATAATTACAGGCTAGTTGTTAAAGAATTTTCTTTAGTCATGTTAATTGATTTTTCTCTCCCTAGAATGACTCAAATATTATGGTACCTTAAGATGCTGAAGATAGAAGTGCTATGTATATTTCTTTGGAATCTAGAATCTGTGAATTTTCTTTTTTCAAAGTTGTTTTTTCATTGATCTTAAGGATTTTTCAGTATTCTACTTTAGAATGAAAACTCCTGTGTGGTTTATGTCCATAAAAGACACATTTAGTACTGTTCTGTTTGAGAGAATTTGTCACATAATTATGTTTCCTAATTACTACATTAGGAAACATTCTCTTAGGGGCTTTTTCCGGTAATTGATCAGTTCAGTATTTATTTTGATAAAGGTAACTGTTGCATCAGTGCTTGACTTGTGTTGTGTAACACACATTTTTGCCCTAGATAAATTTTATCTCTGTGGTCAATGCATTGCACACAGAAAAAACCATAGACCCTCCTTTTCTTTTTGTAAATCAGTTCACAAACTGATTTCTGATTGTATTTTTAAATTGATTCTGCAGTGGGAGAAATTTTTAATTGGAAATTTTTAATTTTAAGACTATTCTATCTAACTATGGTAGAAAGGCATTCATGTATGGTATCTTGAGTTTATCTTGTAGGTCCAGATTTTGTAATTCTTAGAGTGTTAAAATCTGATAAATTTGATACCTTTACATCCCTCAGACTGCCTTACAAGTAGATATAAGGGTTATATTCGGTACAAATGTTGGATGTTTGTATTTGCTTCACTGGGATGCATTTAAAAGGAAATATACCATTACCTAATGCAGGTACCTTAACAGTTTATAAGCTACTGTGAAAAAAAAATGTAGAGATTTCACAAACCATGAATGCATATGTCATGTTCCTTTTATTTATATATATATTTATTTATTTATAAATATATATATATATATTTAGTTCTCTATATAAAACTTGTTTCCTTTTATTTGTATATATATATAAATTTATTTATAAATATATATATATATTTAGTTCTCTATATAAAACTTGTTTCCTTTTATTTATATATATATGTAAATTTAGTTCTCTATATAAAACTTGTTTCCTTTTATTTATATATCTATATATAAATTTAGTTCTCTATATAAAACTTTCCTTTTATTTGTATATATATATATATATTTATTTATAAATATATATATATATTTAGTTCTCTATATAAAACTTGTTTCCTTTTATTTTTATATATATATATTTATTTATTTATAAATATATATATATATATTTAGTTCTCTATATAAAACTTGTTTCCTTTTATTTGTTTTCAGTTACTTTTAAAATTATTTGGTTGAAGTCATTAATGATTAGTGTCCTCTTTTTTATAGACTGCCATGGTCATCTTGTGGTCTGCCCACAGTCACCTGGTACTGGGGTAGTCTAAGTTTGGTAAACATTTAAACTAGAATGCCAAGTAGAACAATTGGCATCGACAGTCAACTGGGAGTCAATGGGAGATTCCTCTGATAGTGCTTCTGTAGGAACCTTCTTTCCTCCAGTCCTCAGTCCTGTGGAGTTCAAGCCAGAAGGGTCCTCAACTGTCAGGAAGAAAAAATCATAGCACCTAGGATGGCCATAGGTCACCCTTATGACTCCGTGAAGTGCATTGCTGTGTTTCAGGCTCTGCTTCCTTTGGCATGCATAATGAACTTAGTGAAATTCTCTACCTGACTTTTGACTGCAGACTTGTTAAGATGAGAGCACGAAGGCTTTCTCTCTTAGCATAAAAGACTGATGGAAGTACAAGTTGCTTTGTGAAACCAATCTCAGTTGTAGGCTGAAGGCAGCTTATTTGTGAAATGTTAAAATTACATAGAATAACTTTTGCACTTTGCCTAGCTAATTATTAATTTTTTTAACGTCTGTCCTTTCTCTTTCCTGTTTCTTTTTGTTTTCCCTGAATGTTGTTCTGGTTTTGTTTTTTAAATATACTGACCTTTTTGGTGATTGGATTTGTTAGAGTTGAACTAGACCCTTTAAAAGACTGGTAAATCCTCTCAAACAAAGCAAAACAAAATTTTGTGTGTGTATGCACACACACAGAAAATCAAAATATGTAGAAAGAAAAAGAAAACTATTCTGTTATTCTTGGGCCTCAGAATTGCACTCATAAAAGCTTAAGGCAAAGTGAAGGATGAAATCCAGATGAAGTGGTGCTAATGAAACACTTGCTTTCTGCTTCAAGAATTTATTTGAAACATTACTAGTGCGCTGAACTGCATTTTTAAATTTGGTTCTAGAAAAGCTGTCATTGAATGAAGTTCTACTTTGACATCTTTTTGCAAAATGAGGAATTCTTTCAGAGGGTAGGGATCATCTTTGATAGATCTCTTTACAGCTTAACCTATCCTTCTTTTAATTTCTTTGAGCATCAACTTTATAATCTATAAAGATAGAAATACTAATTTATCCCTGCTAGGGTGGTCTGGAAATTAAAAGAAAATTAGTGTAAGCTTGCTTTTTGAGTAGTAAAAAGTCTATATAAATGTTCAGAGGCTTGTGTTTCAGACTGGCACATGTGTTATATTAATTAGCCTTTAATATGTTACTATCACATTATTTAATTTTCACAAAGGGAATGTCAGAAAAATTGGTGTCTAGTACTGCCTTGTGGCTGAATTCCAGAGTTTGACTTTGTGAAGATCACTAACTCCTTGGAACATCGGTTTCTCATTCGTCTATTCTTTCACTGTGTACTGAGCACCTCCACCATGTCAGACAGTGAAAGGCAGAGGTGAAGCTCATGGAACTTGAATTCTACCTCATACAGAATGCATATATATATATATATATAATGGGCTTCCCTGGTGGCTCAGTTGGTAAAGAATCTGCCTGCAAATGCAGGAGACCACCTGCAGCGCAGACCTGGGTTCGATCCCTGGGTCAGGAAGTTCCTCTGGAGAAGGAAGTGGTGACCCATACCAGTGTTCTTACCTCAGAAATCCCATGGACAGAGGGGCGGGCTACAGTCCATGGGGTTGCAAAGTCGGACATGGCTTAGTGACTAGACCGCCACAGCGGGTGTCAGAAGGTGGCAAGTAGTGGTCTGCAAAAAGCAAAGGGATGTGGAATGCAGAGAGTAGATTTTTGTTTTCTAGTTCTCTTGAAGGTGGCCAGAGAAAGGCCTCATTGAGCAGCTAACTTTTGAGGAGAGACCTAAAAGTGATCGGGATGGAGGCAGGTAGAGATGAGTGGGTAGAGGAATGCAGATTCCCCACAGTAGAAGTGTGTCGTGGCAAGGAGGCCGTTGTGGCTGCAGATAAGTCAGTGCAAGAATGAGCAGAAGATAAGGCCAGAGGTTGGAGAAAGGAGGACAGACAGCATAGGGCCTCATAGGCCATTTTCTGAGTGAGGAAAGGGAACACCAGAGGATCCTGTATGAGTTAGAGTTTAATAGGGTGTTTTGTCTGGGGAATAACACAGGGGTCAGGCTTTATCCTTTAAAATCTCTTGTAGTCTATGTCCAAGATCCTATGATGCTGGATGGTTTCTCTCCCAATTCTCCCACTCTTATTCCAGGAAGAGTAAAATCTTGTTCAAGCTCTTCTTGGCCCACTAGTGGGACCAGCTGTTTGGCAGACTCTAGGAGTTAGTTCTCCATCAGTGTGGGTCAGTAGCATCAGTTGAACCTTCTCCTTCCCATGGCTTTCTAAAGATAATTTAAAAGAAGTTTTACTGTTTCAGAAGTACTAAAGAATTGATACAGATAAAGGTGCGTGCGTGTGTGTGTGTGTGTGTATCGTGTCTTTTTGACCTCAGCACAAGTGAAAAGCCCAGGGCAAACCAGCTTATGAACATCTAGGAAGACTTCCTCCCAACTTTCCAATTCTTTACTGATCCTTGGAAGACTGCCCTCTGAGTGTTCATATGAGCCTCTTGCCTTACCAATAGGTAAAAGAATTTGTCTCAGTATGGTGCAATCACATGGGATTTCAGGACCAGGAATATGCTACTTAACTAAATGTCATAGCACTTATAAATTCTTTAAAAGCTTTGAAAAAAGAAATTATAGTCTAGCACTAAAATTAATTTGCCATCCTAGTTTGATCAATTTATTTTTATATTTGAATTATTTAAATCCCCAAATACAGTGTTATTTGGGCAATAAATATTTTATGTGTGTGATGTATACCAAGCTTTTGGGAGGATAGAATCTAGCATGAAGTGAAGCAGCCATTGTTCTGTACATTCAAATGATGGCTGATGATATTGATTCAAAAAAAAAGAATAAGATAATCTTTCCCTTTTTTTTTTAAACATTGTAATTCAATCAAAGCTTCCTTATTGGGATGTGAAATTTCTATATATCAAGTCCACTAATTTCTGTATTTATCAAGTAGAGAAATAGAAACAACACCCAAAATTCCCTTATATTCTCTGAGAGAGAGAGAGAGAGAGAAAATGAGAGAGGGAAACAGAGAGACAGAAAGACAGACAGACAGAGGAAGAGACCAGTGTTTTCTGCAGCAAATTTTTGTGCTTACAAAAGAAAACATTAACCAAAAGTATCAATGTCATAAAAAAAGACTTGGGTGGAAGTTACCAAAGGGCATTTGGATTCTCTGTAAAAGGCCTTGAAATTCCCAATAACTAAGTTTAATAAAGGAAAATTAATCTCGTATTGAACTTCATTAAATTGATTTGGCAGGATATTCACAGTGCAGCTCATGCACATGTGTAAGATGGTTTCCCAGCATCACAATGGATTGAAAAGGACATTTACATTGGTATTAAGGTTTAAGACACAGCAAAAGCTAATTGTGATAGAGTGAGAGGTTCTATTAGAAATGACATTGTTGGGATGGGGTGGAAGGTGGGAGGAAATTTCAAGAGGAAAGCAGAAACCAACACATAGGCATACCTATGGCCAAGTCATGTTGATATATGGCAGAAACCAACACAATATTGTAAAGCAATTATCTTCCAATTGAAAATAAACACATTTAAAATTTTTAAAAATGACATTGTTTACGAAATATGAGGGAGTACTATGAACCTCTGACTAAAAACAGACTGTCCTTATGCTGCTGTCTTGGAGAGACCAGGACTGCTGTGTATTATATGGGACTGCTGTGTATTATAAACATATTCTTAAAATTACTTCCCAGGTTTACTTCTGAGTTGCTCACTTTGAGAAGTTGCTTATATATGACTTTTAAAAATAATTTTCTGTGTTTTTGTTCAGTGCCAGTTTCTTTTCCTTATTATACTCTATGTATGTAAATATAAATATATATCCATGTATATAAGTATATATACTTAAATATATACTTTAGGTATATAAATACATTTATAAATATATATACATTTATACATTATATACATTTATAAAAATCACATGGTTAATACTAACCAGACTATTGAGAAGAAACATGAGTAAAAGTATTGATCAAGTAGTTGGCTTTCTTGATCCTTTATACATGTTTAATTTCCTTACACTCAATTAGTGATTTTGAAACTCTTTAGACAAGTGTTCTCTGATGCAAAATCACTTGCAAAAAAAGTTAGGAGCTCCCAGAGTTCTGAGCCTGATTGGTGGATGTCATGTCCACAACCATTGTGCCACCATCTATTACCAGCAAAGTCAGCAAGAGATCTAGCTGGCTTTGATTGAGAAGTTGTTAGGCAGATTGTCTTGGTTTTGAAAATCATCTCTTTTGATAACAATAGCCAATATTAAGACTTACATAGTGCTATGGTATGCCAGACATTATTTAAATACATTTAATCCTCATTTTGACCCTATCTGATGTGTATCAGTTAGCTTTCTATGTGTAAGAAACCACCCTAAAATATAGTGGCTTCAGCCATATCATTTAATATTACTAGTCTGTGTGTCATCTGGGTGGTTCTGATCTGGGCCAGACTAGTATATCAACAAAGGTGCATATAGTCAAAGCTATGGCTTTTCCAGTGGTCATGTATGGATATGAGAGTTGGACCATAAAGAAGGCTGAGTGCTGAAGAACTGATGCTTTTGAACTGTGATGTTGGAGAAGACTCTTGGATTGCAAGGAGATCAAACCAGTCCGTCCTAAAGGATACCAATCCTGAATATTCATTGGCAGGACTGATGCTGAAGCTGAAGCTCCAATACTTTGGTCACCTGATGTGAAGAACAGATTCATTAGAAAAGACTCTGATGCTGGGAAAGATTGAAGGCAGGAGGAGAAGGTAACTACAGAGGACAAGATGGTTGGATGGCATCACTGACTCAATGGACATGAGTTTGAGCAAGCTCTGGGAAATGGTGAAGGACAGGGAATCCTCATGTGCTGTAGTCCATGGGGTCACAAAGAATTGGACATGACTGAGTGACTGAACTCCACCAATAACAAGTATGTCTTCTGACATCTGGGGGTCAAGGAGGGAGTCTTATCATCTCAGCTGAGCTCTGTTCTGGAGTCTCATTTGGGACCACTGGCCTGACCTACCAGGCCTAGTCCATGTGATTGCTCATCACTCAGTAGCATCCTGTTCACAAGGAGTATGCAGGAGCCTGGGAGAGAGTGGAGGAGAGCAAAGTTCCTTGAGACCTTGTCTTGGAGCTGATCCAGTATCACTTCCGGGGAATTCTGTTGGCCAAAAGAGTCAGAAGGCCAACCTGTAGTCAAAGGGAGAGGAAAGAGACTGCACTTTTTGATTGGAAGAGTCTCTCATGAGAAAGAGTAGGTATTGGAATGAGTCAAGGACTCATTTCTCCCATGTCCCACAAGTGGACACAGCTATTTCCATTTGACAGGTGAGAGAGCTGAGATACACACTTTCCATGACACAAGGTTATGTGGTATGTAAGTGTCCAAGTCAGCATTCCGACATAGGGGGTCTGACTCCAGAAGCCATGGTCTTGATCGACATGCTGCATATCTCCTTGTCCTTTCTTAGATGTCACTGCTGCGTATGTCATGGGTCATGGGAAGTCATGTTTGTAGCCTTCTTTCTTGGAGAGGACCTCTCAGGCCCATGGCACCCTCCATGCTGCCTCATCCCCTTAACCCAATGCTTGCAATAAATGGTGCTTCTCTCCCCTTTAGTATCTCCTCCTGGTTTTTACTCTTATCTCAGAGAGAAAAATCACCAGGTTTTTATAAATGGATTTTAGCAAAGTATTCATGGTAGTGTGTCTTTGTCATTTAGAATACCAATCGACAATGGTAGGCACTGTTTCTATACACTTTTGTTTAAGATTTTATTTTTAGCAAATTGAGAAATATTTTTTTTAATTATAAAATGAGCTCTTTGTTTTATTACTTTGTACATTCCATAAGGTAGGGGCCTTGACTCCATGCTACAGTTATTTCACCAGCAGGTAGCAAATGGTGTGTTTGGTACATACAAATTAAATAGAGAGAAGGAAGGCAAAATACAAATCATTATTAGTACTTGATTTTAGCAAGTGTATTATACTCTTTACTTTTCAAAATAATTTTCTGTGTTTTTGTTCAGTGCCAGTTTCTTTTCCTTATTATACTTTATGTATGTAAATGTAAGTATATATCCTAGTTGGACACGACTTAGCGACTAAACCACCACCACCACCCACCTGTCTCTTATACACATCTTTTTAAAGAAATCCTTTGCTAATTTGGAATTAAATATATTTATATATAAATTTATAAATATACTCCAAATTATACATAATAATTCAAATATTATAAATAATATAATATATAAATATGAAGCAAATATTTATATTATAAAGATATAAATATTTTGTTTATATTATAAATTTATATATGTTTATATGTGATATTTATATTTATAAATTCAAAATTAGCAAAGGATTTCTTTGAAATCTGGATATAGTACTATTGTATCACAAATATATATATTTATAAATTTACTTATACTTTTATATCTAAAGTATGTATTTAAATATATATATACTTATACAAGTGTATATTTATAAATTTATTTATATTTACATACATACATACATACATAAAGTGTAACAGGGAAAAGAAAATGGCATTGAACAAACAAAATCACAGAAAGTTATTCTGAAAAGTAGAGTATAACATATTTGATAAATTTATGGGGTTTCTCAGTTGGTTCAGTGGTATAGAATCCACCTGCGAATGCAGAAGACACAAGAGACGTGTGTTCCATTCCTGGAATACAGGAGTTGGGAAGATCCCCTGGAGAAGGCAATGGCAACCCACTCCAGTATTCTTACCTGGAAAATTCCATGGACAGAGGAGCCTGGTGGGCTATAGTTCATGGGGTCGCAAAGAGTTGGACAAAACTGAGCATGCACACATACATTTATAAATACATACATACATATATATATGTATTTGTGTATGGCTCCATAATATTGTATCCAGATTTTAAAGAAATCCTTTGCCTAATTTTAAATTCTCTTTCTCTATAATTTTGTATTATGGCTTTCTTGATCTGAATGTATCATTGCAACTCTAGTGCTTGCATTAAAGCTTTTAAGACTAAGGAAACTTTCCACCCACATGGGCTTCTGCAAAGATGGACGTCACCACATACCCCTCCCACTGTTCTGCTGCTCTTGCGAAATCTAATCCTTGGGCTCGACCTAGGGCTATGCTTTCATTAGAACCCATGCAAATATGAGTATTGAAAACTCCCTGAAGTTCTTTATTGGAAACTCTTCTCAGTTACCTGTTGAGTTGTTTGTGGTGCTTTTCTCTCTTTACCAATGGGAACTGAGACACAGATGAGGTAGGCAGCTTGTCAAATATAAAATCAAGGCCAAGGGATTGGGTAGCCAAGATAAGAACTGAAGGAACCTCATTGTATAGGCCTTTGTTCAAGAGACTAAGCAATGTAGTTTGTAAGGAAAGAATAATTGGGAGAACAAACACAGCCTCTCTTAACCATGAATTGTGTGTACGTGTGAAGATTTTTGATTAGAACATACTAAGAGGTTGGTGTGTAGTTAGTTTGCAGAATTGATAGTGGATGCACATGATTGTTAATAAGAGAAACATTTTATGATTCATTTCATAAGCATGTATGATTGTTCTCCAGAAACAGAGCTTATGCCTAGAAGACAAAGAGCCAGATGAACTTAAATTGATTTCTTCCCCCAGAGATTAGAACACAAGCCACCAGAATGTATGAGAAGGGTCCCACGTGAGAAGGCCGCTGAACAATGAGTTCTTCCTTTGTGATAAGCCCTATGTTAACCCCAGAGTCTGTCCATATCCAGCAACTGGTCTCAGAATGTTTTCTATGAACATATTTTATTATGATGACATTTCTTATTATGAGGATTCTGAGGTTTCATCTAACAAGAAGTGGGATTTACTTCTGAGTATCACTGGCACAAAAGTCTATGATCTTTCTGACATAACAAACCACTTTCTTTTGGGACCATTATTTTAATTATAGTTTTAAATAATTAAATCCCCTGGAGAAGGAAATGACAATTTTCCAGAATTCTTGCCTAGGAAATCCCATGGACAGAGGAGTCTGGCAAGCCATATAGTCCATAGGGTCCCAAGAGTTGGACACGACTTAGCGACTAAACCACCACCACCACCCACCATATATTCATACAATTGGTTGTGTATTTTGCCAATTTCTTTATCTGTGTCCACAGTAAGGAAAGGAACTGCTTCTGTGTGACATCCCAGACTTTTACTATCCTTTCTCTGGATGCTTCACTATTGTAGCTCAGGGCTGGGAGGGAAGGATGTACCCTCGATGCACTGGAGGCCCAGATGAGAGAAGATGAGGTGTGTGCTCGGAGAAGGTGGGGAAAAGCACACTGGATGTAAAAGACTTCTGTGAAAGACTTAACTGATTTGCAATTATTTCTTTATTTTCAATCAGAATTCTGAGCAACACAGTAGAAAAGAGCTAGTAAGAGGGAGTGGCCTGTGCCCAAGGAGCTAGCTGACTGCTGCTAACACAGAAAATGAATTAAATTTAAACACGATGATGACACACACACATCTGTGACAGCCTATTGTATAACACTGTATGGGTGACAAAGACTTTCATCTTGATTAGCAGGGGAGCTGCTGCTGCTGCTGCTGCTAAGTCACTTCAGTCGTGTCCGACTCTGTGTGACCCCATAGACGGCAGCCCACCAGGCTCCCCCGTCCCTGGGATTCTCCAGGCAAGAACACTGGAGTGGGTTGCCATTTCCTTCTCCAATGCATGAAAGTGAAAAGTGAAAAGGAAGTCGCTCAGTCATGTCTGACTCCTAGCGACCCCATGGACCACAGCCCACCAGGCTCCCCCATCCATGGGATTTTCCAGGCAAGATTACTGGAGTAGCAGTTGCCTTCTCCGTAGCAGAGGAGAGTAATCTATAAATCACCCGTTCTCTTTGTCATTTTCAATTTGTAATTATCCAACTGCCTGACCGAGAGGCACAATAATTAGTGTAGTCTTTCCAAGATGTATAAAAAGAACTGCCTGGAGCCATTATTAAAAGCATAGATTCCCACCTCCGCTGAGTAAGAGCCCCCAGGGAAGTGCCCTGAAAATATTTTTAATATGTTTGAAGATGATGTGCTTTAGCTGATAGAGTATTAGTATTAGTTGCTCAGTAGTATCCGACTCTTTGTGTCCCCATGGACTGTAGCCACCAAGCTCCTCTGTCCATGGGATTCTCAAGGCAAGATTCCTGGAGTGGGTTGCCATTTCCTTCATCAGGGGATCTTCCTGACCCAGGGACTGAACCCAGCTGATAGATAGGAGGACTTAAACAGAGTTCAACTCTGTGATTGATTTACTATGTTGAAATGAAGAGCTATTTTTTTCATATCAGTTTCCTCCTCTGCACAATCAGGACGATGGTAGTCTCTCCCTGTGGGTTTTATTGTGAACAGTGAATGATGTCATGTGTGCAAAATATTGATCATAGCGCTTGGCGCAAGTGCTCAATGAGCTGCTTCCATTTTTGCTGACATTATTGTCATTTTATTCAAAATGATGTTTGTGACTCAGCCAAGTGGAGGAAATCGTGCATAGAAATGATAAAGGGAATGACTCTAGGGAAAAGGATGAAGGGAAAGGATCTCCAACAGGTTGTATGAGGACGGTGACATTCTGGGTTAGAGTCAGTGGAGAAAATGGAGTTGAATAGAGTTCCCAGGGTGACCGAGGGCATGCAGTTTTATTCATATCCACGCTCCAAGTATTTGCCTGTCTTCCCCCTCTGGGAGGGAATCAGGTGCTTGGCTCATTTGCCTTGATACAGAAGCATTTTTGGAAGACCTAGGACATGATATAAGTTTAATTGCTCCATAATATTATTTTAGGGACTTCCAGGGTGGTGCAGTGGTGAAGAATCTGCCTGCCAATGCAGGAGATGCAGGTTCAATCCCTAGGTCGGGAAGATCCCCTGGAGAAGGAAACAGCAGCTCACTCCAATATTCTTGTTGAGAAAATTCCATGGACAGAGAAGCCTGGAGGGCCACATGGGTCACAAAGAGTAAGACATGACTGAGAACACAATATTATTTTACTTTGTTATATTTCTTTTGGCTCATGCTGATAAGAGGATATTATTACCTTGCATAACCAGGTCTATCAGAGACACAAATTCGTAGAGTTCTCATAACAACAAATTCATTTATTTATTCATTAATTCAAAACCCATTTGTTGAGCATCTGCTGTGTGCCTTTTAAGCACAAAGGACACATCAGTGACTAGTAGAGGGAAACACTCCTGCCCATGCAGAGTTTATGCTCTTGTGTATGTAACAGGGAGGGAGACACTAAAAAAAAAATAAGAAGAAAATTATGTGATGATAAAAGAGAGATAAAAGCCAGGAAGGAAGACAAGGAGTACAGGCAGGGTGTGAATGTGTGTGTATATTGTGTGCACACGCTTGCATGCAGAGTGAGGCCACATCACATAGGGCCTCAATAAAGACTTTGGCTTTAAGCGCTATGGGAAGTTTCTAAAAGGTTTTGAACAAACAACATTTTAAAAGGATCTCTCTGGCTTCTGGACAGTACATTCCAGAGAGGCAATGGAACTCGGAAGTGTGCTATTAAAATAAACTAAGAGAGAGGTGGTAGCTGCCTGGGCCAGGGCGGTGGCCGTGGAGATGGTGACGAGGGGTCAGATGCTGGATATATTAGGACGGTGGAGCCAAGAGCACTTCTCCTGGATTAAATGTGAGAAAGAAGGAAAAGCAAGGAGTCAAGGAGGACTCAAATGAAATGTTGGAATTACTATCCCCTCGGATGAGGTCGTCGGAAAATCCCATAGAGGAGGGCATGGCAACCCATTACGGAATTCTTGCCTGGAGAATCCCATGGACAGAGGAGCCTGGAAGGCTACAGTCCATGGGGCTGCAAAGAGTTAGACATGACTGAAGTGAATTAGCATGCCCGGACAGGATGAGGTACTATCCCAGGTCGCACTAGTGGTAAGGATCCCATGGACAGGGGAGCCTGGTGGGCTGCAGTACGCAGGGCCACAAAGAGTTGGACATGACTGTAGTGACTTAGCATGCACCCAGGGGATGAAATGCACTGTAGAGGAGCAAGTTTTACAGGTAGATAAGGAGTTAAATTTTAGGTACATGAAACCATCTGGATGGAAAAGATCTGGATCTCAGGGAAGGAATTTGGGTCAGAAACATGGATTTGGAGTTATAAGCCTATACATGACATATGAGGCCAAAACTAAATGGCATTACCAATGGAAGGTCCAGGAGACTGGCTCAAAGATGAAATCCAGGGATGTGCAAACTGTAAGTGGTCAGGGAGATGCTGCTGCTGCTGCTAAGTCACTTCAGTCTTGTCTGACTCTGTGCGACCCCATAGACGGCAGCCCACCAGGCTCCCCCATCCCTGGGATTCTCCAGGCAAGAACACTGGAGTGGGTTGCCATTTCCTTCTCTAATGCATGAAAGTGAAAAGTGAAAGTGAAGTTGCTCAGTCGTGTCCAGCTCTTAGCAACCCCATGGACTTCAGCCTGCCAGGCTCCTCCGTCCATGGGATTTTCCAGGCAAGAGTACTGGAGTGGGGTGCCATTGCCTTCTCCATCAGGGAGATGAAGAGAAGCTAAATCAGAAGATGGACAGAGCTGCCAGTGCCTGACCGTGGCCGGAGACCAGGAGCGTGTGTCCTGTAGGTCAAAGGAGACACGGTTTCAGGGGAAGGAGTGACCAATTGTGTCAGATGTGACCAATTCAGAAGACATAATGGATGCAGGTTCAATCCTTGGGTCAGAAAGAACCCCTGGAGGAGGGATGGCAACCCACTCCAGTATTCTTGCCTGGGAAATCCCATGGACAGAGGAGCTTGGCGGGCTATAGTCCATGGGATTCCAAAGAGTTGGACGTGACTGTAGCGACTTACGGAGAAGGCAATGGCACCCCACTCCAGTACTCTTGCCTGGAAAATTCCATGGATGGAGGAGCCTGGTAGGCTGCAGTCCATGGGGTCGCAAAGAGTCGGACACGACTGAAAGACTTAACTTTCACGCATTGGAGAAGGAAATGACAACCCACTCCAGTGTTCTTGCCTGGAGAATCCCAGGGACAGGGGAGCCTGGTGGGCTGCTGTCTATGGGGTTGCGCAGAGTCAGACATGACTGAAGCAACTTAGCAGCAGCAGCAGTAGCAGTAGCGGCTTAGCATGCACGCAGGGGATGAGATACACTATACGGGAGACCAAGATGAGCTCATTAAGACCAAGATGAGCATTTGAATTCACCACTGGATTGAGCAGAATAACAGTTATCTCTGATCTGTGAGAGCAATTTCAGTGGAGTAGTGGTGTGGTAGCTGGATGAGGGTAGATTCAGGAAAGAATGAAAGGAATTAAAGAGAGAGAGAGAGAAAAAGTAAATCTCAGGGGAAGAACTTGACTAAAAGCAAGAACTTAGAAATAGGCAGGAGCTGTGTAGGAAGTAAGAGTTGTAGCTTTAAGATGAAGAGAAACAGTGGGATGTTTGTAAGCTGCAGGGAGTGATCCATGAGGCAGGGAACACAGAGAGAGGTTCTCAAAAGTGTTGTGCCACTTCCCTCCCGCCTAAATACGCTCAAACCACCGTCATATTCTTCTCCAGTTTCTGTTTCTGTGCCCCAGGTGGCAAAGCAAGGCCTAAGGCCTGAGACAAACCAGGGCACTTAAGACTTTCTTAAGCCCCTGAGATCCTCAGGACAGCTAGCCATGTACAGAGTTTCATTTTGACTTTTGCTTTTGAAAAAGAAGGAAAGAAGCAAGTAAAGGAGGGAAGGAAGGATAGAGAAGGGAAGGAGGGAGAAGGGAAGGGGAGATAAATCATATTATATATATATATTTGACAAGTGGCTTTTTTTTTTAAAAAAAAAAAACCTGCTTCCTCCTTTAATCTCTTAAATTTTATAACAACCCTTGGAGATGGGTATTATTTCCTTTTTTCAGATGGTAAAGTGAGTTCATTAGTGATTAAATAACATCTTTAAGATCTCATAACTCATAATAAGCTCATTCAATTCAAATTCAGATCTATCAGATCCCAGAATACAATTTCACAGACTTCTCTGGCATAGGAAACTCATGGTAGGTCTGTGGTTTAACTCAGCCTTGGAAACACAGATTGCGGCCCTCTCTCTTTTTGCTTACATGATTTCATCACTCTGTTAGCAGAGACATCTTCAGTTGTGTGATTACTTAAACATCCCATCTTCCCTCTAGTGAAAGCATTTTGTTTCAGAATCAAATTTATTTTGCTATAAAAATGACCATCTCAATTAGTGAAAAAGAGGCACTCCTGCATAGAACACCATCTATACATATCCTGCATTTACTGGACATTTAGAAATAAGCTTTTTCTAAGAAACAGAAAGTGAAAGTTACTCAGTCCTGTCCAACTCTTTGCCACCCCATGGACTGTGCAGTCCATTGAATTCTCCAGGCCAGAATCCTGGAGTGGGTAGCCTTTCCCTTCTCCAGGGGATCTTCCCAACCCAGGGATCGAACCCAGGTCTCCCACATTGCAGGAGGATTCTTTGTCAGCTGAGCCACAAGGGAAGCCCAAGAATACCAGAGACACAGAAGGACTTGTGTAATTTTGCCCTTGAGGAGGTTAGCAGAAGGGTATCATTCTGCCCAAACATTGTGAATATGATTGGAATAGAAATGGTAACTGACAGCTGCTGACAGTGGGCTCCTGGAACCAGCAAAACCTGAGTTTATTTTTGTGTGTCCTCTTAGCTAGTTTAGCCCCAGGTCTCTTGGCTTCCTTCCTGTTGGGACATCTTGCTTCTCCTTACCAGTCTGCAAACTATCAGAAGAGAGAATTTCTCTATTGCTGTGTTTGGTGCCTTGGAGCTCTAAGCTTCTTAGAGAAATGTTGATTCTCCTTTCTCAGGGAGCGCTCTGAGAAATATTGATAGTTCCACCAACTTCTTCCTGGAGGAGGAAGTCTTTTAGAGTATTCCTTGCAACAAAACTGAGATGTGCTAAAATGGTTTGGCTGAGTAAATTGGTAGGGACAGACAAGTCTTAACAGTCAAACAGGTGAGTCAGCTACCAATTCTTCACAAGTGGTGCATGATAGAAAAGAATGGTTGGGAAGAGTTAGGCACCTGGTGAGTCCTTTGGAACATACATAATTTTTTACATTCAAATAGTCAGAGTCATGTTAGGGATGCTGTATTTGGAAAATTAAAAAAAAAAAAAAAAAGGTACTCCACAAATGTTTCATGAATACCTAGCAGCTATAGAATACAAAGTAGTTAGATGAGTTTTCTTTTAGAACGCCCAGCCTAGGGACTTCCCTGGTGGCCCAGTGGTTAAGACTTGCCTTCCCACAAAGGCTTGTAGTTTCAGTCACTGGTTGGGTAGTTAAGATATCATATGCCTCATAGACAAAAAGGCAAAATGTAAACCAGAAGCAATATTGTAACAAATTCAATAAAGACTTTAAAAATGGTCCACAGTTTAAAAAAAAAAAAACAACTTCAAAAAAAAAAAGACAAAAGGGATGATAGAATTAAAATATGTCATAAACATTGTTAATCAACTATACCAAGATAAAAGTTAAAAAATAAAGTACTAGTGCAGACAAAAAAGATAAAATTTTAAAATGCCATAAATACTCAACTATTTTATTAAAAAATAAAAAGAATGCCCAGCCTAATGGAGGAGATCGATAATTGGGTGAAAACATAAAAGAACATTAATTCCTACCATGAGACTTTACTAAATGATTATCTTCACCAGTTCCACCCCCCAAATCAGGGATGTTCCTGATTAACAATTTCCCAGCCAACATGATGAAATATGTTATCATGGAGAAAAGGGAAAATAAAATCATATTTCTACTTTATTTTGCCAAAATGGAAATCAGATTATGAATTCAGCAAAATGAAACACAAAGTTGAAAGTTATCATAGCTAATCCATAGCTCGGTGACCAAGAGAATAATAGTAGAATAAAGAATACGGGACTTCCATGGTGGTCTGGTGGTTTAGAGTGTGCCTTCCAGTGTCGAAGGTGTAGGTTCATTCTCTGGTTGGAGAGCTAAGATCCCACATACCTCATGGACAAAAAACCCAAACATAAAACAGAAGCAATATTGCAACAAATTCAATAAAGACTTTAAAAATTACCCACATCAAAAAAAATCTTTAATAAGCAAGGAATATGAAAAGAATATGCAAAAGTTAAAAAAAGTCATCTTATTTATAAGGCATTTGTATAAAATCTGAATAAAAAGTGTTTACTGAAAGACAGAAAAAAATCTTTACAATTGAAAAGCAGCTCCATAACTCAATTTTTAAAGGTTTTTTCTTTTCCTCAGTTTTTTTCCTTTCATTCTCTCTCTGGGGTTTGGTAAAGAGGTCATCCAAGATATGTGGTTTTCTTCTCTGCTTTATTTCCTTGTTTGGAGATGTTCATGACAAGGTTTTTTGGGTAGTATTCACATATTCATAAGCTACTGATCTTTCCTTTGTGATATCCTCTTCAAGGAATTCAATATATTTTTATAAGGGTTAAAAAAACAATTGTCTCTAGACGCTTGAGAGATATATAGTTAAAAAAAAAAACTGGAGTTATTAAGAAAATAATTAATGACTGTTTCATCTGAGTTTCCCTAGTATTTTAATAAAAAATGTATTCCATGTAGTTTATGGTTACACAACCATGGGCCTGGTTATTCTGTCTTACTTATCAACAAGTTCTTATTGTTTGAAGTGACATTTAATTTCTCTTGATACTTATTTTAAACTATAACTTCCTCTTTCATATTCGTAAGGAAGGATTATATAAATGTCACCTATTTAGCAGCACTAATATTACTTTTTTATTTTTTAATGCTGCTTTTGGATGCTTCATTGCTAGCATTTTACAAGCTGAAGGCTGAAACTGTTTTTACCTGTTAAGTCACTATTTCCACATTAATAATAGGGTAAGATATCAAGCTTCAGTTTAGATTATGACAGTACCTAATGTCTTTTCCACATTTATTTCAAGCCAGGAGAAGACTTCCTCTCTTGTTTTCATGGGAATTTTATGAATTCGAATATGTATATTTTTCCAGCTGTAGTATTTTAATTGCAATTGGAAATTACCAGTTGAGATATCATTTTTCTTAAGAAAAATTTCCTAATACTAAATCCTAGCAGTTAAAGCTGACTTCAACTACTCAAGTGGCATGATTTCCTTATGCTTGCCTTAGAATTTTTTGATCTTTCCTTCAGTTATTTTCATTGATACTTCTAGGTCAGTGAGACGTTAAATTATATTTTTCTCCTATAAACCACCTTTTCATAAGTGGAATTTTCTTCTTTTGGTATGAGTGTGATGTATCCCCGGGACTTCTCTGATGGCTCAGCTGGTTAAGAATCTTCCTGCAATGCAGGAGACTCAGGTTTGATCCCTGGCTTGGGAAGATCTCCTGGAGGAAGAAATGGCAACCCACTCCAGTATTCTTGCCTGGAGAATCCCATGGACAGAGGAGCCTGGAGGGCTACAGTCCATGAAGTCACAAAGAATTGGACACGGCTAGGCATGCGCATTGACTACTGTCTGTGATATATTCCTTAAATAGGTGGTTAAGATAAACATAGGCTTTCTTGGTTAATATTGCTGAAATGAATTCATTTGATCTGAATCCTATTTTTGATTACAAGTGAGGCTTCTTGATTGCACACGTTTATGTGCCCAAAGAAAAGTTCATGGTGGTGATCTATTATAGCAGCAAGTCTTAATCTTTGATTTCTTTCAGTTAAATTGTTTCCTAGTATGTGTTTAATAGATGGGCTCAAACAGACATTCAGGACTAAATGGAAGGTTGTGGAGTTCACATGACACCGTATAGAGTCATTACAAAAGAGCACCTCTTTGTTGTTGTTGAGGAATCTCCTGTTGCTTCCAAGAAAAGATGATGTTTTTTTTTTTTTTTTTTTTAGTGGGGAGCCTGAGCAGGTGGGAGTTGGGATATTTGTGTCTGCTAATTGGTTCAGGTAATCACTCTATTACCTAAGTTCAGGCTCTTCATCTGTAAAGAGTGAGGCGGGATGAAAAGTGAGACGAGCTGGGACCTGTGACTCTGCTGCAAGTGCTTGTGCCTGGACAAAAGTCTCCTCGAGCCATAGAATACAAAGAAACTATATGAGACCAAAAATAATTGCATGCATCGTGCATTGCATAGTTGGGGCAAATTATGAACAAGATGCAAAAAAGACCAAAAACCCAACTTCTTCTTCTAAAGTGTCAGGAGCAGAAGCAGGGTACTACTGCTCATGATCTCTCCATATGGCACCACCAAGGGGGTGGGCAGACCATCCAAGCCACCCATCTGGCTCAACTGCTGGACCTGCCCTTACCCTCACTCCATTTAAGGGAATGGCTTGACAACCCCCCAACCCAGGGAGCAAGTGAGTGAGAAAACCTGTTCCTTGTCTTTGTTCCCTCATGCTGCAGCAGAGACCCCAGTAAAATGTTGCCTGAATTTCTGGTCTGGCCTCTTATCAATTTCTACTGATTAAAGTGTCTATGAACCTAGGCTGGTATCAAAACGATCCTAAAGTTCTTTCGAGCTATGGTTAGAAATTAACTTATTTTCTCGAATTTTACCTACAGGTTATCCATTTCCTCCCCCTCCCCCAAATTTGTAGTTGATGAAATCCTTTAAAGCAGCCTCTAGAAACTAGGAGAGATAAAGTATCTACTGCCCCAGAGAGCCAAATTTTGAAACCATCCTCATTCTAAGTATTTTCTGCTTTGAAAGAACATGCTGAGTAGGTCTGCAGGCAACTATTAGATTGTAAGGCAAGCTGCAGGAGTTAATGATGGTGTTCTCACCCAAGAGCCTAGAAAAGAGTTGCCTCCGTGAATATATGACAGTAGCAATTTAATTGTACCACAAAGGAAGTTACATATAGCATCTGTAAGCTAAAATCTTGGCATCTGATCTCTTTACTTCATGGCAAATAGAAACAGTGACAGATTTTATTTTCTTGGGCTCCAAAATCACTACAGACGGTAACTGCAGCCATGAAGTTAAAAGACACTTGCTCCTTGAAAGAAAAACTATGGTAAACCTCAGTTCAGTTCAGTTCAGTCGCTCAGTCGTGTCCGACTCTTTGCGACCCCATGAATCGCAGCACGCCAGGCCTCCCTGTTCATCACCATCTCTCAGAGTTCACTCAGACTCACATCCATCGAGTCAGTGATGCCATCCAGCCATCTCATTCTCGGTCGTCCCCTTTTCCTCCTGCCCCCAATCCCTCCCAGCATCAGAGTCTTTTCCAATGAGTCAACTCTTCACATGAGGTGGCCAGAGTACTGGAGTTTCAGCTTTAGCATCATTCCTTCCAAAGAAATCCCAGGGTTGATCTCCTTCAGAATGGACTGGTTGGATTTCCTTGCAGTCCAAGGGACTCTCAAGAGTCTTCTCCAACACTACAGTTCAAAAGCATCAATTCTTCGGCGCTCAGCCTTCTTCACAGTCCAACTCTCACATCCATACATGACCACAGGAAAAACCATAGCCTTGACTAAACGGACCTTAGTCGGCAAAGTAATGTCTCTGCTTTTGAAAATGCTATCTAGGTTGGACAAGATGTGTATAAGAGACAGGGATTAACCATTTACACATAGGTACTTTGCTTCACTCTATATTTTAAAAACCATTCTCAGTTTGTTTAATGTGTATTTTCTAGGTAACAAAAAGATTTACAAAGATGCAAGGAGAGAAAGAATTCATCAAGAGGCTTTTTAGCTCCTCTTCACTTTCTGCCATAAGGGTGGTGTCATCTGCATATCTGAGGTTATTGATATTTCTCCCGGCAATCTTGATTCCAGCTTGTGTTTCTTCCAGTCCAGCGTTTCTCATGGGGAAGCAGAGATGTCACTATGCCGGCAAAGGTCTGTATAGTCAAAGTTATGGTTTTTCCAATAATCATGTATGAATGTGAGAGTTGGACCATAAAGAAGGCTGAGTGCCAAAGAATTGATGCTTTTGACTTGTGGTACTGGAGAATGCCGGAAGCCAGTGTGAGGAATCCCGCCCGTGACAAGGTCATGCGGTAGGAAGCCTGGCAAGGATTCCTCACACTGGCTCCTGGCAGGAGAAGATTCATGAGAGTCCCTTGGACAGAAAGAAGATCAAACCAGTCAATCCTAAAGGAGATTAACCTTGTATATTCTTTGGGCAGACTGATGCTGAAGCTGAAGCTCAAGTACTTTGGCCAGCTGATGTGAAGAGCCAACTCACTGAAAAAGGTCCTGATGCTGGGAAAGATTGAAGGCAAAAGGAGAAGAGGGCGGCAGAGGATGAGATGGTAGGATGGCATCATCAACTCAGTGGACTTGAGTTTGAGCAAAGTTTAGGAAATAGTGAAGGATAGGGAAGCCTGGCATGCTGCAGTCTGTGGGGTTGCAAAGAGCTGAATGTGACTTAGCAACTGGACAATAACATATTACGATAAAAAGCTGACTGGAAATTGAATTTTATTGTCTCATCACTTTAAAATATTGTTTGTTTCCCCCATCATGTCTGCTTACTTCAAACTTCAAAGTCAGGTTGATAGACTGTTCTATGAGCAGTTTTCAGTTATGTTGCCCAGGCCATTCAGGTTTATTTAACAAAGCAAACAGTTAATAGTATCACACATAGAATGGGTCGCTAGTAACCATGCTTTTTTCATTTAAATGAAGAGCCACTGATGGTCCTAAAGGGAAACAGCCAGTGACACAGAAAGAAAAGCCACCCAAGTGTCAGTTCTGGGAGGTATAGATGTCACTGTTCATTCTAAAGTAGAATTTCTCTGTCTTCTGCAGGAGACATCAGATGCATTTACTTCTTTCCTTGTATGTCATGGAAACTGAACTTTTTTCTTATCCATATTTCTTAGTACATGGGCCACTTTTAATGATGATGAAATTTTGCTTACTGGTCCATAGTGCTTGTAAAGTACTGTTTTTCTTAATGGAGCTATCTAAGGGTATGAGGGAGAAATATGGAAAACATTTAAATGCTGAGAAATACCAGTACCTAATTCTAAAATCTAACCTTAGGCGAACAGCACAGTGAATGGAGATAATCTTTGTTTCACAAAATACATTTTAAATACAAAATGAAAACTAAAGGAATGTGAAACTAAGAACAGTCATAAGAGAAAATTTACATGATTCAGTTATATCATATGTGGTTGTATTTGATCATTTTGTGTTTCTGCTTACATATCTGAGATTAATGAAATTAATGGACTGGCTTCTCTATTATGACAATTAGAAGAAAGACACTAACTTTGTATTTAGAAGTATTATTCTCATTATATTCTGGAAGTGGTTTCAGAAATATTTTGCCATGAAGCTATTAGTGTATCAAAAGTTACTAAGATGACTTTAAGTAAGGGAAAAGGTACTTTCCTACAATTTAAGTTTTATCTTTGACTTTCTGTTATCTATATATCTATCTCTTCTCCTTCAGATGAATCTGAAACATTGGATATAAAAAGAATATGTTATTTAAGCTCATCTCATAGAATTTCAGAAAAGACAGAAAGGCTGCTTTACCTTCCAATGTTAATTATTAATAACAGTGGTATCTGATTATTAATCATCTCATGTAATAATAGTGAGGTCATTTAAAAATGTCATCTTTGGGAAATCTAGTCCAAAATGAAAGTAAGAGTTTTAAGTCCCAGTCTAATGGTAAGTATGCACTTAAAAAAAAAAGGAAAAATTTTGAAGCCAGGTGAGCATGAAGAAAAACATGCCAAACCACATCATAGTCAAATTGCTAAAAATAAATGATAAAGAGAAGAAATTAGAAGCTATCAGAGAAAAATAATACAGGAGGAAAAAGGATGATCTCAGACTTTATTTTCAGAAGATGATGGAGAAACAACTCTATCAGAGAAAAAATCCAATAAAGATATCATTTAAACATGGAAATGGAATTTTTCAGACACACTGAACCTAGTAGATTAGATGTGTATAAGAGACAGGCTATTAGTGTATCAAAAGTTACTAAGATGACTTTAAGTAAGGGAAAAGGTACTTTCCTACAATTTAAGTTTTATCTTTGACTTTCTGTTATCTATATATCTATCTCTTCTCCTTCAGATGAATCTGAAACATTGGATATAAAAAGAATATGTTATTTAAGCTCATCTCATAGAATTTCAGAAAAGACAGAAAGGCTGCTTTACCTTCCAATGTTAATTATTAATAACAGTGGTATCTGATTATTAATCATCTCATGTAATAATAGTGAGGTCATTTAAAAATGTCATCTTTGGGAAATCTAGTCCAAAATGAAAGTAAGAGTTTTAAGTCCCAGTCTAATGGTAAGTATGCACTGTATTACTGGTTTAGTTGGAGAGTTCACCTTCTCTTTAGGCTGCCCTTGGGTTTACATCTCCTGTTAATGCATCTTCTGAGAATCTGCTTGTGTCATTTCTGCTTCAGACATTATCATTAAGGATAAAACATTTCAATTCTGAAATTACAGGTGATTATGTTCATACAGTTGGAAGAATAGTCGATTAATCTAAAAAACAGCACATTTTGTATGTATGCATTGACTCGCATTTCCATAGTGAAAGGATTTTTATGCTGCTAGGATGTCATGTTACTGTCGTCAGACTCTAGTTCACCCATTGATAATGACAATTGCATTGATTGCTTCAGCATCAGCTGACCTTCTATGAATAAAGAGCTTCACATAGCAGATTTCATTCAAAAAATCAGACCTAGATTTGCTGATACTTGTCATTCAGTCCCCAAAGTCTCTATACATTTTTAAACTGAAATGTTATCTTGAGATAGAAATTTTCTTGAGATTGAGAAATGGAGGCTTGCTCTATATGTTTAAATAGTTTTTTTTTAGACGTCATGATTCTTTATGTAGACATTTATTGTTATTTTTATGTGTTACTTAAGCAGATTATGATTGAGAGTATTGCTTCTCTTAGTCAAAGTTTAATACCTGTCTTCTCCCCAGGACTTTACCTGTTTCTCTCTCTCCAGCCTACTCCTCTGCTACTTTTAGGTATTTCTCATTTTAGGAAGTTAATCATGAAATGTATTAAATTGAACTAAGCCATATGATCTCCATGTTGATATGAAAAAGTAATAAAAAGTTAGGCATCACAGCACCAAGTCAATAAAAGGGTAAAAGAGTGACCTTCCCAGCAAGTAAGGCTATGGAATAAGGCCAATGTGGATTTGAGTGAGTTGCAAATTTGTCATGTTCTAGTTGTGTCATTTTGATCAAAGTATTTCATTTCTTCAAGTCCATTTCTTACATTCATGAAAGGTGTTGATAATGCCTCCTTGGTAGCAGTTTTATGATGAACAAATAAGATATTTTAAAAATGGAACTTATTATAGTATATTATTATTTATCATTATGCTGAGTCAATGAAAAATGACTCAAACTAGAGATTACTAGACTTTGTTTATGAACATGTTGACCTAAGAGAAAGAAAACTTATTTTCCTGACATAAACAGTAAGTGAAAAGAAAGAAAGTGAAGTCATTCAGTCATGTCCGACTCTTTGTAACCCCATGGACCATAGCTTACCAGGCTCCTCTGTCTATGGGATTTTCCAGGCAAGAGTACTGGAGTGGGTTGCCATTTCCTTCTCCAATAAACAGTAAGAGACAAACCCAAATGTGTGAAACCACTGTCGTCAAATATTGAGCCATAAGCAGTGTAAGACTGTGATTCCTGAGAGCAGAGAGACAAATGAAATGAATTCAGACACATCACCCCTCTGGCTTTCTGAGTCGAAGCATATTTTGGAATGTGGTATAGGGAGGACTGTCTTCTATCTTTAGCAAAACAGATTATTCTTCATGAGTTGAAGAGACTGAAATCAGAATTCAGCAAGGCCATGTTACCTGGAAATTGTAAAGTGGAGTTTTGGAAAGGAGTGAGGTTAGCAAAAAAAAACAAAACAAAACAAGATCTGCATAGAGGTTCATTTGAGCCTTTGCTGAATCTTAATATGTGCGTGTATGTGGTGAAACTCTAAAAGGCAGGGCAGAGAACCAGAAAGATGTATGCTGAACACAGAACAGGGAACTTTTTGAGTGCTGGTCAGTTGGAGTGGAGAGTTTTTGTTGATCACACACATTATAGACAATTTAGAAAGGTCATGCTTTTATAGTAGGACTAAACTTCATCTAGAATAAAGATTATTCTTCACCTATTCTAACAAAGAATAAAAATAAGTCTTAAATGATCAAGTAATCCAAAAATAACTAAATTACTTGCTAAAACAAATCTCAATACTGTTTAAAAAAGACGACTAAATCCAGATACTCCTTGTCATTACTTACAATATCCAAGCTCCAATCAAAAGCTACCCTATGTGGCAAGAACTAGAATAGAGTAATTGATAACCAGGAAACAGAACCAGGAATCATAGAGATGATATAATTAATATACAAGGACTTCTAAATGGTTCCTGTTAATTGTTCAGAAATTTAATGAAAAACATCAATGTAATGGCAATAGATGTAGAAAAGATAAACAAGACAAAAATGGATGAAAGACTTGAAATTGAAAAAAATACAGTACTTGAAACGAGAAATATATGAGAGATTATTGTTAGAAATTATGAAAGAAAGTATCTTAGGTGAAAGACAAAGGGGAAAAGACTTAAATGAAAGATAGAGGGGAAAAGACTGAATAAAGTAACAAAGGATATTTAGATCCCAGGAGGTGATATCTGGGAAAAAAAAAAGGAAAAATTTTGAAGCCAGGTGAGCATGAAGAAAAACATGCCAAACCACATCATAGTCAAATTGCTAAAAATAAATGATAAAGAGAAGAAATTAGAAGCTATCAGAGAAAAATAATACAGGAGGAAAAAGGATGATCTCAGACTTTATTTTCAGAAGATGATGGAGAAACAACTCTATCAGAGAAAAAATCCAATAAAGATATCATTTAAACATGGAAATGGAATTTTTCAGACACACTGAACCTAGTAGATTTCCTTGCCAGCACACCAGCACTACAACAAATGTGACAGGAAGTTCTTCAGATGGAAGGAAAGGGATACGAGATGGAAACTTGCATCTACATCAGTTCAGTTCAGTCGCTCAGTCGTGTCCCACTCTTTGCGACCCCATGAACTGGAGCACGCCAGGTCTCCTTGTCCATCACCAACTCCTGGAGTTTACCTAAACTCATGTCCATTGAGTTGGTGATGCCATCCAACCATTTTATCCTCTGTTGTCCCCTTCTCCTCCTGCCCTCAATCCCTCCCAGCATCAGGGTCTTATCCAATGAGTCAGCTCTTTGCATCAGGTGGCCAAAGTACTGGAGTTTCAGCTTCAACATCAGTCCTTCCAATGAACACCCTGGACTGATGTCTTTTAGGATGGACTGGTTGGATCTCCTCACAGTCCAAGGGATTCTCAAGAGTCTTCTCCAATACCAAAGTTCAAAGGCATCGATTCTTTGGCGCTCAGCTTTCTTTGTAGTCCAACTCTCACATCCATACATGACCACTGGAAAAACCATAGCCTTGACTAGACAGACCTTTGTTGGGAAAGTAATGTCTCTGCTTTTTAATATGCTATCTAGGTTGGTCATAACTTTCCTTCCAAGGAGTAAGTGTCTTTTAATTTTATGGCTGCAATCAACATCTGCAGTGATTCTGGAGCCCCCCAAAATAAAGTCAGCCACTGTTTCCCCATCTATTTTCCATGAAATGATGGGACCAGATGCCATGATCTTGGTTTTCTGAATGTTGAGCTTTAAGCCAACTTTTTCACTCTCCTTTTTCACTTTCATCAAGAAACTCTTTAGTTCTTCTTCACTTTCTGCCATAAGGGTGGTGTCATCTGCATATCTGAGGTTATTGATATTTCTCCCGGCAATCTTGATTCCACCTTGTGCTTCATCCTGCCTGGCATTTCACATAATATACTCTGCATATAAGTTAAATAAGCAGGGTTACAATATACAGCCTTGACGTACTCCTTTCCCTATTTGGAACAAAGTCTGTTGTACCATATCCTGTTCTAACTGTTGCTTCCCGACCTGCATACATGTTTCTCAAGAGGCAGGTCAGGTGGTCTGGTATCCCCATCTCTTTCAGAATTTTCCACAATTTATTGTGATCCACACAGTTAAATGCTTTGGCATAGTCAATAAAGCAGAAATAGATGTTTTTTCTGGAACTCTCTTACTTTTTCGATAATCCAGCCAATGTTGGCAATTTGATCTCTGGTTCCTCTACCTTTTCTAAAACCAGCTTGAACATCTGGAAGTTCATGGTTCATGTATTGCTGAAGCCTGGCTTGGAGAATTTTGAGCATTACTTTACTAACGTGTGAGATGAGTGCAATTGTGCAGTAGTTTGAGCATTCTTTGGCATTGCCTTTGGAATTGGAATGAAAACTGACCTTTTCCAGTCCTGTGGTCACTGCTGAGTTTTCCAAATTTGCTGACATATTGAGTGCAGCACTTTCATCTACATAAAGGAATGAAGAGCCAGTAATATTAAATATGTAATAGGACAGATTTTTTCCAATTTAAAACATTTCTTTCAAACATAATTGACTATTTAATAACAATTTGTAACAGTGTATTGTGAGATTTTTAACACATCCAACTATCTCATCCTCTGTCATCCCCTTCTCCTCCTGCCTTCAATCTTTCTCAGCATCAGGGGCTTTTCCAATGAGTCAACTCTTAAGATCACGTGGCCAATTATTGGAGTTTCAGCTTCAGCATCAGTCCTTCCAATGAAGATTCAGGATTGGTATCCTTTAGGATTGACTTGTCCTTGCAGTCCAAGGGACTCAAGAGTCTTCTCTAACACCACAGTTCAAAACCATCAATTCTTCAGTACTCAGCCTTCTTAATGGTCCAAGTATCACATCCATACATGACTATTGGAAAAACCGTAATTTTGACTAGACGGACCTTTGTTGGCAAAGTAACCTTTCTGCTTTTTAATATGCTGTATAGGTTGGTCATAGCTTTTCATCCAAGGAGCAAGCGTCTTCTAATTTCATGGCTACAGTCACCATCTGCAGTGATTTTGGAGCCCAAGAAAATAAAGTCTGTCACTGTTACCACTGTTTCCACATCTATTTGCCATGAAGTGATGGGACTGGATGCCATGATCTTAGTTTTCTGAATGTTGAGTTTTAAGCCAACTTTTTTACTCTCCTCTTTCACATTCATCAAGAGTATGCTTCATCCAGTAAGGCATTTCTCATAGTTACTCTGTATATACATTAAATAAGCAGGGTGACAATATACAACCTTGACTTACTCCTTTCTCTATTTGGAACCAATCTGTTGTTCCATGTCCTCCTCTAACTGTTGCTTCTTGACCTGCATACAGATTTCTCAGGAGGCAGGTAAGGTGGTCTGGTATTCCCATATCTGAAGAATTTCCCACAGTTTGTTGTGATCTACATAGTCAGAAGCTTTGGTGTAGTCAATAAAGCAACAATAAATGTTTTTCTGGAACTTTCTTGCTTTTTTGATGATCCAACAAGTTTTGGCAATTTGATCTCTGGTTCCTCTGCCTTTTCTCAATCCAGCTTGGACACCTGGAATTTCATGGTTCATGTACTGTTGAGGCCTGGCTTGGATAATTTTGATCATTTTGTTGCTTATGTGTGAGATGAGTGTAATTGTTCGATAGTTTGAACATTCTTTAGTATTGCCTTTCTTTGGGATTGGAATGAAAATGGAGTCACAGGCATAAAGGTATAACACTTCATAGAAGAAAATCCTCATACAGCTAGGACAGGTAAAGATTTCATGCATTAAACATTTAAAAGGATGAGCCATACAAATAATTGATAAATTGGACTTCATCAACATTATAAACTTGTGTTCTTTCTAAATAAAACAAGGCAAGTCACAGACTTGATGAAAATATTAAAAAAATCATATCTTTGATAAAATTTGTACCTGTGATTATATAAAGAACTGCTACAGCTCAGTAGTAAGAAAACTACATCTCAAAAGTGACAAACGATTTAGACAAACATTTTAGGAAAGAAGGAATAATCAACTGGCCCTGGAAAAGTCATTGAGAAAATACAAATGAAAAGTCACCGGGAGAGGAATTGGAGGAATCAACCTTCCTAACTTCAGACTATATTACAAACCTAGAGTAATCAAGACAGCATGGTACTGGCACAAAAACAAATATAAATCAATGGAGTGAGATTGAAAGCACAGAGATAAATTCACACATCTGTAGGCACCTTATCTTTGACAGCAAAGGCAAGAATATACAATGAAGGAAAGACAATCTCCTTAGTAAGTGGTGCTGAGAAAACTAGACAGCTATGTGTAAGAGAATGACATTAGAACACTTCCTAATACTATATACAAAAATAATCTCAAAATGGATGAAAGACATAAATGTAAGGCCAGAGACTATAAAACTCTTAATGGAAAACATCAGCAATATACTCTTTGACATAAATCCCAGCAAGATCCTCTTTGACCCACCTCCTACAGTAATGGAAATAAAAACAAAAATAAATGAGCGGGACCTAATTAAACTTAAAAGCTTTTGCACAGCAAAGGAAACTACAGACAAGATGAAAAGACCACCCTCAGAATGGGAGAAAATAATTTTAGTTAAAGCAACTGAAAAGAATTAATCTCCAAAATATACAAGCAACTCGCACAGCTCAATATCAGAAAAACAAACAACCCAATCAAAATATGGGTAGAAGACCTAAGTAGGCATTTTTCCAAAGAAGACATACAGATGGCCAACAATCACATGAAATGATGCTCAACATTGCTCATTATTAGGGAAATGCAAGTCAAAACTATGATGAGATATCACCTCACACTGGTCAGGATGGCCATCATCAAAATATCTATAAACAATGAGTGCTGGAGAGAATATGGAGAAAAGCTAACCCTCTGGCACTGTTAGTGGAAGTGTAAATTGATTCAGCCACTATGGTGAACAGTATGGAGAGTCCTTAAAAAGACTAGGACTAAAACTACCGTATGACTCAAGAATCCCACTACTGGGCATATACCCTGAAAAAACCATAATTCAAAAAGACACCTGCACCCCAATGTTTGTGCAGCACTATTTGCAGTAGCCAGCACATGGAAGCAACATATATGTCCATTGACAGATGAATGGATAAAGAAGTTAGGATACATATATACAATGGAATATTACCCAGCCATTAAAAGGAACAAACTTGAGTTAGTTGTACTGAGGTGGATGAACCTAGCTAGAGTCTGTTAAACAGAGTGAAGTAAGTCAGAAAGAGAAAAATAAAATTGTATATTAGTGCACATATATGGTATCTGTAGAAATGGTGCTGATGGACCTATTTGCAGGGCAGGAATAGAGGTGCAGAGGCAGAGGATGGTCTTACGGATCCAGCAGGAGAAGGGGAGAGTGGGATGAATTTAGAGAGTACCATTGCCATATAAACAGCACCATGTGTAAAACAGACAGCTAGTGGGAAGCGGTTGAGTAACACAGGGACATCAGCTCAGGGCTCGGTGATGACCTAGAGAGTGGGATGGTGAGGAGGTAGGAGGGAAACTCAAGGGGGATGCGATATATGTATACTGTTGTACAGCAGACACTAACACAACATTGTAAAGCAATTATCTTTCAATGCAAAATAAAAATTACAATTAAAACATCACAATAAGATACCACCTCATACCCACTAGAGTAATTACAATTGAAAAGACCAACACCACCAAGTGTTGATGAGGCAATGGAGCAGCTAGAAGTCTCATGCATTGCTGGTGGGGATACAAAAATGTAATAGCCTCTTTGGAAAAGAGTTTAGCTATTTCCTATATCATTGAACATATATTCAGCATGCAGTTCAGCAAGTCCACTCAATATTTACCCTTCAGGAATTGAAATTATGTATCCACACACAGGCCTGTAAATAAGTGTTAATAGCATCTTTATTCATAATAGCGCCATACTGGGAACTACGTCTCAGAAACCGGTGAAAGGATAAACGAATAGTTTTACATCTTATGATGGAAGATTATTCATCAGTAGAGAAAAAGAAGCTACTGATGGACGCAATATCATTGATGAATCTCAAAGGCATAATGCTAAGCAAAATAAGCCAAGCACAAAGCAGTACTTACTTATTTATGTGAAAATGTAGAAGAAACACATGTAATCTAGAGCGACAGAAGCAGAGCAGTGGGCCTGATGTTGGGAGCAGTGAGGCTGATTGAGATGAGGCACCGGCATGCCTTGTGGGGGTGTGTGGAAATGTTCTGTATCTTGATTATAGCCTAATATTTGTTTTACAAGTGTATACATTTATCAAAACTCTTAAGACTATCATCTATTTCTCTTTCTCTGAGTATTTTTTACTGTATGTAAGTTACCCCTCAATAAAATTGATTATAAAAATGGGCTTATGAGTAATTAACTAACTTTAATCTCCAAGCTAAGTTTTTTGCATTAATAAAAGTAATGTGTCTCTGGGATCTTAAAAGCTTTTTGCATATGCTTTCATTTAACCCTTATAATAAGCCAGAAATGTATATTTTATTTTTTTATTAATAAATACTTGCTTAGAATAAATAGATTACCCAAATTCTTTTTTTTTTTCTTCTAAATTCTCATATTAAGGTTTGAAACTTAAGTCTTCCACCTTTTTGTTTTTTTCTACTCCTGTAAGTGGCAGCCCTCTGAAAGAAAGAGCATAGGACACTGATCTAACATTAAAGCTCATTCCCATCCCTTCTGGAGAGGAGCCTGTAAGCTTTGAGGGCTTTGCTACCTCTCATTTTAGATAAGCAGACTAAGAGAGAGGTACAACAGAGTAGGAATATGAGTCAGTAACATAGTAGGGAAGGAACTCAAAGGAAGGCCTTTGAGATGGCTCCTTAAATTGAGATGCCGAGATTTAAGAAATCACTGATTAATAATATTCATGCTTAGGACCGAACTTAATTAAGATCTCAAGTAACTTTTACTTGGGAAGGCAAACAGAGAAGAAGAATTTCAGAAATGCATCGTTTTAATTGAAGACAAAGTGACATTAATCCTCTAAGTGTTTTTAGCTATGAGCTTAGTTGGTGCTTGATTTATTTTCCTGTATAAATAAACATGGATAAGCAGTTGGATCAAAAGAAAAAGCATGGTATTATAGGTTATTTGTAAAAATCCCAGAAATTATTATAAACTGACTCTGTTCCTAACTTTTACCAGATTAGCAGTGATGAGATTCTGGGCTTTCTATCTGTCTGCCACCTATCTACCAATCTATCTTATTTAGTCCCAAGAACTCAGTAGTATACATATAATTATCCTGAATTTAAAAATGAGGTTTAATATAAATATACTTACTAATTATTTGTATTTCCTAGTTTTCTGTAATGAACACCTGCTGACTATATAATAAAAAGAAATGTGCTTATTTACTGTGTGTGTGCTTAGTTGCTCAGTCATGTCTGACTCTTTGCAGCCCCATGGACTGTAGCCTGCCAGACTCTGTCTATGGAATTCTCCAGGCAAGAATACTGGAGTGAGTTGCCATGCCCTTCTCAACGGGATCTTTCTGACCCAGGGAAGTATGTACCATAAATTGAATTAAATTTGTTTTAAAAAATTTTATGAAAATTTTAGGGAGTGGTTTTTAATACTTGGCAAAAATTTAATGCTTCCTATTTCACTTTAGAAGAGAAAATAACTTTAATCAAGTTGATTGCAAAACAACTTTCTAGAAATAGAATTCTATTTGTCCCTTCATGATTTAATATTAAATTAGAATATGTTTTGCAAAATGTTTTAGGTTATGTAAAAGCAACAATAGTATTCTGAAATTCTAACTTTGGAAATCTTATGTTTTAAAAATGGAAAATGATAGAATAATATACTGTTAGTAGATAAGAGAGGGTTCAGTATTGTGAAGAACAGTGCTAGGATTAAAAAAAAAAAAAGTTAAATTTTGCTAAGTCTCACAACAGGGTCAAACATTTCCATTCTGTCCTACCACCTGCATAATATTATTAAAATAAGTATTTTCAGAGTGGGGATGTGATGTACCTGGTTTGTTTATTTGCCCACAGTAGCATAAATATTTAAAAGTACAACAAATGGTGATCAGGGAACAAGATGCACAGCATCTAAATAGCTAGTCTGCTTATTACTATCTGCCTCCATCCTGCCCTTCCTCCAGTAAACTGTGACAAAGAAGTCCACAAATCTGGTTATATGGATCTGTTCTTATCACGCAGGGCTCTGCCATCTCATAGCAATAAATAACTTGACCTCCACTGAAGTAAGGAGCAATACGTTTTCTGATTATTTGTACTTTGGAGTTTGCTATAATGAACACCCCCTGATTTATATAATAAAAAGTTAAATATAGTTATTTATTTTCTACTGTGAATGGAGTTTGATTTATTTAAACAAATTTAAATTTTAAAAAGGAATGGCATCAACAATTCAAGCTGATATAGTAAATGAACTGATTGAAGGTGTCCTTGGCATAATCAGAACCTTAAATTATATCCTGGGCAGGTAGGATGGTTGTGGGGAGCTTACTGACTAAAACTCTTCCTGAGTGTCTTGGAAAAATTGGATCCCTTTTCTTCAAAATCTGTTCCACGGTACATTCAGTAACTATTAATACCTACCTCACCCACCTGTGTTAGTGAGATAAATATTGACTTTGAAACACAGTAGGTTAGATGATTTCCAGTTTACTTTTTGAAGTTTGTAAAATATTCTTCATTTGAACAATTCCTGAAAAAATGTTGAACACGTTTCCTCCACTGAAAAACATCACTTAGCACTAACTTTATTTTTTTTTATTTTTTATTTTTTTATTTTTATTTTATTTTATTTTATTTTTTTATGCTCAGAGTTCTTTATTTTTTTATTTTTTAAATTTTATTTTTACTTTATTTTACTTTACAATACCGTATTGGTTTTGCCATACATTGACATGAATCCACCATGGGTGTAACTTTAGAAGTTAGCTTCCCTGCTTGCCCCAGCTCAGCCACATTATCTTCAGGAACATCGTTTATTTCTGAATACTAAGTTGATGAACACCATTTTAGAAATGTAGAGTCAAATAAAGATTTTCCCAAACATCTGGTTCTGCCACCTTATGGGATTGTTTCTCATGCAATTATATAAGGTGATTCAGGCAGACATTTGAGTTGCAATGCCGTTTTCACCAGGGTTTTCGACATTCTTGAAGGTTAAATAAATCTCAGGAAATTTGTGCTTGACGCATCCAATCTCTTTGCTGTAGTTTACAATGACCAGGGCCAATGCCTGTCTTTTCCGACAGGCCAGGGGGAGCTTAGGGATGATTAGCCAGATGTGTAGAATGTAAAATTTAATGCTGGGCTTAGTCCTCACAAGCTTAGGAGTTATATAATTACTTGAGGTAAAGAAGAGATAATAGCTTTCTGGAAGTTTCTCTACCTCCAAAGGAAGCCTCAGGCAGCAAATCCTGTAATTTTATAATTAAATTATTCATCTGATCTTCACACCAAAAGACTAGGGTTTCTTCAATGTGGAGGAAATTAAATTAACTAAACCATAATTCAAATAAATATAACCTCAGTTTATCTCTTTCTTTTGCTCTCTTCCCCCCCCTTCCCTTCCTGTTGCCTTCCATTCTTTTTTTTTTTTTCTTATGAAATACTTGAATAAAGAGAAAGAACAGACTGATAGTGTCAAGGACTTAAATATAAAAATAATGATAATTATTTCCATTTAACATCCTGTGGTCAGTAGGTTCTCTGGCAAAGCCTGTTTACCTGGGCTGTCTTCAATACTGTCCCAGGAAAAAGCAATTTTAAAATGAAAGCTATAGGTCTGGTGGGGTCTAGGATCACACAAGATTTTTTGATCATCACAAGGTATTCAAGCGACAGACCAGAATTTCATTATGGGAGCATTAAAAAGAAATAAGTTTTAAACTGTTATTCACTTCATATTGCCTCTTATGTTGATCTTTAGAGAGAAAAACATACCTTCTTGGAAAAAGAAAGCCCACTGGTTTAAGGGAAAAATGCTCTTTTTTAGAGTGCAAATGACATTTTCTTCTGGTAGGAGGGAGAATTGTGCTTTCTATTTATCTGGTTTTTAGCTTATATTTAATGTTCCTAAGTCAAGCTGTTTCAACAGTGTTGTCAAGAACATGTTGGATTTAATTACTATTACTATTTGATTTGTTGGGGGGCTGTATACAGAATAGTGACCCAAGAGGAACTGGAAGTGTGGCAGTGGGTTGTTGGCGACTGCTGGGGCTGGGCGTTGAGGGGCTACTAGATTAGGAATCCTTCAGATGAGAATGCTGTTAGACCTCAGGAGAGCTTACTGCCGAAGGAAATCAGGAAAAAACAAAGTGGATAGTTGAACATGGCACTCTGCGGAAGAGGTCATCCACTTTTAAGGGGGCTGCCAAAGAAGCCAGCCTTGCTATGTAGTGAAAGTGCAAGTCACTCAGTTGTGTCCGGCTCTTGCGACCCCATGGACTGTAGTCCGCCAGGCTCCTCTGTCCATGGAATTTTCTAGGCAAGAATACTGGAGTGGGTTGCCATTTCCATTGCTATCTTTAAAGGAGTTAGAATGATAACTGCATTTTTCTCAGTCACTGTGCAGGAGTGACCCGAGAGGAACTCCAGGGGTCGTGCCACCATTTCAAAAAACCCCGATGATAACTCCTCTCGAGGAGTTCCTCTCGAGTCACTCCTGCAGAGTGACTGAGAAAAATGTCTAAGGTTTTCAATGCTTTTTTGCAGTCTCAATTCACCTGCAGCCTATACTTAATAGCTAAGGTGCCCACCATCATGACAATGCTTGGCAGGATGGAGAGCTTCAAGAATCAGAATCTTGGGACAGTCTCATGTGGACCCAGATATGTCCTCGTTTGTGGATTGGAGTGGCTGTCATTAAAGCTCGTCCTCTTTCTGCTCAGGAAGGGTACTGCACATAACTTTGATTAAGCTGCTTAGCTGAGGCGAGTAACACCTGGTTGCTAAACTACCATTAAAGCACGTAGATTGTTGTTCACCAAAGAGAGTCAATCCTGTGTGCAAGTGTAGGGGCAAGAGCAATTGCTCTGTGAAATAGAGGGTGGGTTAGGTGCCCTGTGTGAGTGAAAGAGGAGAATCAGGACTGGTGTCAAGGGAAGAGTAAAACTGGAGAGAACAAGGTTCACAGGGAGTGACTTTTGAAGTGATTTTGAATAGTTTACTTAGTCCCCTGCAAAATCTTTAGAACAGTTTTCACTGCTCGCTAGTAATTTGGGGCAAATGGGGAAAATGCTGGGGGAAGGTGACAAGTGCTTAATCTCTCTGGATCTGTTTTCTCATTTGTAAAGTAAGGATATCATGATTCTAATCACCCTCTGGAGATAGTTCAACTTTAATTTCTCTCCAAAGAAAAATTTATCAGTTCTTCGAGTATGCTATAGAGATGTATGTTTGTGCATGCTCAGATGCTCAGTTATGTCTGACTCTTTGAAACCCAAGGGTCCTCTGTCCATGGAACTTTCCAAGCAAGAATACTGGAGTGGATTGCCATTTCCTTCAGGGGATCTTCCTGACCCAGGAATCGAAACTGCGTCTTTTTGCACGGGCAGGAGGATTCTTTACCACTGTGCCACCTGGGAAGCACATATAGAAATGTATAGTATCAGGGAAAAATACTACAATGGCTTAAACTGAGGGAAGTAATTGGAAGAAAGAAATTCTTAATTTCTGTAAAAAATTACTTTTATGGCAATAAAAATCCTCTGTCCTATTACAACCATTGTTATTATTTTCCCTGTGTGGTATATGTTTGCATTTTACACAAATGATATTGTGTCTCCTGTTTTAATTTTACATGTGAAATACCTGTGATCTGTCTCTTATTTTTTTGTAATAATGTAAGAAATTCATGCAATGAAATAAACATTTTACATGAGATGACAGAAGACCAAAGTAGCAGAGTTGTTTCTATAATATCTTAAGACAATTTGCCCCTCTGGATTTATGATTATATGTATTTTGCTTATAGACATATATATGTTTCTACATTTATTTAAAAAATTTAAAAAAAAAACAAGCCAAATGAGATTAGTAATCGCTGGACATGCCAGATGAACCTCATCATTTGAACCATCTTATGTTCATCCTGTCTCTTATACACATCTAGATGTGTATAAGAGACAGATATACAACTTTATAATTTTCTTTATAATTTGGATTATTTCTTTGGGAGAGATTCCCTAAAGGTGAAATGAATTGCCATAAAAAATTTTAAGAATCTTTATAATACATAATACCAAATTAAGAAAGAAAACAAATGTATTTTTGTATTTATTGAGCTAAATCAAAAACACTGCTTATCTGTGCTCCAGTCTTCACATCCTAAAATTTCTCAGTGTATATGCTGCAGCTGAAGGAACCTCACATCCATATATATAGTGATAAAGAATAGTTTCTTCTACTGCCACTCAGAAATGCATAGAATGTGACAGCGGCTTATTCCAAATTAAGTAGTTAAAATCACATTTGGTTAATAAAGATATAAAGATAAAGACAAAAAATTTTTGACTGTACCAAAAAAATTACAGTCAACATCCCTAATAAACACAGATGCAAAAACTTCAACAAAATAGTAGCGAACGAGTTGAACAATATATTAATAGGACTGTACACCATGATCAGGTGGTATTTATCCCAAGATGCAAGGTTGGTTCAATATATACATATCAATTTACACACCACATTAATGAGACAAAAGATAATCATATGATCATCTCAATAGATGGGCTTCTGTTAGTGGTAAAGAACCTGCCTGCCAATGCAGGAGATGTAACAGATGCAGGTTCAATCCTGGGTCAGAAAGGCCCCCTGGAGGAGGGCATGGCAACCCACTCCAGTATTCTTGCCTCGAGAATCCCATGGGCAGAGGAACCTGGTGGGGTGCCGTCCATAGGGTTACGAAGAGTCAGACACAACTGAAGTGACTTAACACATATACACATCTCAATAGACGCAGAGAAAGAATTTGACAAAATCTAAGTTGCATTGATGATAAAAGCTCTCAGAGTAGGTATTGAGGGAATACATATTTCATCATATTAATAATAATTATGTTGCACACCTGAAACTAATTTTGTGTATCAACTAAACTTCAGAAAAAAAAAAAAAAAAAATCTGTTGGAAACAAGCTTCTCTTTGGAAAACACCAGCACTTTATTTTGCTAAACAAAGCAGTATAAAATGAAACAAATACCTCCCTCCCCTTGTTTCTGTTCCTAAATAGATTATACTTATATATGTATATATAAAATAGTTTTCTTTGTGACAAGAAATACCCATGTTGTAAATTTGGGCTCATTAAATTATTTTGAAACTGAATATTAGTACTTAAAATTTATTTAAATTCTGTCATATATCTGTCTCTTATACACATCTAAAGAGGGCGTGCACGTAACCACCGGAGACCAGGACTGACTCCTCTGTTTCTCTTTGGAAAACACCAGCACTTTATTTTGCTAAACAAAGCAGTATAAAATGAAACAAATACCTCCCTCCCCTTGTTTCTGTTCCTAAATAGATTATACTTATATATGTATATATAAAATAGTTTTCTTTGTGACAAGAAATACCCATGTTGTAAATTTGGGCTCATTAAATTATTTTGAAACTGAATATTAGTACTTAAAATTTATTTAAATTCTGTCATATATAAGGCACAATAAGCAATATAAAATAAGTTGCATTAATGAAAATAGATTGTAATTTCAAGAGTAAATATTAGGATGATATTAAATTATGATTTTAAAAGGAAGTATATGATATATGTCAATATGAACATATTAAATTATCTTAAAGGTATAAAGTATATTTAAAGCACATTTAAATTTGCTATACCAAAGTATATTTACAAAACTTTAATTGGTGTTTTAATAGTTCATCAACTTATGATACAGAATAAACTTTTGTATGCTTTGGAATTGCAGGTAGTGATTTCTTCAAGAGATTTTTGATTAAGGTTCCTAAAAAAGTGAGCTTGGTCTCTCTCCTAGAACTCGGATAAAGGTGGTATTTGATTCGTAGTCTATGGAATGCGTGGTAGGAATCTTGCCAAGTATCTTGCAAACTTAGCTCTAGGTTATATATAGAGAAAACAGTAATTGGTAATAAGAAGTTACACTGCCTTCCAATCTGGCACTGAATTTCCTGGGCAAAAATATTCAGGTATGTGTGTGTGTGTGTGTGTGTGTGTCCAGAACTATAATCCTTACTCATTCTATCTTTAGGCTGGAGATGGTTGCTTAGTTGCACAAATCCCTATGTAATTAATCATTTGAAAGATTAGTGCTGCCTTGTTCCATCTTACCATGGGCATAATTCCTTGAAAATTGCACATTTTTGAGATTAGTTAGACCTGCACAGTGCTGTCTAATTCAGTAGCCACTAGCTACACATAGCTATTTATATTTAAATCTGAATGAATTAAAATAAAAGGGAATTGAAAATTCAGTTGCTTGGTCTCACTAGACACATTTGTTGATAGGTGCATGTGGTTACAGCTACTGTACTGGACAGTGCCATGCAGGTCTGGAGCTGTGGGACATTTTCATCATAGCAGTGAGCCCTGTAGGACAGCGCTAAGCAAGACAAAATATTTTATAAAATAGCCCCTTTATAATTAGAATCCTATATCTTGTTTGGTTTCTTAGATAAAAAAGTAATGAATAGTGGTAAACCATCAAAACTGTAAATAAAATTTAAATGCATGTTACCCTAAAGCATGAAATTACATTTGTTTAATGTGGCATATTTGGGTTTCATATTACAACACCTTTTCTATGGATTGGAAAAGCAATCCCAAAAGAAAAGTTTTTTAAAAATTATTTTACTATTGATTTATTTTTGGCTGCACCGGGTCTTAGTTGTATCATGTGGGATTTTCATAGCTCATGGGCTGCAGAGTGTGTGGACGCTATAGTTGAACTGTCCAGGCTTCGTTGCCCCATGGCACATGGGATCTTAGTTCTCAGACCTGGAATCCAACTCGCATCCCCTGCATTGGCAGGTGGATTCTTGACCACTGGGCAACCAGGGAAGTCCCCTGAAAGGAAACTTGATGATGTTTCCAAGTTGCATTTCTGCAGCTGCAGCTAACACTCATACAGCTGAGGACAGAGCAAATTCAAATTATCTGTCCAGTGCATTTTTTTTCTGTCATCTTAAAATTGTAGTTTTTTTTTCCCTCCTTCTTCATTTGTTCAAAAGATATTGCAGAAGTAGGACAGAAATTCAGTTTTCTACTTGAATAATAATAGTATTTTTGTTTTCCTTTACCCAGACTTTTGAGACTAGCTATTAATTAGATGTTACTTTTTATATTACAGAGAGGTATTTTCCCAGGTAAGAGACTATTCAAACTATGATATATTGAGACTTTACCTGGATCATCCCTCTTAAATTTCAGAAGGTATACAGAAAATTCTTAAAGAGATGGGACCACCTTACCTGCCTCCTGAGAAACCTGTATACAGGTCAAGAAGCAACAGTTAGAAATGGTCATAGAATAATGGACTAGTTCAAAATTAGGAAAGAGATATGTTAAGGCTGTATATTGTCACCCTGCTTATTTAACTTATATGCAGAGTACATGATGCGAAATACCAGGCTGGATGAAGTACAAACTGGAATCAAGATTGCCAGGAGAAATATCAATAACCTCAGATACACAGATGACACCACCCTTATGGCAGAAAGCAAAGAGAAACTAAAGAGCCTCTTGATGAAAGTGAAAGAGGAGAGTGAAAAAGCTGGCTAAAAGCTCAACATTCAAAAAATGAAGATCATGGCATCTGGTCACTTCATGACAAATAGATGGGGAAACAATGGAAACAGTGACAGACTTTATTTTTAGGGGCTTCAAAATTACTGCAGATGTTGACTGCAGCCACAATATTAAAAGATGCTTGCTCCTTGAATGAAAATAAATGACAAACCTAGACAGCATATTAAAAAGCAGAGACACTAGTTTGCCAAAAAAGGTCCATCTAGTCAAAGCTGGGGAAACAGTGGAAACAGTGCCAGACTTTATTTTTTTGGGCTCCAAAATCACTGCTGATGGTGACTGCAGCCATGAAATTAGAAGACGTTTACTCCTTGGAAGAAAAGTTATGTCCAACCTAGATAGCATTTTCAAAAGCAGAGACATTACTTTGCCGACTAAGGTCCGTCTAGTCAAGGCTATGGTTTTTCCTGTGGTCATGTATTTGTGGTGTTGGAGAAGACTCTTGAGAGTCCCTTGGACTGGAAGGAGATCCAACCAGTCCATCCTAAAGGAAATCAACCCTAAATATTCATCAGAAGGACTGGTGCTGAAGCTGAAGCTCCAGTAATTTGGCCACAAGAGCTAACTCATTAGAAAAGACCATGATGTTGGGAAAGATTGAAGGCAGGAGGAAAAGGGGATGACAGAGAACGAGATGGTTGGATGGTATCACTGACTCAATGGATGTGAGTTTGAGCAAGCTCTGTGAGATGGTGAAGCAAAGAGTCGGACATGACTGAGTGACTGAACAACAGTACAGAAAAAAAAAAGAATGTCAACTCAGTTAAGAATGACATGTTTTTAATGTATCTTGAATATTACCTCATAACATTCAAAACTGGATATAAACATGAAAGATATAATATTTTGGAAGACAACATGCAAAAATATCTTTGTGACACTTTGGGATAGGGAAATATTTCTAGCTCTAAGGAAAAATCTTCATAAATTGTATTATATTGAACTTAAGGACTTATCTTTATAAAAACACCATGAAGAGGGTGTGAACCTTGAAGAGGGTGTGAAGGCATGCAGAATGGAATAAAATAAAGACACAGCATGGGAAAAGGTGTTTGTAATACATATAATGGACAAAGGATTTGTAACTGGAATATAGAACTCCCCCAAGTCAATAAGAAAAAAAAATCAGAAACCCTGATAGGAAACAGGCAAAAGTTATCAATATAACTCTTCAAAAAGAGGCTGCCCAGTACATACTAATATCTAGGAAAAGTTTGTCAGCTTTATTAATCATCAGGGAAATACAAATTATAATATTATCTTATGACATACCTGTCAAATGGCCACGATGAGAAACTGAAAATACCAGCACTCAGACCCTACTGCTTGGTGTGTAAATTTGATCAAACCTGTTGGAAAACTACTTGGCATTAAAACTGAGCATATGTGTATTCTGACACCAGTAGGTCCACTCCTAGGTTTATATCCAGCAGAAATATATACAAATGTGCACCAAAAGGTGTGTACCAAAGGACATACACAAGAACATTCATAGCAACATTATTCACAGGCACACCAAGCTGACGGTCTAAGTACTCCTCAATGGTAAGAAGAATTCCTCTCGTTCTGTTTCTACAGAGGAATGCTAAACAGGAATGAGAATTAATGAACTCTAAAATAGGCAACAACATACAGTACATCTCATAATACTAAGTAAAAGAAACAAGACACGTTGGGGTACATCATTTATGAATCCACTTATATAAAATTCAGAAATCATGTAAACTAATCAATGGTATTGGCAAAATCAGGATGGTGGTTTCTCTTGAAAGAATGGGGTGGGGGCAGTGATTCCATGGTATGTATGTGATTTTTCAACAAATTGAGTTCAATACAACGTTGAGAAAACAAGTAATGGGTCATCAATTTATGACTTTGCCACAGATGAGATATGCACCTGGGCCTTTGGCAAAGATTCTGTGTTGCTAAATGCAACAAAAAAGATTTGAATAGAAAGCCTGGTTATTAATATGAACTTTTCTCTTGTGCAAAAAGACCCACAGAAAATAAGAGCATCTCCCATAAATCTGCATAAAAAACTTCCTGGGATCGAAGAAAACACTAAGGAAAACCTAACTGGTTCTATCTGTGACCCCCTCAGCAGGGTTTTTGTTTTCTGAGCCCTGCTAGAAGCTCATAGAAAATCTTCTGATTGTCTCAAACCCAGAACAAGGCACTGTGATGCCACTGAAATAAACAGCAGGAGTGAAAGAGGAAAGATGGACCTGACTTATGTGAGAAATGCTCTCTGTTATCACATACTGACCTCAGTGACCTCTGAGGGCTGCCAGAATGATGCTCTGAGAAAGCCCCAGTGCATTGCTTACTCATGATACACGAGTATCAGTTCAGAGAACTCAGAGTGGTGGTGTAGAAGGTGCTCAGATCACCATAGGCCTCTTTCCAGTGAAATGTCAGGCTGCACATGCCTCAGTATTTTGTACTTACACACATGTATACATTATTTGTTAGTTTATTCAACAGATGCGGGGGTCTACATTGTGTAAGTCATTTATTGAGAAGGCAAAATGGAACCCAATGCCACTGTTGGAAATGAACTCTATTTTCAGTTCTCTTGGAATGCATGTCATGCTACCAATATTATTCTTCTCCAGTGCCAAAAATCTGCAAGTGAAAAATTGTATGCTCAATTAAGCCCAGAAAACCAGACTAGAGCTCCCAGGCTGTACTGCTCACAGTCTGTATACTTTGTGCCAAGACAAGTTAAGTTCATTACCTTCTAGGACATTTCTAAGTATTAATATACACAAGTAAAAACAAACACTGCTTAATATTCTCTGAAATTAGCTGCAGGGCATTTACCATAGGAAATCATCCTCCTGAAAAATATTAGGAAGGAGAAAAAGTACTTTTCAAGGAGAATTTTTTGAAGAAGCAAGTTGCAAAAGAGTTTAAGAAGGATCACTAAGGTGAATGAGAAAAGTATTTGAAATAATTCCAAATATAGGAACAGAGTGCTTTTTATTACTTGCCAAAAGAAAGATTATTTTGTTGTTTGATGGACTCGACTCATTAATATCTACTTACATAGGTGATGAAGTTGTTGGGTGAGAAACTCCCAGCTTTTGGAGAGAGAAATGTAATAATTCATTGCATGCATCTGTCCATGAGGTAGGGGTCCATGAAAAAGAAATTCCAGCCTTTAGCCACATTTCATCTATGAATATCAAGCAAGAGCCCTATATTTAATCCACATTCGTTGAAAACACTTGTACCTTTTACACTCTGCTTATTCATGCCACTGGATTAACTAAGTACATAAGCTGCTGCTTTCAGCTCTGGTTCTCCTGTTTTCTGCTGGTAAAGGTCAAACTGACTCATACACGCAACCTTTTGTTTATATCTCAGAGGTAGCTGACCCCATTGCACCTGCTTTTGAATATCTGGCAAGAGACAGGCTTGCAAATGAATATAGCTCTTTCAAGAAGTTGCTTATTTTCAAATGAAATTAGCATTTCCATAGGTGCCAAACCAGTGGTGGAGGAGAATGGGGACCTCTGTGTGATTGAAGACGGGTATACAGTGGAATCATGGCAGCATCGGCATATTCACCTATGAATGTGCCTCTAAATGATTGCTGAATGAATGAATGAAGAAATGAACCAAATAGTTTCCTTTACCCCATTTTACCTAGTTGCTAATGTTTTATTCTCTCTATAGAGACTATGTCAGGGAGTAAATATGATTTCAGCACTTCTTTCTTCTCCATATTACCTGTCCTTCCCCAAGTATTAACCATACCTGTTACCTGGACTGAAATCCTTATTATCACAGTGACTATACAACCATTAGAATTGTCTTCCTTTTAGATAAACCAGTGCTTACAACTTCCAGAGGACTTAAAAGGAATCAAGAGGATAAAATGGAGGGTATTGAGAATTAATTGGGGTTGGGAAAGGTCACTGCAGGCCATATGAAGAAGTTGGATTTCATTCTGGAATCTAGTGGAGAATCAGTGGAAGTCTAGGGTAAGAGAATACCATGGACAAATGTGTGTTCAGTTCAGTTCAGTTCAGTCGCTCAGTCGTGTCCGACTCTTTGCGACCCCATGAATCGCAGCACGCCAGGCCTCCCTGTTCATCACCATCTCCCGGAGTTCACTCAGACTCACAACGGACCTTAGTCGGCAAAGTAATGTCTCTGCTTTTGAAAATGCTATCTGGGTTGGACATAACTTTTCTTCCAAGGAGTAAGCGTCTTCTAATTTCATGGCTGCAGTCACCATCAGCAGTGATTTTGGAGCCTAAAAAAATAAAGTCTGGCACTGTTTCCACTGTTTCCCCATCTATTTCCCATGAAGTGATGGGACCAGATGCCATGATCTTCGTTTTCTGAATGTTGAGCTTTAAGCCAACTTTTTCGCTCTCCTCTTTCACTTTCATCAAGAGGCTTTTTAGTTCCTCTTCACTTTCTGCCATAAGGGTGGTGTCATCTGCATATCTGAGATTATTGATATTTCTCCCGGCAATCTTGATTCCAGCTTGTGTTTCCTCCAGTCCAGCGTTTCTCATGATGTACTCTGCATATAAGTTAAATAAGCAGGGTGACGATATACAGCCTTGACGGACTCCTTTTCCTATTTGGAACCAGTCCGTTGTTCCATGTCCAGTTCTAACTGGTGCTTCCTGACCTGCATACAGATTTCTCAAGAGGCAGGTCAGGTGGTCTGGTATTCCCATCTCTTTCAGAATTTTCCACAGTTTATTGTGATCCACACAGTCATGTTTTGGTGGTTATGTATAGAACTGACGAGAGACTAGAGATGGGATGCTCAATTCAGAGGCCAGTCCTACTAGTACAGGCCAAAGGTAGTCATTAGTCAATAGTCATCCTAATGGCTTAGCCATTAGGATGGTGGTTTCCCTCTGGTGTTAGGGGCTGGGAGGGAGCATGAGAGGTGTTCTAGGGTATCCGTGAGATTTTGCTTCTGATCTTGGTGCTAGATATTTGTAGAACTGCATCAAGCTGTTCATTTTGTGCGTCTTTCTGTATATAGGTTACAGGTATATGTGTATTTTCTGTATTTATGTTATATTTATTTTTCCTATATATATATATGTTACAGGTCAATAAAAAGTATAAAAGAAAGAAAATGATATGTGAATCAAGGTACTGGGAGTAAATAAAGAGGAACTAACTTCTAGAGATAGGCACAAGGATATGCACAATGACCAGAAGAGGAATAAAGGGAAGGAGAGAATAAAAGATGACTTTGGGATATTTATTGTTAGAAAGTATGAAAAAAAAGTGTTAGTCACTCAGTTTTGACTGACTCTTTGTGACCCCATGGACTGTAGCCAATCAGGCTCCTCTGTCTATGGAATTCTCCAGGCAAGACTACTGGAGTGGGTAGCCATTCCCTTCTCCAGGGGAATCTTCCCAACCCAGGGATAGAACCCAAGTCTCCCACATTGCAGGCAGACTCTTTACCAACGGAGCCCTATTATTAGAAAATGGAAGATAGTCCTTTTAAAGAGTTAGGAACCTCACTAGGAAGAACTTTTTTGGAGAGTAAGTGATGAATTAGTTCAGTATTGGTTATTTGAGATGTTAATGAGCTGTTTGGGAATGACTATGCAATAAGCAAATATGGATACTATTCTGAGCCAGATGAGAGTTAAAAATAGGAGTTTATTAGAAGTTATACAGATAAGAAATCGCACCCTACTCCAGAATTCTTGCTTAGGAAATCCCATGGACAGAGGAGCCTCGCAGGCTACAGTCGATGGGGTCGTAAAGAGTCAGACACAACTGAGTGACTGACCACACACATACAGACAGAAGGGGAAACAAAACATGTGCTTGAAACAGTAGAAATGTAGGAGTCCCTAAAAAAGTAAAGGAGAATGACAATTGCATGCTGAAGTTTAGAAAATTCTATTTCAAAATTTTGCCTATGTCAGCCTAGTCTATGACATAGTAATTTTGGTATGAAATGCATTTTCCAAATTGTCTTCAATTAAAAAATTTTTTGTAATAATGTAAGAAATTCATGCAATGAAATAAACATTTTACATGAGATGACAGAAGACCAAAGTAGCAGAGTTGTTTCTATAATATCTTAAGACAATTTGCCCCTCTGGATTTATGATTATATGTATTTTGCTTATAGACATATATATGTTTCTACATTTATTTAAAAAATTTAAAAAAAAAACAAGCCAAATGAGATTAGTAATCGCTGGACATGCCAGATGAACCTCATCATTTGAACCATCTTATGTTCATCTTATCAACATGTACACTTTTAAGTAAGGTAAAATATAGGCACATCCTCAATGCACATTTTATGAAGAGTATAAATATTGGGAACATTATTACTGTCAACTAATTCAATTGGAAAGTATATTATATTTAAAAACAGTCTCAGAGAGGCTACCAAAAAAAGTGCAGATGGTAAGCTCTTACTTTTGGATTTAGTCCCATTTGAAATGGTTTAATCAGTTTGTTAATTGAAAGACGCCTTAGAAAAAGTTAATAGAAAAGTTATAAAGAGAAAATACGTTCTTAAAAGAAATTCTAAATAACCCTAAACTGTTCTAAAAGCTTTCTGTTATCAGTATGAATTTTCTGGAAATGTTTGCTATTGTGCAATATACATGAATTTTCTCTGTGAACACTGTAAATTTAGTCTTTCAGTCATGAGTTCTTTTGGACTGATGAATGTGCTGGGATGGCCCCGTTTAAAACCATGTGACGCTTAGGCTGACAGGAGTTTGCTCTAGCTGTTACATGCTAGAGACCAGCGACAAGCACCTACTTTGGCAGAGTGTCCTTGAGACAGTAAATCTTCTATCCGCATCTAAATAGCCCAGGTGGGAAGGCTGTTTTCCTGTGCCCATTGGGCCCTAGTCGAGAAGGCTGGTTCATTGGATTTTGTGTGTTTGAAGTGTGGAGAATATTTTGAGTGCAAGGTAACTTCTGAGATTTGTAACAAAAATATGTTTGGATTATAGAATCTTGGAGAGCAAGATTTCTTTTAAATTCCTTAATGCCACCTAATACAATATTCTATATATTCCATGAAAGACATGCTCATGGCTTATTATAAAAAGGAAGAAAAAGGAAAGGTGACTGCTATTTTCAGTATTTCACTTAATATTTAAGAATGATACACTTACATCTTTAATTCATCCAACTCATACAGTTTTACCTTTGAAACTAGAGAACTAGAATATTTTATTGGATGCACCAAGGTATAGTAATCATCAATCTAGGATCAATATATATGGCGACTATAGAAGGCAAATTGAGATTTCCCTGTTTCTTAGGTAAGATGATTTTTATGTTAGATAAGATGATGGTATGCATTTCTTTTATGGTCCATCTCTTTCAATACCTAACAGTCAGCTAAGGTGCTTAAATATATCACCAATATGAAATGTCCAGGGTAGAATTCCCACATATGACAAGAATATCCTAATTTCTTTCCCCATCCATCCTGGGCTTGTCCCCATTTTCCTAAAACCCTCAGTACGATGAACACGTTCGTCACCGCCCCGCTTTGTTCCTGAGGCAGTTGATGGACTCCACTCCAGGCAATGATGATTCAAGATGTTGGAGGGAGCAAGGCCAGCACTGTCACTGGCCTTGCCTTTCAAAATGTTCCGATCACATATTAATTCTTTTCCAAATAGATGCCGGACAAATCCATTTTGACCCAGAACCAGAAGGATGAAGCCAAATCTAGAATCATCCATGTTGGCTAAGGTCGCATCCCTGGCAAATACATTTTTCAAAATTTCGTTGTGTAAGGAATTAAGCCCAAGTCCTTTCCACATGGGGAAACGCCAACAACAAAAGCTGATGATTGTAAAAGCGAGACCAAAGAGCCACAGGACATATTTATTTTGGAAAGAAACTTGAAAGACTAAGAAGTTAAACCATAAAACATTTTACACTGGTTTAGATTAAACCAACAGTTTAAAAGATAAATATTTTGCATTTTTAAATGCAGATGTCCAAGATAAAAATAGCTGTTGTGCAAAGGAAGCTCATGATTAATGTGGAAAAGCCTCCCTAAATGGTTCCTGAGGTATATGCAAAATGGGAAGCAGTGTCATTTTATAGATTTTTTAAAAGTGTTTTTCAAAGGAAATTAATTTTCAAAATTACATATATACATGTAGCTTGAGGGGAGCTTGCAGAGTAGGGAACAAGGAAGTAAGTAGCCTGACCTTGACTGACTATTGATGTGCTGAGGCTGCAACCTTGACTGAGCTGAAATCTAACTTAGAAGCAGCATGGGGCTGGAGGCGTAGTGAGGGGATGGGGGTGGTGGGGTGTTGATGTCCTTCCCTGCAGAGCATTCACCAAGGCAGTGAGCAGGTGGAGAAGGTTAGGGAGTGACTTTGAGGGGAAAATTGAAGACACCTGGGCCAGATGACTAGCCAGTGATTAGATGAAACAAAAAGATCCTGCCCTCCATTCTCAGGGATTCACAAACCACCTCAAAGGCTAAGACATTTTTCTGTTTTCCCTTGTGCCCTAAATAAACTGGCTTATTTCTAGTTATTCTGCCCAGATTTCATTCATAAAGTAACCCTGTATGAATTTGAAGGCAATCCTGATTTTTCCTTTTTTTTTTTTTTTTTTTTTGCAGTTTGAGCTAAAGTTATACTTAGGGCAATTCTTATCTTTGCCCTCTGGACCCTCATTAAAAAATTTTTTCTTTATTTCTTAAGGACACTGTTTGGTATTGCCACATACTTTAATTGTTATCGTGTTTGCACACACACACCTCTGTGTATGTGTGTGTGTGTATATTATCTGAATGCTAACACATGTCTACAATATATGTATATGTCTTTGCAAGAAAGTTTTTTTTATCAAGGCCATTTGGTTTTTTTTCTTACTACTTTATTTTTTATTGAATTATAGTTGATTTACAATGTTTTGTTAGTTTTAGTTGTACAGCAGTGATTCAGGTATGCTGCTGCTAAGTCGCTTCAGTCGTGTCCGACTCTGTGCGACCCCACATGTGTATATATATACACACACAAACATGCACACACACACACACACACACACACACACACATATATATAGTCTTTTTCAAGGTCTTTTCCCCGTAGGTTATTATGGTATTGTAGAACTATAATCAATATAATAATAATATAGTGCTATACTCAATATAAAAATATACTTATTATTATTGGTTATTATCATTATGTTGAGCATAGTTAGTTCCCTGTGCTACACTGGGGGTCCTTGCAGGTTATTTATGTTATGTATAGTACTGTGTAATATTAATACCAAAGTCCTAATCTATCCCTTGCCCATGCTTTCTACTTTGGTAACCATAGTTCGCTTTCTATATATGTAGATTTATTTTTGTTTTGTAAATAAGTTCATTTGTATAATTTTTTTTAGATTCCTCATGTAAGTGATATCATAGGATCAAAGATATTTTGAATTGTAATATGAGTATTAACAGGCTGACTAGTTTAGTAATGCTTGTAAATTTGAAAGCATATGTCTCATTCATTCTCTGGGTTATCAAACAGATGTTAAAAAACAACAGTCTCAGGGATAACTGATGAACCTTTAGGTGATACTGTACAATGTCTAACTCTTTCTTAGATATAATATTGATGCTGTATCAAAATTAGAATGGTCAAGAGTATCTCATCCTGACTGGCTGAGACATGTATTCCTTATTCATTCTTGGCTACCTACTTCATGACTACCATAGCACAATATGCTTCTCTCTTCACAGTGTTATAGTGTTAAGAGAATTCTCCAGGAGGGACCCACTCCTAAGACCACGTTTGTCAACCCTTTGGCTAAAGTACAGACTCAACTCTTATCAGTTCTCACATGACTCAAAAGTTGTGTAACAGACATTTGGATCCCTTTGACCAGCTCTTTTCTCCTAGCTTTTGTGTGCATTGCTGCTGTGTGCTTGCACCTGTGATCTTCAGAGGTTTGCTTTTGGATGTTGGCATCTTCTTGCCCATAAGGAGAGCCAGAAGCCTGGGGATTTTAGTAGTGTATTAGTAAAACAGGATTACCACATAACTCAAACATGTGTAAATAGTTGATGTGATATTTTCTGTGTGAAACAGGTGAAGAGCCTGGGACCTAGCATATAACATTATCATTATATTTAGTACTTATGACATATAGGGTTTTGTGCATGAAACAAAAACATATTATGCATTTTAAGCAGATTTAAATAGAGTGAATTTTAATAATGAGAGTTATTGGAAGGGTTGGAAATCAGATGCTAGACTGGCCCCCCAGGAATGGTTCACATAATACTGTGAGATTCACACACCAGGAGGAAGCTGGGCAATCAGAAGGTTGACATTGAAAAAAGTGAGCTTGAGATTAGACCACAGCTGCAATCTTAGGAGCAGGAAGGAAGGATTGAGCAACTGCCTGAATACTATATGGGAAACACAGCTGCCTCAGTGGCTAAAGTCTCTCAATACCCATTAGATTGGTGATTGTATGCTGGAATCTCTATAAATATTCCTGGCAGCAGGAAACAGCCAAAAGCAGTATGGAGATAAGATGGCCTTCACCTCATTTGTGCACTTCAGATATCTTATAACTGTTTCTAACTGGGAGGCCAGAGTCCTAGTGGCAAGAAAGTCTGAGAAGTAGAGTTTTAAGCTTTCCGGTTATTGCAGCACTAAACAGCATACTTAAAGGAGGTGGGAGTAACTGCTGGGTGCTAATCTGGGCCATTGTGTTCCCAAGGAGCATGATTCACCGTGACGATGGTGGCTGGGCACTGCCAGTCGACTGTATTGCTCATAATACCCATTAAAGATCACCTAGAATCAAGTGTTCAAGTGTCACATTTTAAAATACATGTTGGAGAAATAGTGTGTGCGCCTGGGTAGCCATTAAAATGGTAAGAGGTCTTAAAACCACATCAAAACAAGAAAGGGCCAGAAATGGGAATGAAAATAGCAATCTGCAAACCTCTGAGGAGGCAGGTATAGACGTGCTGTGAGTTTCACTGTGTGGCAGAAGGAAGATAAATAAAGACACGTTAAGAAGCAGCTTTCGGGTTGGGTTTTTATTTGAAGTTTCACTAAGTTTCTTTCAGATCTAAGATTCTACGCTCTAGATATTTGGAGATAGATTGAGTGTCCCTTAGTACTTTTTGAAGGTCAAAAATAAGTATGATTTTCACAGCTCTTTCATTTTATTTTTTTTTTAACATTCTACTATCTTTCTTAAAAGGAGTGTATAACATTTTCATCTCTTTTATTACCTCTGTTCTTTTTACTTTATTCAAAAATTTAGTTCTCATTACATGTACTTAAATAATAGCTTTGTATCATATAAAATTTCTAGAGAAATATGCTCTGAAATTACAAGGGATTATTCACTAATATCTTAGTGGTTTTTGAAAACGCTTCATTGTTAAGAAACGAATATTCCAGGCAAAGTTGGAAAAAAGAAGTGAAGGCATAGATGGGTAGTTTGGGCAACGGACAATCAGAATGAATTCTAACAGGAAAAAATTCAAAGTATATTAATAATTTGAAAAATAATAGTCCACAACTCAAGTATTTTATGGGCAGAAGAAATCTAGACTCCTGAATTGCCAAAAGAGACACAGATGAAACCAGAGAGCAAATGATTTTGCCATATGTGCTGTCAATAAATTAAGACTGATGTAACTTTGGCCTGTTAAGGAAGAATCCTCATGGACCAGGGTGGAGGTAGTTTTACAGTTTTAGCAGTGCAGTAGTCAGCTTTGGGCAACTGAATTCTAGAATTAAATGACAGAGAAGTACGGAGATTCAAGGAAACCATTAGATAAAAATAATGAAGAGACCTGAATATGGAAACACAGGAATGATAAAGAAATTGTGCACTCAGTGTAAGAAAATAATATTTTAAAGATGTGGACAAATACCATAAGTAAAATTCCTTAAATTAAAATTCATTTCAGGTAACTAATCAATCTGGGAAACTGTAGTAGAGCATGTATAAATGAACACTTTGATATGAAAACTCTTGGGTTGGGCAGTAACTGAAATATACTCTCATCCTTTAAGGGAGAAATAGGAAAATAAATCTTCATCCCAAGCCAATAATTACCTAGATCAGCAATATATTCCCTATCTCATACTTTCCAATGTACTTTATTTAAAAAAATACCAAAAATGGCTTAAGAATATGTATACAAAATCAAACAAAATATAAATAAAATGATTAGCACATAGACAAGGTAAGTCACTCAGTCGTATCCGACTCTTTGCGACCTCATGGACTGTAGCCTACCAGGCTCCTTCATCCATGGAATTTTCCAGGCAAGAGTACTGGAGTAGGTTGCCATTTCCTTCTCCAGGGGATCTTCCTGACCCAGGGATCGAATCTGGGTCTCTGCATTGCAGGCAGACACTTACTGTCTGAGCCACCAGGAAGACCTTAGACAAAGAGATATTTAAATACAGCAGTTCTAATTTGGGTTATCTATGTGATGCTGAAGCTGAAACTCTAATACTTTGGCCACCTTATGCGAAGAGTTGACTCATTGGAAAAGACTCTGATGCTGGGAGGGATTGGGGGCAGGAGGAGAAGGGGGTGACAGAGGATGAGATGGCTAGATGGTATCACCGACTCGATGGACGTGAGTCTGAGTGAACTCCGGGAGTTGGTGATGGACATGGAGGCCTGGCGTGCTGTGATTCATGGGATCACAAAGTCGGACAACTGAGCGACTGAACTGAACTGAACTGAACTGATGTGATATAAATAAAATATTTTTCTCATGAAAACTAAGGGTACTTTTCACAGTGCACTTTAGCTCCCTTTAATCGACAGAGTTCATCAATTGTGCAATGTTTTTCCCAAGTAGCATTTTTTTATATGTTAAGCTGAGCCTGCTTGTTTGATCCTGAAAGTAATTAGCTGAACTACTTACCCTTAGGCTGTGTCTCTTCTTGATGGCAAAACATTAGAAAAACAGTTGAATGTTACGACCAGTCAACCAATTTGTTTTCCTACACAATCGTTGCTCAAATAGACATTGATGGGGACAGGTGGAAAAAAAGGTCTCCGTTAATCCAGAGGTTATCAGCTTGTTGCTGTGACTTTGGAATATGATGTTTTCCTTGTGGGGGAAGCAGAGGAAACGTGCACTCACTGACGCTGGCTAGTGTAGTGATCAATAGCTGTGCAAACACGTCCCTCTGCACCCATTCCTCACTATGTGTCAGGCACTATGTGTATATACATATATCTATATATGCTCTACATACCTCATCAATTTTCTCAGCCTTCTGATGTAGTTGATTTTATTTTATCACCTCCATTACACAGTTAGTGAACTTGACTGTGCACTAAACATAGTATTCAAACCCAGCTTCTTAACCATCAGCTGAACTCTACTGCTTCTGTTACTTGATATGAGAAACAGATCAAGTAGCACCATCACTTTATTATCCTGAACAGAAAAATTAGCTTATGTTTAACATGGAAAAGGGAACTAATGTCTTTGGGCTTTGTTTAGGGTTTGGGGGAGAGGGACTAAGGAAGCAGATCTAGATGGAATGCTGTCAGAGAGAGGGGCAATTGTACAGATGATCTTACTTGCAAAACAGAAATAGAGACACAGACAGAACACAGGCACGTAGACACCAGAGGGGAAAGGGGAGGTAGGACGTACTGGGAGCTTGGGATTGACATGTATACACTGTTGGTACTATGTATGCCATAGAGAATTAGTGAGAGCCTACTGTATAGCCCAGGGAATTCTACTCAGTGCTACGTAGTGACCTAAATGGGAAGGAAATCCAGAAAGGAGGGGGTGTATGTGTACATACAGCTGATTCACTTTGCTGTACAGCAGGAACTAACACCAAGTTGTAAAGCAACCATACTCAAAAAAAAAAAAAAAAAAAGATTTAAAAAAAAGAAAGAGGGGGAATTGCATGATTGGACATTCTAATAAATCTTGCCTGTGTCAAGAGAAAACTGGGACAAAGCTAAAGTTAAAATTTCTAGAGAATTAGGAGTCACTCATTTGGGCCAAGAGAAGAGGTATTTGTATTTTGTGGATGCCACAATGAACTTGTTATATTTTCCTAGCTAAAATGTTGAATTAGCCTTGCTTCTTCTCATTTTATCATGGTCTCAGAGTAACCTTCTCTGAAGTTGGTATTCTGCTTATGTCCAATAGGACATAATAACATGGCCTAGCTATGAGTGCCAGGCCAACTTCTTTCTGAATGTCAGAGGTTGCTTTATTATTCCATTTTGATTTCTTCAATAATTAAACACACCTGGTACCCCTTCTCTCTCTACCTGCTGGAGGAGCCAAGCAGCCTATGCTTGGGAGACAAATTCATGCAGAATCTAGCTCGGGCAGTTCATCAAAGTCCATCAGCATTGCTTTTTCCTATTTGGAGGGAAGAACAATCATATTTTTTAAAATGATAGTAATTTAAAGTTTAAATTGAGTTTAGTTACATTTTAAAAATCATTTGCATTGAGTTTATTTTGTTTTCCTAGGAATAAGTCCCTCTGTGGGATTTTGATTTTCTGATCATGTTTGTATTGTCCTTTAGTGAAGTTTGTTTTTTAGTACCTAATGCGTGCATGAGTTCTAAGTTGCTTCAGTTGTGTCTGAATCTTTGTGACTCTATAGACTCTATGAATCCTCTGTTCATGGGATTCTTCAGGCAAGAATACTGGATTGGGTTCCCATGCCCTTCTCCAGGGGAATCTTCCCAACCCAGGGATTGAACCTTCCTTTCTCAAGTCTCCTACATTGGGAGGCAGATTCTTTACCACTAGTGCCACCTGGGAAGCCCTGCTGTCTAATGTCTTGTCTGTCTGTCTGTCTGTCTTGAATGGTGTTCGTCTAGGAGAAAATAGGCCTATAAATTTGTTCTCAAGTCAACCTGGGGTTAACATGTTCAGATTTCTTTTCAGCATCCTTTGGACAAACGTGGTTCAGGTTACCACTTCAAAACCTTAAATGGATTTCTTCCTCAATCTTTTTTTTTGTGTGTTCCTGAATAACTTTTGTTATTGAGAGTAAGTTTTGTTTTAGTTTCATCTGCCCAGAATCAGGAGGTTTTATCTGGTCCCTGATAGAGGATGGTTGATCATTGACCAAGTTCCATTCAAACACCTGTCTCCCAGACACTTTGTGAGCTCATGACATCTTTTCAATCTAAAACTATTCCTCTTCCAGGCCATACACCTGCTTCCTTTATGTTTTCTCACTATAGAACTTTTGTGAGTACTTTTCTCTCAGAATTTCACCAAAGACAATTTGGAATTTCACCAAAGATAGTGCTCACCCTAGGGATTTTTTGATCTAGACAAAATTGTTCATTTGAGAGGCAACTTAAACTGAAAAGAAACAAAAATTTAACTTTCCCGTGGTCCATTTTATTTAGTTGGTATAAAGAGGTTTCTAAATACAATTTGGACTTAAAAAAAATGCCCGCTTAGAGATTCATTCATTAACAAAAACTGATGCAAAATGTAAGCATGGTAACTCTTCTTGTGAATCCATTCCACTGCTTCCCTTCTATATCTCACTCTTCCCCTTACATCCTTTGCCTTAACCCCCAGACTCTTGTTCAAGATTTTCATAATGATGACCCCAAATCTCATGTCAGAATAGTTGGATGAAGAGATTGCCCTGTTCTGGAAAATATTCTTCCATTTAGACTTTGATGTCTTTTTTGATTTCCTCTTCATGGGCATACAGTGTTAGTCTCTCAATCATGTCCAACTCTTTGAGATCCCCACAGACTGTAGCCCACCAGGCTTCTCTGTGCATGGAATTCTCCAGGCAAGAATACTGGAGTGGGTTGATAGTTCTTTCTCCAGGGGGTCTTCCCAACTCAGGGATCGAATGCATTGCAGGCAGATTCTTTACCACCTGAGCCACCAGAGAAGACCCTCTTCATGGGCATACAGGAAAGCAACGTATTCCAACTTCTTGGGAAGTTGTGTAAGACTTGTATGACTGTTTTGGCCAAAGGAGTGCCACTTCCAGGCACTTCCAGGCATGGCTATAAAACCCCCTGCATAATTATTCCACACTCACATTTTCTTTGGCAACCTTGATAGCTACCTTTTTAAGATGGCAATGTCACAAAATGGAAGAAGCTTAGATCCTGAGTCATCTGCTTGGAAGAAATCCACCAGGAGAGTCATCAGACCATAATGTAGGTGAGAAACACATTGGTATTGTGTTAAGGCACAAAGACTTGGGGGTTGTTTGTTTAAGCAGCTAATGTTATTCTTCCTCATTGATGCAGTGGTCACATAATAACTCTCTGGCCCCATTTTGTTTTGGACAGAATAGTTAATGAATATGAGATAGAAAAAGATACTTGAGAAAATAGAACATTATTTAGAGAAACAGATTATCTAGAAATCTAATTAGCTCAGTTAATATTTTTTTAAACTTAAAGTTTGATATACTGATAAAGTTTTTTAAAGCAGATGAAAATGATCAATTGATAATTTAGGATGAATAAAGGAAATTGTTTGAAAGAAGGCTAATTGGCTTTCATAGCTATTTCAAGTGGCCTCATTTGTTTAACAAACATCAATTTGACACCTGCTATGTGACATGAACTTTCCTGAGAACTGGGAAGACAGCAGCATAAGAAAGAGATAGGAGATTATATTCTAATGGAGAAGGAAAAATCAACGCATGAATGAACGATTATGGAATTTACATTTTAGAAGGTGATAAGATTTGGGGTGAGAAATAAACCAGAGGAGGTGCTAGGGGGCTCAGGGGAGAATGGTGCTTTTAGATAGGGTGGTCAGGAAAACACTCAGAGGAGGCAATTTATGAGCAGAGACTTCGTAGAGGTGGGGGAGAAAGCCCTAAAGGAGCCTGATTCCAGATGCCAGACTTGGGAGGATGCCACACGTGCTGGAGGAATAGCAGGAGACAACTGTAGCTGGAAAAGAGCAAAGATGGGAGGACTCTAGGAAATGAGGTCAGATAAATGATGCAATTCGGATCCTGACTGGCCTTATAGATTACTGGGTGACATTTGGTTTTTGCTTTGATGGGTCAAAAAGTCACTGGAGGGTTTTAGCATGAGGCACTCTCTGATGTGCATTTTAACAGCCACTCTGGCTGCTAGTTTGAGTTTAAACTATAGTGGGCCAGAAGGAAGGGGAGACCCTGATGAGGAGGCTGTAACTGGAATTTGGATGAGAAATGGCAGGTGCTTGGGCCAGGGAGGTAGCAGTGAGGGAAGTCAGAAGATCCCGCACATGTTTATCAGTAGATTCAGAAGATTTGCTTTTGATTAAATGTGATGTGTGAAAAAAAGGAAGAGGAATCAAGAACAACTCCGAACGGAAGGATGGATTTGCCTTTAACTTAGAAGCTAAGACTATGGGAGAGGAGGTTTGGGGGGGGAGGTAAGAACAGAATTTCAGTTTTTGTCTAGTTAATGTCTGAGATGCCTCTTAGACTCCCCGTGTTCAAGACATCACCCACAATGGGACTTCACTAATGTCATATCTTGAACAGTTTGCTGTTTGCTTACTGTGTTTTTCTTTCAAAGAGACTGTGATCTCCTTGAAAACAGGGATGATATTTTATCTTCCGCAGTGTCAAGTACAATTTTGAAACCCATAGTGTCTCTGTAAGTCTGCTGATTTATTATATTAAGAATCAGATGAATGTATAATAAATCAGACACGTGACTTGTCTCATGTAGGCTCTCTTTAAAAATTCCGTTTAGTATTGTTTATGTGTTAGCAGGCTCATGTGCCTCAGTATTCAAAGAACACAAGGGAAAAAAGGCTTTGGCAGAGAGAGGAGAAAAGCTCTCTAGCAATTAAATCCTGTATGGAAAATGTTACCAGAAGTGATTCCTTTATGATACACACATTTACAGGAAGAATCTCATTTGTATTTAGTCTGTGTTTCAGCTCATTCACAATGAGAGCACATGTCTTAGGAGCTGTAGCCAGGAAATATGCCAGAGACCCAGAGACTGAGCCCAGTTAGGTGGACCCTGGCAGGCAGGCACATAAGAGCAATCTTTCTTGCATCTTGCAAAATTGATGATGGGATTTTATTACCACGCCAAGAGTTCAAAACCAAATTATGATGAATCTAAATGACTTAAGTAAATGGCTATTTCTTTTTTAAAAAAATCTCTCATATGTGTTTTGGAAAGAGAGAATTTATTTTATTATTTTCTTGTTACCTTTGAATAGAGTATTCAGCAAATTAACTTGATTCAGGAATAACATAATCTGTGACCTTGTGAACCTAAATATAAACACCCTCAGTGGAGGCCAAATTAAACTGCTTTCAATTTGCCTCACTCTCTGATAGTAATTACTGGACACAATAGGTACTTGGACATGTACTGGTTGACTTGAATTAGTTTGGTATAAAATGGAAAAAAAAAAATATATAGGGCAGTAAGATTGTGAGTTTCATCTTTCCATGAGTCAGGGTAACTCAGAACACTCAGATAAATTTGAAAAAAGTGATACAAAAGGAAGATTTCATAAGATCTTCTTATGGAAGATTGGAAAAAAGTACATATGGTATCGCTAAGTAAAAATATATCAAATGTTAGCTAGAAAACACCAACTGTGTTGAAATGGTTGTTGCTATTCATCGTTATTTAGTCACTAAGATGTGTCTGACTCTTTGGGGACCCCAGGGACTGCAGTCCATTCAGCTGCAGCTCCTCTGTACATGGGATTTCCCAGGCAAGAATATGGAGTGAGTTTGCCATTTCCTTCTCCAGGGGATCTTCCCAACCCAGGGATCGAACCCATGTTTCTTGCATTGGCAGGTGGATTCTTTACCACTGAGGAGCCTGGAAAGCCCATGTTCAAATGGTGCATTTTCTCATTAGTCTGTTAATTCAATTTCAGGTGTTTAGGTTCATGCTGAGATCAGAGTTGAGAGATTCCTCATGTTGCTATATGTCTCCTCAAACAGAATATATGACTAAGCACTGATATAAAGGCATGTGTTAATTCTTTCCTTCATTAATGATGTTATGCGAAGTTCTCAGGCATTTGGAAAGGGTAAATTTTTTCCTCACCTCTGTACATTATTCCCTTAGTTGTACAGTTTGATTTATTTTAAGATTAGCTGGCTTTGCCAGTTTAAGATTAATTATAAAAATGGTAATTAAGCAAGCTTTTGTTGTGGCTTGACTTTTTATTTCTTGGGAGGAGTGATTATTGTTTGGTATGACTGTCTTACAGCAGAATGAAGAATCCATTCAGGGTCCCGGGTTTGAGGGTAGGGGTAGGGTGGGAGGTGGGGCCTGTCTTCTGATGCTTTGCAGTCTAGCGTCAGTTCTAAGAAAAAAAACTCTCTGAGAAGTTAATATTCACAGAACTACCTTTCTCTACTAGATTCAGCTGAATTTTGTGGCCTTTGTGTTAATAAAATAAAGATTGGGGAAAGGATAAAAGTCCTGTAAAGGCAATTACCATCAAAATGAGTCATAGTGCTAACAGGCGAATTTGCTTATCGACATTTACAGTACATACGTCATTCCAATGAATCGTAATTAATTAACAGTATTGCCATGGTTTTCTGTTACCATCACAAAGCTGTTATACTTATGTAAGAGAATATTTTTATTTTAAATTGTACTTGTGAGTTGATAAAAGGAGGCTAAAACTTTTTGAAAAAGAACCTTCATATTATAGTATCATTTTTTTTAATGGAACTTAAATAGTCTCTAAAATGTGATTGTAAAGAATTGTGTCCAATTGCATATTACAATCTCTGCACATGCAGAACTGTGCCTAGCTGCTTGGCTGAGGCCAAAAATATTCACTCTCTGTGTCTACATTTTGGTTATTAAATCCAGCTTAATCTCCTAATATAAAAGACTTTTTTTAGGAGACAAATGTCCAAGTAGATAATAAATGTTATACCTTTCCATATTGGCTTAGCAATAAATAGACAGGGAATAAACAGGATTTCAATATAAATCCTTCACTGAAGCGATTATTATTTTGAGCTTATCATATCAGAAATGCAGCTATTAAACTCCGTAAGAGCAGATCAGTATTAGGAATGCAAAATAAACAACAATACATCACTCCTGACGTCTATAATTATTTATAATTCTCCCAAATCCACTCCCCATTATTAGCCAAGCTTAGGTTAAAACCCTTAAGCATTTATTTGATATTAGTTGAGATCATGTTAAGACTTATTTGCCAGAGAACAAAGTGTCTCCCTTTCCAGTGGAACTCTGATGAGGTTTTGACCCAGGTGACTTTTGGGATAGCTGAACCCAGTGGGTCTACTCTTTCGTTTGCATGAGGAAGATAACCTAGCCCTTCCTTTGACTACACCACCCATTTGTCTCTAGAGTTTAAAGGCACAGGTCCCTAGATCTCAATTTCTGTGGAAGGAAATTACACTAGTTCAGGCGCCCATTTCCAGCAAAAACAGTATGGAAAGAATCTGTACTACTGCAAAATAATACTTCTTGGGGGAAAGTCTGTTGGATTTGGAACAACTATTTTGATAAGCTGAATGAGGAGAATGGTACCATACCAAGGAGATGCCTAAATGAAATTAGTGGTGTTTTCTTAGGAGTCTTTTCATAGTCACATTTCTCTGTTACCTTCTGATGAATGCTATCTTGGTGCAAGAATTGTCATCATTATTTCTTCAGCTTTTTTCTTTTTGCCCTGTGTGAGGTGAGTGGAATATAAAGGAGAGTGGAGGGCAGAATTGAATTGTTTGGCAAAGTTGCAGACAGAGCAGACGGAGAGGTTGAGTGTCACTGCTATTAAAGCAACGGAGTCTGGAGAAGAACAGGAATTTAGGCTGGTTTGCCATGCAATGTGCTATATATAAATCCCCTCTTTCATTTCTGCTCTGACATCTTTAGCAAACTTAAAACTTACCAGTGATACTGCATGTGATTGGGCTTCTCCAGACAGAAGTTGAGAGTACAGGAGAACTGACTTAAGCATTACATCAGGGAGAAAAATCTTTTGGCAAAATCAAATGAGGAGAACTGACCAGTAACTAGAGTCTATTTTTATTTGTCATGCAATTACAGTTGGAGACCCAAGCCAAAATATATTGCTTCCCTAGTTCCTCTGGAAGAATGACTCCCAGCAGTGAATATGGAGTTCCCCTTTAGGAAATTATATGACAGACTCTGTCTGGATATATCCAGAAAATTCTGCTCCATTCTTTTAGTATGAGCATTTTCCTGGGACTGATGAGGCATAGTGATGTCAGGAGACATATGTGGACAGTTTCTGAGATGAAGGAAGCAAATCTAGACCTGTTGTCTGAGAAAAAAACTAGGAACACTTCAAGCTAGTTTAGGGGGAAAAGGGTCACATACAACACTTGTAAAGTTCTTCCCCTAGAATGGACCTGAAGAATCAATGTGGATTCTTGACCAAGATCATGTGTTTTCACATTTAAACCCAAAGTGATACATGTGAAATGGTACTCAATTTTGAAATCTTAATTATCTGAGCCAATCCCAGGCCATCAGAATAAACTGCTGGCCACTTTAGTTTCCCAAATGCTTTGTTCACAACCACACATGTAGGCTTCATCTTGCCTTCTGCTAGAATTTAACCCTGACATGGTTTTCCTAGTTCCTCCTATTTTTGTTTGGATGGTTCAATGGTGCTCTGGGTAATGCTTTAGTGACGTTTCAGTTTGTTCCTTTCAATGGAAATGTAAGTGTCTATCTGCCAATGCAGGAGATGTGGGTTTGATCCCTGAGTTGGGAAGATCCCCTAGAGTAGTAAATGGCAAACCACTCCAGTATTCTTGCTTGGAAAATTCCGTGTATAGAGCCTGGCACACATCAGCCCATGGCATCACAGAGAGTCCGACATGACGGAGTGCCTGAGCATGCATGCATACTGCATCCCCTTTACCCATTTATCTGTTGGCGGACATTTAGGTTGCTTCCATGCCTTGGCCATTGTGCGTAGTGCTTCTATAAATATTGGGGTGCATGTGACAAAAGTATTTGAAGTGGTAAAACCTCCCAAGAGGGAGCATTTCCTTTCAGAAATGCTGCTATGTCCATAATCCTACTGGAAGAACAGTGATTCAGTGTAACTCAGCCTGCGCAGGACTGGTTTGTCAGAATTTCATTACCAATGTTCTGTTGACCTCTATGGCAAGAGCTTTCCACTTGCAAATTATGGCAGCCTTTCCATTGGAGATTTCTTTTTTTTTTTTTTAATAAGCCCCCATTATACATATATCAATACAGTCCTACTGACTAGGTAACTTTCTTTAGCTATTTAATGGTGAAATGTTAAAATTGACCTCAATCAAGAATTGACCTTTATTCAATCAAGAATACCTTTAAAAGACTTCACTGAGAATTCTCCATAGAAATAAATTCCATATTATATTGTCCAAGAAATTTCCAAAATGCTAGGTATTCATTGCCTTCACTAGACTTATAATTTAAGCCATTAAATTCTCTGAAATGTCCAATGGTACTAGTAAGAATTTTTAAAAAATACTGTCATGAATTTATCAAAAGTATGCATTCTAGAGGGGCTTCCCAGCTGGAACTAGTGGTAAAGAATCTGCCTGCCAATGTAGGAGATGCAAGAGATGCAGGTTGGATCCCTGAGTTGGGAAGATCCCCTGGAGTAAGAAATGGTGATCTACTCCAGTATCCTTGCCTGAAACATTCCATGGACAGAGGAGCCTAGCAGGCTATAGCCCACAGGGTCGCAAATGGCTGGACACGACAGAGCGACTGAGCCACTTGCACATGGGGCCTTCTATAAGAGATCATATCACGAAATAGCTTGAAGACGCACTGATTAGGCTTCTCTTGATTGCTTTCAACATGGAATAGTGATTTTGGTGTATGAGTTCTGGGGATTCATCTCAAGCCATACTCTTTGCTCTTGACCAGAGAATTTATTCTCAGCAGAGTCAGCCTAAGTTTCACATAGAAACTCCAAGTCTGCTTATCAGGGTGCACCTGTTTGTCAGTTTAGGTTGAACTTGTAATTATACTTGTGTGCATGCTGAGTTACTAAGTCATGCCCAACTCTTTGCCACCCCATGAACTGTCGCCGGCCACGCTCCTCTGTCCACGGGATTCTCCAGGTAAGAATACTGGAGTGAGTTTTCATTTTCTTCTCCAGGGGATCTTCTTGACCAAGGGATCAAACCCACATCTCCTGCTTTGGCAGGAAAGTTCTTTACCAGTGAGCCACCTGTGAAGCCCAACTTGTAACTTACTACCTCCCTCTATTTTTTTCAATAGGCTGCTATTCTGGTCATCAGAAGATGTTGAGATAACAGAAAATTGGCAGGGGATAAGCAAAAGTCTAACAATATTTATTAACTGAGCTGAGGACTAGTCTGAAGCAATTCTCTTTTCCCTTTAATCCCATTATTTATAATTATGAACCCCAAAGAAATATGACAACACAAATAATGTAAGATATTCATATTGAACTATATGTTAACTCTAGTTATCAATAGCTTCAGTTCATCTGATGGAAATATATTTCTTGTGTGAGGTATTGGCATAGAGAGGAAATACTGAAGAACTAGAATATGCAGTTTCTTTCTCTCATATGGCTGAGGGTATAAGATCTCATTTGACAATAATGTATTTAATGAGAGGACACAAGTCAAATAATGGAAATCATTGTTATTTAGTCACTAAGTCATGTGTGACTCTTTTGCAACTCCATGGACCTGTAGCCTGCCAGGCTCCTCTGTCTATGGGATTTCCTAGGCAAGAATACTGGAGTTGGTTGCCATTTCCTTCTCCAAGGGATCTTCTCAACCCGGGGATCAAACCGTCATATCCTGTCTTGGCAGGCAGAACTTTACCACTGAGCCACCAGAGAAGCCCACATTATATACATTATTAGGCACCAATTTATCAGAGTGCCTCCTGGATGTACAAGAAAAGCTTCATATTATTACTGTATGGATGGAAGAGACACAGTTCAGAAACATTAAGGATTAATTGATTATATGTAGAGGCTTGTAATGCAGCATCCAATATGACAGAGATCTTGTTCAAAGAACTCATGCCTGTGTGGGGATATTGAGCTCACCCCGACTAAATAGTCTGGGAAGGTGAGACAGCCTTAGCCATCCATTTCTTCAACTCCCTGGAATAAAATCTGGCATTGCAACCCTTTAAAAAAAATACCTATGATCATATTTTCTTTTTGGAGTTGGTTAGAAAAACATATAAATCAGACACCTGAAGTATGCACACAGAATTCTTGAGGCTGTAAAAACAGGGATTTTCCTTAGTTTGCATCTAATAAAATAGAAAAGTTACCCACTTGACAGAAAATGGGCTTCCTGGAGGCTCTCAGAAAGCCAGGCTCTGCCGTACACAGTGCTGTACATTCAGAGAACAGTGCTATGTTGACACGTTGCAATAAATGAGGCTCCGCTGTTGCTGCTGTTGCCACTGTCCACTAAAGGAAGCATTTCAAAGATCCATTTTCCAGGGCTAAGATTTTAATGGCTTTTCTTAGTTCTGGTGGTTCACTCTAGCGAGGAACAGATAGCTCTTGGCAGCACATCTGGAAGGATCATCCGTGGACATCAGAGTGCCATTGCAGGGCTTCCAAGGAAGAGTGCAAAGTGTTCTTTATTCCGTCTCAGAGCTGCCGCATGGTTGCAAGGTGGAGATTGTTAATCCATTTTCATGATGAAGATCATCCTCTATCTTTGTGCTTTTTTTTTGCTTTGTCCCAGTTCATACTCTTTAAGGAAGGCTCTCTTGGAACTCGAGAACTCTATGTTGATAATAATAGAGCATTTTTGCCTCAAGGTAGGTGTGAAGAAAGATAAAGATAAGGAGCACATCTAAGCCATTTTAGTTTTAACCTATTTCATGAAGTCTTCCACCCCCCCCACCCCTACCCCCACACTCAATTTTTTTTACAGGGGTTTAGCTGTGCTTCTGCTTTATTGATAGAGCACAACTTGCTGAGAAAATGGAAAGAACACCAGAGAAAGACAGGACAGATTTAGTCCTCAAACAAGCAGAAAATGTGTGAAGTACTTTGACAATAATGTAACAAAAATTATGAAAACATACATGTTTCTAGCATTTCATTCCCCCCTCACCCACCATCTGGTTCTACTTAACCTCTGAGGGTATGTGCTGGGGGAGTGTTTTATGCTCTCATGATGCATAATTGGGAAGAAATGGGAGGAAAGAATGGGGTTGGAGTAGAAGAGCTAGGGAATCTTTAAGGACAAACACTGGGAAGCTCTTTGGTGTGAGGAAAGCAAATTGAAGGGAGAAAGACTTCATGTAGCATTATTGTGGTCTACAGAATCAAACAGATTTTCTGTTTGATTTTGAGAGTTGCACGTGAAAACCTGGACTAACTTTGGAAGAGATATTTGTCTTCTGGACTGGATTTTCTCAACAACGGTGTCATGCCAAAAAGCTGCATCATGTGAATAACCACTTGCTAAATCATCTATTCAAAGATAACTTTACTTAGTTTGGTATCTTTTCTGTGTATTTCACCTCATAAAGTTTTACTTACAGTTTTGTGGCATGTCTTAGATGGACCCCTTAGAAACAGAGCCTGTCCAAGAGTTGAGTCCACTTGGTTTATGGAGGGAGTGATCTTCAGAAAAAACCTCTCTAAGAGGGAGTGAAGGAGTAAGGAAGGAGAAAGAGGCAAGTGAAGATGTGGCTGCAAGTCAAGTCCAGCCTTGGTCTGAGGCCTGGGGGGTGGGGGCAGTATTAGACTGCCTAGATTCCTAGACTACACTAGGGAGTAGATCTTTGTACCATAATCGTTCAGTCATGGGAGAGCTAAAGACAAAATTATTCAAGACACTTAGTAAAGATAATAATAATACATGCTCAGTTGTGTCCAACTCTTTGCAATCCCAGGGACTATAGCCCACCAGGCTCCTCTCTCCATGGATTTTCCAGGCAAGAATGCTGGATTGGGTTGCCGTTTCCTTCTCCAGGGGATCTTTCTGACCCAGGGATGGAACTCAAGTCTCCTGCATTGGCAGGCAGATTCTTTACCGCTAGCATCACCTGGTAATGATAAGGCAGACTTTGTTCATGGAAGATTACCACAATGGGGTTTTGTAGTAGGGAAAAAAGATAGGACTCAATTCTGACTCCACCAAGGACCAGTGGAAAATTATAACCCAAGGAGCAGGGTCTGTGAGTGAAAATTTGCTAAGGAATGAGGGTTTTTTTTTTTTTTTCATAGATGTACTCAACACGATTCTTGCTGAAGGCAAGCCAGGGTGATAAGATAATATCAAGGGTAGAGGATGAGACATGTCATCAGATAGGGGTGGTCAGTTACCATGGTTGGAGGATTATCGCCAAACAGACTAAACGGGATTCTTGCTCCCACAGCCAGACTGGGAGGCCCAGAGTCCAGCTAGTAGAGCGGAGAAGCCTGAGGAAACCTTACTCAAGGAGGAGAGCGCTTGTCAGGTGGTTCAGATCCCTTCTGGGTGAGGTGGCTTCCACCAATTTGGGGCGGTTTTCTGAAGGAGCGCAACATCTCCGAGCTGTTAGCATTCACAGCAGCGAGGGGATGAGTAGAAGCACAGGTTGGTACAGATGATCTGGTGCTATACAGCAGCAGGATTTGCTTTTGTAAGAGCTGGCACAGAGTTGGATCTGAGCAAGGCAGATGAAGTTGGCATCTATACCGGGCAACTTAAATAATTATCGTTTTTCTTGTCAGTCAGACAACATGACATCTGGACTCCTTAACAGGGATCTTCAAGGGTTGTGCCAAGGTCTCCAGCCTCATTTAAGGACACTGTATTCCTCACATTCTGTCTTTATCATTCCACTCTTCTCTGATTCCCTAAACCCACCCTCCCTTCCCTCATCCATACCCTACACTCTCCTTCCTCACTGGTACCTTCATTTGACTGTTTCCTCCCATGCTTCTTGGGCTTCCCTTGTGGCTCAGCTGGTAAAGAATCCACCTGCAATGCAGATCTGGGTTTGATTCCTGGGTTGGTAAGATCCCCTGGAGAAAGGAAAGGCTACCCACTCCAGTATTCTGGCCTGGAGAATTCCATGGACTTTATAGTCCATGGGGTCGCAAAGAGTCGAACACGACTGAGCTACTTTCACTTTCATCATACTTCTTGCCATAACTTAGACATCACTCCCTCCTGGAGGCTTTTCTTAGCGCCCACACTTAGACCTCCCCTTCCAGCCCCCTAAGTCACCTAATAGTGCCTTTTATAGTACTTTCCAGAATACATTTTTTTAAATTGGAGGATAATTGCTTAACAATTTTTTATTGGTGGTCTGCTATACAACAACACAAATCATCCACTCCTCAGATTTGTGTTGAGATCTGTACAACAAATTTGTACAACAACACGAATCATCCATAAGTGTGTATGGATGTATGTGTGTGTGTATATATATATATGTATACACTCCCCTCTCTTGAGCCTCCCTCTCACCCTCCGACCCATTTCATCCCTCTAGGTCATCACAGAACACTGGGCTGGGCTCCCTATGTTATATGACAGCTTCCCATTAGCTCTCTGTTTTATGCATGGTAGTGTATATATGTCAATGCTACTCTCTCAATCCATCCCACTCTAAAAGACCATGCCCTATGTCTGCATCTCTATTTCTTCCCTGTAAATAGGTTCAGCAGTACCATTTTTCTAGATTGCCTACATATGCATTAGCATACGGCATTCATTTTTCTCTTTCTGACTTACTTCACTCTGTGTAACAGGCTCTATGTTTAATCCACCTCATAAGAACTCAAATTCATTCCTTTTTATGACTGAGCAATATTCCATTGTATGCATGTACCATACCTTCTTTATACATTCATCGGTTGATAGACATCTAGGTTGCTTCCATGTCCTGGCAATTGTAAATGCTGCTGCAATGAATGTTGGGGTTCATGTGTCTTTTTGGATTATGGTTTTCTCAGGGTTTATGCTCTGTAATGGGATTGCTGAATCATATAGTAGTTTTATTCCTAGTTTTTAAAGGAATCTCCCTACCATTCTCCATAGTGGCTGTATCAATTTACATTCCCAGAAAGCATTTTAATTTCTGGTTGACTTCCTTATCTATGCATCCTTATAGACTATGAAGTCTATGAGGGCAGACAATAAAATTATGCTCATTATTATATTCTAGCCCTTAGCAAATAATAAGTATATGCATTATGAATGTATGTGTGAATATACTGTACAGAATAAATATAAGAATATTGAAACTTTTCAATTTTAGGAGAATGAAACTGTTATCTTTCTGTTCATATGTACAATATTACAAAAACATAGATTAACCCACACATCTAAAAGAATACCTTCTAAATCAAATGTAAGTTTTGACAGGATTAAGAAAGAGCTAGACAGTGAATCCTGACTATTAGACTACAGATTTAGGGGAACAGTACATCTCCCACACAACAGTAACTCTATTTTTTTGATGTATATGGCTACTGTCATGCCTCATAACATGCACATTTGTATGAAAGCAAATCTGCCATCAAAGTGGTGTTTGTGCATTTTACAAAAGGAAATTAAAAGTCCACACTATCACTGGGGAGGGATATAACTGAGGTCCACATAGTCTTTACCTTCAAAGAGAAGCGATTCAAGATAAGGCTGGGAACGGCTTGGCCAGAGCAGAACGAATCCATCAGGATGGGTCTGGATGTGAGTACTGGTGCTATGTGATGAGGAAGGGCATGAGCTTCAGAGTCGGAAAGGCTTTTGGTTTAGTGCCAGCTCTGATGCCAGGGTGACCTTACGTGACACCGTCACCATCCTCATTCTACAGGTTCATCATCTGTTAACAGCTGTTCTGGAAGGTCGATGAGGTCATGCCTGTGATACGCTGAGCACCATGCTTAATGCACAGTCAGAGCTCAACCGCCTTGGCTAGTTCTCTAGAACACACTATGGTGGGGAAGCAGGGGTGGGGTGTCATTGCTTAACCTGATGAGTGTGAGTTTCCTGGCCAGCTGCATGAGTGAAGGTGTCCTTAGGTAGAATGGTAAGGGGAGAACAACGCACCACAGAATCCAACCATCGTTCCATTGTGCTTAGTTCAGGCCTGCACACAGAGTGTAGGAGTGTAATAACCGAGGCCACCTCTGTTGCACATTTTCTACGTGTCAGGCACTTGAGTTTACACCATCTCTTGTTTTTACATTATGTGAAAAACATATACTATCATTTCAATTTTACAGACACAAGAAATAGATTCGGAGACAGCATATTTGCCCAAGTTACTATAACCGTGAAATGACAGAGCCAGGATTGGACCCAGATTTATTTAGCCGAAGGCAAATGTTAAGGTTAATTTTAGAAAAAAAATATATTTGAGGGAAAAATTAAACCCAGGATCCCGGCAGTGTATTTTCTTTTCCTCCTGCCAGGTTACCAAGCCATTAACCAGCTCTCCAAACAAGTGCTCGACCTCCGTGACATAAAGATGGAATAGAGGCTGATTAGAAGGTAACTAAGGAGTAATTTTGTTATGGTTTCCCTTGACCCTGGTCTCCAAGGTGACTCAAAGCCATATCTCGTTCCAGCTTCTCTAAGTGCAGGGGAATGATATGCTTTGGGTTCCTTTTGATTTGTTCTCTTTTCTCTGTCATTTACCCTGCACCATCCACCTATTTACCAGGGATACATTATCCTCATAACCATGTGGATGTGTGCTAAGTTGCTTCAGTCTTGTCCAACTCTTTGTGATACCATGGACTGTAGCCTGCTAGGCTCCTTTTTCCAGGGGGATTAGTCTCCAAGAGCGCTAGAGAGGGATGCTATGCCCTCCTTTAGGGGATCTTCCCGACCCAGGGATCAAACCCGCGTCTCCTATGTCTCCTGCATTGGCAGGTGGATTCTTTACCACTAGCACCACCTGGGAATCCCCCTTGCTAAGTCACTTCAGTCATGTCCGACTCTGTGCGACCCCATAGATGGCAGCCCACCAGGCTCTGCCGCCCCTGGGATTCTCCAGACAAGAACACTGGAGTGGGTTGCCATTGCCTTCTCCAATGCATGTAAGTGAGAAGTGAAAGTGAAGTCGCTCAGTCGTGCCCGACTCTTAGCGACCCCATGGACTGCAGCCTACCAGGCTCCTTCGTCCATCCCCCTTACAATCACAGAAATATGAAGTATTAGTCACTCAGTCATGTCCAACTTTTTGCAACCCGTTGGACTGTAGCCTGCCAAGCTCCTCTGTCCATGGGATTGCCTAGGCAAGAACACTAGAATAGGTTGCCATTTACAGTAACTCTATTTTTTTGATGTATATGGCTACTGTCATGCCTCATAACATGCACATTTGTATGAAAGCAAATCTGCCATCAAAGTGGTGTTTGTGCATTTTACAAAAGGAAATTAAAAGTCCACACTATCACTGGGGAGGGATATAACTGAGGTCCACATAGTCTTTACCTTCAAAGAGAAGCGATTCAAGATAAGGCTGGGAACGGCTTGGCCAGAGCAGAACGAATCCATCAGGATGGGTCTGGATGTGAGTACTGGTGCTATGTGATGAGGAAGGGCATGAGCTTCAGAGTCGGAAAGGCTTTTGGTTTAGTGCCAGCTCTGATGCCAGGGTGACCTTACGTGACACCGTCACCATCCTCATTCTACAGGTTCATCATCTGTTAACAGCTGTTCTGGAAGGTCGATGAGGTCATGCCTGTGATACGCTGAGCACCATGCTTAATGCACAGTCAGAGCTCAACCGCCTTGGCTAGTTCTCTAGAACACACTATGGTGGGGAAGCAGGGGTGGGGTGTCATTGCTTAACCTGATGAGTGTGAGTTTCCTGGCCAGCTGCATGAGTGAAGGTGTCCTTAGGTAGAATGGTAAGGGGAGAACAACGCACCACAGAATCCAACCATCGTTCCATTGTGCTTAGTTCAGGCCTGCACACAGAGTGTAGGAGTGTAATAACCGAGGCCACCTCTGTTGCACATTTTCTACGTGTCAGGCACTTGAGTTTACACCATCTCTTGTTTTTACATTATGTGAAAAACATATACTATCATTTCAATTTTACAGACACAAGAAATAGATTCGGAGACAGCATATTTGCCCAAGTTACTATAACCGTGAAATGACAGAGCCAGGATTGGACCCAGATTTATTTAGCCGAAGGCAAATGTTAAGGTTAATTTTAGAAAAAAAATATATTTGAGGGAAAAATTAAACCCAGGATCCCGGCAGTGTATTTTCTTTTCCTCCTGCCAGGTTACCAAGCCATTAACCAGCTCTCCAAACAAGTGCTCGACCTCCGTGACATAAAGATGGAATAGAGGCTGATTAGAAGGTAACTAAGGAGTAATTTTGTTATGGTTTCCCTTGACCCTGGTCTCCAAGGTGACTCAAAGCCATATCTCGTTCCAGCTTCTCTAAGTGCAGGGGAATGATATGCTTTGGGTTCCTTTTGATTTGTTCTCTTTTCTCTGTCATTTACCCTGCACCATCCACCTATTTACCAGGGATACATTATCCTCATAACCATGTGGATGTGTGCTAAGTTGCTTCAGTCTTGTCCAACTCTTTGTGATACCATGGACTGTAGCCTGCTAGGCTCCTTTTTCCAGGGGGATTAGTCTCCAAGAGCGCTAGAGAGGGATGCTATGCCCTCCTTTAGGGGATCTTCCCGACCCAGGGATCAAACCCGCGTCTCCTATGTCTCCTGCATTGGCAGGTGGATTCTTTACCACTAGCACCACCTGGGAATCCCCCTTGCTAAGTCACTTCAGTCATGTCCGACTCTGTGCGACCCCATAGATGGCAGCCCACCAGGCTCTGCCGCCCCTGGGATTCTCCAGACAAGAACACTGGAGTGGGTTGCCATTGCCTTCTCCAATGCATGTAAGTGAGAAGTGAAAGTGAAGTCGCTCAGTCGTGCCCGACTCTTAGCGACCCCATGGACTGCAGCCTACCAGGCTCCTTCGTCCATCCCCCTTACAATCACAGAAATATGAAGTATTAGTCACTCAGTCATGTCCAACTTTTTGCAACCCGTTGGACTGTAGCCTGCCAAGCTCCTCTGTCCATGGGATTGCCTAGGCAAGAACACTAGAATAGGTTGCCATTTCCTTCCCCAGGGGATCTTCCTGACCTAGGGATAGAAGCGAGGTCTCCTGCATTGCAGGCAGATTCTTTATCGTCTGAGCTATCACCGGTGTCTATAAATTGGAAGCACCAATTTAAAAATATTTTTTCCGACTCTTCATTTAAGGCATTTTGCAAATGATAAAGATGTTCTCTGCACAAGTCACTGCTATAATGACTTCTTATTTGGGATATCAAAGTAGTAATCTTTAATGCTTAATAATCTTATATTCATTCCATTTTCCCCTTGATGTATATTGCTGTTTGACCACTCTTTGTGATGTGGAATGTCAGAAAACGAGGGTATTTGGCATTAATCATTTTCAGTAGGAATCTGTATTAGTCTTTAATTTTTCACCATATTATAAATTTTCTGTAAAACTCATATTGTAAAGTGTTCTGACATAATTGTCTTATAATCAGGACAGCTCTTACTACTTTTTTTAGAGACCAACATAGCATGAAAAAATTATTGTGCTAGAGGGGATGCTAATAATTATAAAATCTAGTTTCTGAAAGTGTGTTCCAGTGTTCAAGGTTCTCACTATCTCACCTTCTCTGTAAAACAATGACATAATGTTTGCATGCTTAAGTGAACTATGGAAATAGTGATTTAAGAGGAATTACAAAAGTTTCTTTTAAGTATCTGGTTGGCTAATCCACCCTGCCTCTGCAACAGGGAACACAGGGTACAGGATTTCTCAAGTTTATCGTGTTAACCATCCCCTAATCCCACTCCACTCCCACCCATCTTTCATGGAGCATCTCCTGTGGCCTGTGTGCCTCAGAATACACCAATCTATTCAAATATTTGTCTGCAGATTAGGAAACTAAGCCCCAGGGAAGTTAATTATCACCCACTGTGAAACCGTGGGTGTCTCCACGTATTCTTTACTTTTGTTGTTGAAATCTATTCACCTGTCATTTAGGCCTGGTTAGAGCAGTCAGACCAGAGAGGGCTTATCCTGCAGGTGACAGAAACTTTGGTGAAATCAAATAATACCCTGTAAGATCAAGGCAGAATCGTTTCTGAGAAAAGACATGCATTACAGAAACTAAATCAAAACAGGAGCTTTACATTTCTCCTTTAAAATGAATGATGGTTTTTGATAATGGAATTTGACCCAGCTTCTTAGTTCAGAAAAGTTTTCTTTTTCCCCTAATAAAAGTATTTTATAATCACTGAAAGAACTAGTGGGCTTTTGGTGTCCAGCATAAATCTGATTTTTGAGATAATTGAAATAGTTGAACACACTGAAATATCTAAGTGATCTAATTGAGATTACTTTATGAACAAATAAAAAGCAATTCACATTTCCAGACTGTATTAATGTAACACTAATTCTTGTAAGTTTTCTTTTTATTTGTGGAAGGAGAATCAAGTGATTTTTACTACCTAGTTTATTTTGAAATAGAATGGATTATACTGTTAACAGCATGTAACCAGTTTTGGTAAAGTACTTGTTTTGATGTAGTATAATGAGGTAATATAGGAAAAAAGGGTAAGGTTAAATTGAGAAACTAATTAACAATTGTCTTTTTTCATCATGTAATCAGGTAGAAGGAATAGCTGGCAGTCTGGGGGTACTCTTAGCACCTGATCATAGTGTCCTTAGAGGTGTATGAAACAGCAGTGAAGGAATTTCACTTTTGGCTTTGGTGATGATTACGAAAAGTCTGTAAGCTTGTTTTTTTTTTTTTTTTTTTTCTCTGTAGGTCTTCCTTCCCCACTCCATCTCCATTATTGTTTCCTTTCTTCTTGGATAGATGCTAAGGAGTGGAAGAAAATATTGTTATCATTCTTCTCTTTATTTAGCCATCTAATCAAATCATTGGTCATAATTATATTTTATATTTTTACTGAATTTTGTGATTATATAGTACTTACACAAGCATCTTTATTTAATTCTTGCAAAAATGCATCAAACAGCCAGAGTAGACGTTGTTAATTGTCTTTACACATGACGAAAATGTGGATTCAGTTCAGTTCAGTCGCTCAGTCGTGTCCGACTCTTTGTGACCCCATGAATCACACCACGCCAGGCCTCCCTGTCCATCACCAACTCCTGGAGTTCACTCAGACTCAGGTCCATCGAGTCGGTGATGCCATCCAGCCATCTCATCCTCTGTCCTCCCCTTCTCCTCCTGCCCCCAATCCCTCCCAGCATCAGAGTCTTTTCCAATGAGTCAACTCTTCGCATGAGGTGGCCAAAGGACTGGAGTTTCAGCTTTAGCACCATTCCTTCCAAAGAAATCCCAGGGCTGATCTCCTTCAGAATGGACTGGTTGGATCTCCTTGCAGTCCAAGGGACTCTCAAGACTCTTCTCCAACACCACACTTCAAAAGCATCAATTCTTTGGCTCTCAGCCTTCTTCACAGTCCAACTCTCACATCCATACATGAGCACTGGAAAAACCATAGCCTTGACTAGATGGACCTTAGTCGGCAAAATAATGTCTCTGCTTTTCAATATGCTATCTAGGTTGGACATAACTTTTCTTCCAAGGAGTAAGCGTCTTTTAATTTCATGGCTGTAGTCACCATCAGCAGTGATTTTGGAGCCCCAGAAAATAAATTCTGACACTGTTTCCACTGGATTAGGGAGATCAAATGATTTGTCCAGTTCATAGCTAAAGAGCAACAGACTGGAGTCAAAACCAGGTATGCTTTTTATTTTAATAAAATTTTTCTCCACTGCAAAATGAACTAATATGTATTATAAGATAAATAAATAAAAAAATATATATGAAGAAGAATATAAGAAAAAATTACCTATTTATCCAACATCAAGAAATAATAATTATATTTCAGTATTTGTCTGTTCAGTTTTTAAAATACATGGATTTTAAAAAAGTAATTTTGGTAAAATTGCATATATGCCTACATTGAAATATTCTTCTGATACCTGGAGTAACAGGCAAGTTTCTCCTTGGAGTACAAAATGAAGCAGGGCAAAGGCTAAAAGAGTTTTGCAAACAGAATGCACTGGTCATAGCAAACACCCTCTTCCAACACACAAGAGAAGATTCTACACATGGACATCACCAGATGGTCACCACCGAAATCAGATTGATTATATGCTTTGCAGCTGAAGATGGAGAAACTCTATACGGTCAGCAAAAACAAGACTGGGCTCAGATCAGATCATGAACTCCTTATTTCAAAATTCAGACATAAATTGAAGAATGTAGGGAGAACCACTAGACCATTTATGTATGACCAAAATCAAATCCCTTATGATTATACAGTAGAAATGACAAATAGATTCAAGGGATTATATCTGATAGAATGCCTGAAGAACTATGGACAGAGGTTCATAACATTGTATAAGAGGTAGTGATCAAAACCATCCCCAAGAAAAAAAAAAAAGGAAAAAAGGGCAAAATGGTTGTCTGAGGAGGCCTTACAAATAGCTGAGAAAAGAAGAGAAGCAAAAGACAAAAGAGAAAAGTAAAGATATAACCACCATTTGGAATGCAGAGTTCCAAAGAATAGCAAGGAGAGATAAGAAAGCCTTCCTCAGTGATCAATGCAAAGAAATAGAGGAAAATAATGGAATGGGAAAGACTAGCGATCTCTTCAAGAGAATGAGAGATACAAAGGGAACATTTCATGCAAAGATGGCCACATAAAGGACAGAAATGGAATGGACCTAACAGAAGCAGAATATATTAAGAAGAGGCGGCAAGAATACACAGAACTATACAAAAAAGATCTTCACAACCCAGATAACCACAACAGTGTGATCACTTACCTAGAGTCAGACATCTTGGGGTACAAAATCAAATGGGCCTTGAAAGTTGAAAGTAAAGTCGCTCAGTCGTGTCCGACTCTTTGCGACCCCGTGGACTGTAACCTACTAGGCTTCTCCGTCCGTGGGATTCTCCAGGCAAGAATACTGGAGTGAATTGCCATTTCCTTCTCCAGGGGATCTTCCCGACCCAGGGATCGAACCCGGGTCTCCCACATTGGAGGCAGACGCTTTAACCTCTGAGCCACCAGGGAAGCCCAAAATGGGCCTTAGGAAACATAAATACAAATAAAGCTAGTGGGGGTGATGGAATTCCAGCTGAGCTATTTCAAATCCTAAGAAATGGTGGTGTTAAAATGCTGCATTCAATATGCCAGTGGAGAAGGCAATGGCACCCCACTCCAGTGCTCTTGCCTGGAAAATCCCATGGATGGAGGAGCCTGGTGGGCTGCAGTCCATGGGGTCGCGAAGAGTCGGATATGACTGAGTGACTTCACTTTCACTTTTCACTTGCATGCATTGGAGAAGGAAATGGCAACCCACTCCAGTGTTCTTGCCTGGAGAATCCCAGGGACAGGGGAGCCTGGTGGGCTGCCATCTATGGGGTTGCACAGAGTTGGACACGACTGAAGCGACTTAGCAAACAGCAGCAGCAATATGCCAGCAAATCTGGAAAACTCAGCAGTGGCTATAACACTGGAAAAGATCAGTTTTCATTGCAACCCCCCAAAAAAGCAATGCCAAAGAATGTTCAAACTACCGCACAATTGCACTCATTTCACATGCTCGCAGAGTAATGCTCAAAATTCTCCAATCGAGACTTCAAAAGTCATGAACTCAGAACTTCCAGATGTTCAAGCTGGATTTAGAAAAGGCAGAGAAACTGGAGATTGAATTGCCAGCATCCATTTGATCACTGAAAAATCTAGAGAATTCCAGAAGAACATCTACTTCTGCTTCACGGACTATACTAAAGTCATTGACTGTGTGGATCACAACAAACTGTTGAAAATTCTGAAAGAGATGGGAATACCAGACTACCTCATCTGCCTCCTGAGAAACCTGTATGAGGGTCAAGAAGCAACAGTTAGAATAGGACATAGGGCAAGGAACTGGTTCAAAATTGGCAAAGGAGTATGTCAAAGCTGTATATTGTCACCCTGTTTCAGTTCAGTCACTCAGTTGTATCCATCTCTTTTGCAACCCCATGGACTGCAGCAGTATATTCAGAGTACATCATGTGAAATGCTGGATTGGATGAAGCACATGCTGGAATCAAGATTACCAGGAGAAATATCAACAACCTCAGCTATACAGATAACACCACACTAATGACAGAAAATGAAGAGGACCTAAAGAGCCTCTTAATGAAGGTGAAAGAGGAGAGTGAAAAAGTTGACTTAAAACTTAGAATTCAAGAAATGAAAATCATGGCATCTGGTTCCATCACTTTATGCCAAATAGATGGGGAAACAATGGTAACAGTGACAGACTTTATTGTCTTGAGCTCCAAAATCACTGCAGATGGTGACTGCAGCCATGAAATTAAAAGATGCTTTCTGCTTGGAAGAAAAGCTATGACAAACCTAGACAGCATATTAAAAAGGAGAGACATTACTGACAAAGGTTCATATAGTCAAAGGTATGGCTTTTCCAGTTCCCTGGTGGCTCAGACGGTAAAGCGTTTGTCTACAATGTGAGAGACCCAGGTTCGATTCCTGGGTTGGGAAGATCCCCTGGAGAAGGAAATGGCAATTCACTCTAGGACTGTTGCCTGGAAAATCCCATGGACAGAGGAGCCTGGTAGGCTACAGTCCATGGGGTCGCAAAGAGTCGGACACGACTGAGCAAATTCACTATCACTATGGTTTTTCCAGTAGTCATATATGGATGTGAGAGCTGGGCCATAAAGAAGACTGACAGCTGAAGAATTGATGCTTTTGAACTGTGGTGTTGGAGAAGACTCTTGAGAGTCCTTTGGACTGCTAGGAGATCAAACCAGTCTATTCTAAAGGAAATCAGTCCTGAATATTCATTGGAAGGACTGATGCTCAAGCTGAAGCTCCAATAATTTGGCCACCTGATGCGAAAAACTGACTAATTGGAAAAGAGTCTGATGCTGGGAAAGATTGAAGGTAGGAGGAGAAGGGGATGACAGAGGATGAGATGGTTGGGTGGCATCACTGACTCAAAGGACATGAGGTTGAGTAAGCTCTGAGAGATGGTGAAAGACAGGGAGGCCTGGCATTCTGCAGTTCATGGGGTCACAAAGAGTCAGACATGATTGAGCGACTGAACAGCACCAAGTTTTTTTCTAGTCAACCTTTTTATATACATATTTTAAATGTTATTATAAAATATTTTTACTTGACCCTTTTCAAAATACAAAACTTAAACTTACTAATTTTAACAAGTTAATCTAAGAATCAATCATCTCCCACTCTTGACATTCTAGGAGCCCAACTGGGCTTGATACCCTTACATATCAGCTAATGTAGAGTAAACTATTTCCTCCTAATTTTATATATTTAATATAAGCTTATCAGCCTGTGTGTGTGTGTGTGTGTGTATATATATATATATATAAACTGTGTCTTACAATATATAAATGAGATCTTAATGTGCATATCATATATGTAATATATGGGGTTATTTCTCATGTAATATTTCTTCTTAGAGTTGCTGTCTCTGACCACTTCTTTTATCATCTTTTCTCACTGCAAAAATATCCATATGGGATTCACGTAGAGTAACAACATTTGTTAAAGACATGAATGTTCAAAAGTAAGAGAAATGTAAAAACAAATTATGATACCTTCAATATGTCAAGCAAGTTTTATAGCATTTTTTTAATTGGAAGGATAATTGCTTTATAATGTGTTATTTTCTGCCATGCAATAATGTGAATCAGTAGGTATCGAACCCAGGTCTCCCGCATTGGAGGCAGATGCTTTAACCTCTGAGCCACCAGGGAAGCCCAATTATATATGTAAATATGTATATCCCTTCTCTCTTGTACCTCCCTCTCCTCTCCCATCCCACCACCAAAGGTCATCACAGAGCACCAGGCTGGTCTCCCTGTGTTATACAGCAGCTTGCCACCAGTTATCTATTTTATACATGATAATGTACACATGTCAATGATACTTTCTCAATTTGTCCTACCCTCTCCTCCCCCCACAGTAACCACAAGTCACTTGCCATGTCTGTGTCTTGGGGAGGGAATGGAGTTTTAAAACTTTCAAAGATGTTTATGATGAGCATGCTCTACTACTAGGCAATACTTATAAAGTATGTAAAACATTCAAAAAATACATTGGAAAAGAAATACACTGGAATATTGATGGTACTTTTCTCTCGGTCACATTTTAAAATCCAATGCAAAATTTTTATTATTTTAAATAACCCAAATGATTAATAATAAAGAGATGAGTTGTGGGATAGAGACGGGATTCTTATCTGCCTTTTTGCCCTTGATCTTTTCCTTGACTCTCCTGATCAGTGAAATTTCTTGTGTTTTGAACAACCCTTTCCTGGTCAATGGTGATAGTTCTGATGTGAATTATGAGCCAGTTTACTCTTTCTCTTATAGAATCCTCAAAGTTTACTCTTTCCCTTTAGTGAGCTATTTATCAACAGGTTAAGATGACTCCATTTTGATAGATTTGTTTTCTAAACCCAGGTTTGATTAAATGGACTCATAGAATATAAAAGAAAAAGTAAAGAACAGACTTTTGGACTCTGTGGGAGAAGGCGAGGGTGGGATGATTTGAGAGAATAGCATTGAAACATGTATAGATCGCCAGTCCAGGTTTGATGCATGAGACAGGGTGCTCAGGGCTGGTGCACTGGGATGACCCCGAGGGATGGGATGGAGAGGGTGGTGGGAGGGAGGTTCAGGATGGGGAACACATGTACATCCATGGCTGATTCATGTCAATATATGGCAAAAACCACTACAATATTGTAAAGTAATTAGCCTCAAATTTAAATAAATAAATTTTTTAAAATGAAAAATAAAAAGAAATATCACCGCCTCTAATAGAAGTACTTTTCTTTGAAAATGTTGATGTATTCCACTCAAATTCAAAAACAAAAGTTGTTTACTTTCTTCATATTCTAGGTTGCCATATAACAGACACATTGATAATATTGAACTAGATTCTTATTAGTGAGTCATTTGGTCAATTAGGAATACAGCTGTGGGGCACTGAATTAAGAAAAAACACATATAGAAAATAGCTCAGTTTTTTAGACTTTCCTTAAAACCTTTGTGGTTGGCGGTAAATTGCATGACATTTTAGGAGGGCTTTTAGGAGCTTGAGAAATATGAGGTAGCATAAGGGATCTTTTCCTCAAACCAGGACATATCTCTTAACAGTACAAAAATGAATGCCTGGTCCAGTTTATTTTTAAATTTCTCCATTTCTCTATAATGCATAGAGTATATTGAAAGCATTTTGTATCTCTTTTTTTTGTGAGATGTGCATCTTCTTGACCACAATTTGTCACCAAGGCAACCAAACCTTTGCTTAATGTCCCGTACTTTAGTAAAATAAAATGCATGTCACTTTAAATACAGTTTTTTGAAATGTAGAAATGGTTTGATATTTTACTTATAATGAAAATGAAACTGTTTATTATTCTATTTCCCACTAAATCACATCTTTCTAAGTATTGAGAGGGATCCTTCTCAGAAAGATGATTGTTTCAGTTCCCAGGAGCCATTCTTTTGCCTCCAGATCTTGACACATTAACAGTTATTTTCAGATTTTGGTTTTGTCTTCATCCATCTATGTGATTTGAACTTCCTTAATCCTATTGGAAACACAAGCAAGTTGAAATAAAATATTCAATATTAATAGGAAAGTGAAGCTATCAAAAGAAAAAAAAAAAAATAACCTGTAGAGATAATCAGATGGACGATCCAGGCTGAGTACAGTTTGATTCTTTCCCAGTGGTTTCAGTGTCCCTCTGGATTGTCAAAATTAATATTGATGTTTGCTTCAGATTTGAAGACCATGTTAGATATGTGTAATTTCTCAACATTCAACTTCTCTATGGTTCCATTACCTGCTTTTTTTTTGGTAAAGTATTTGATTTGTTGCCAATTTTTTTCCATGGAGGACATTTATGATTGAGAATAACTTTTCTGACTTATTCAAAGCCTTCAGTATGAGTCTACTTTCATTTCAGACCAAGTTAATTAGTTCTGTTTTCAACTACCAACAGTATAGTGTAGTTTCTGGTTGGTTCATTCATTCAAAAGAATCTTTCAGTTCAGTTCAGTCGCTCAGTCATGTCCGACTCTTTGCGACCCCATGAATCGCAGCACGCCAGGCCTCCCTGTCCATCACCGTCTCTCAGAGTTCACTCAGACTCACGTCCATCGAGTCCGTGATGCCATCCAGCCATCTCATCCTCGGTCGTCCCCTTCTCCTCCTGCCCCCAATCCCTCCCAGCATCAGACTCTTTTCCAATGAGTCAACTCTTCGCATGAGGTGGCCAAAGTACTGGAGTTTCAGCTTTAGCATCATTCCTTCCAAAGAAATCCCAGGGCTGATCTTCAGAATGGACTGGTTGGATCTCCTTGCAGTCCAAGGGACTCTCAAGAGTCTTCTCCAACACCACAGTTCAAAAGCATCAATTCTTCGGCGATCAGCCTTCTTCACAGTCCAACTCTCACATCCATACATGACCACAGGAAAAACCATAGCCTTGACTAGACAGACCTTAGTCGGCAAAGTAATGTCTCTGCTTTTGAATATACTATCTAGGTTGGTCATAACTTTTCTTCCAAGGAGTAAGCGTCTTCTAATTTCATGAAAATGAGGAAGAAAGAAGTCGGGTCAGTCAGTCAGTTAGTTCAGTCACTGTCATGTGCGACTCTGCGACCCCATGGACTGCAGCACACCAGGCCTCCCTGTCCATCACCAACTCCCGGAGTTTACTCAAACTCATGTCCATTGAGTCGAAAGTTGGGGGCAGAGATCAACTATCTTCTGTGGCTCTAAAGCAGAGAATCAAACACACAGACTTCCTTATTAATTTCTCGAAAGGAAGTGAACGACTCAGTCAGGAAGCATGAGTGTAAGAACTTTGTAAGACTGTTAGTTGTTAGTTCCTGTTATCCCAAGCTGAGTGACATTTAACAGCTTAAAGACATAGGATGGATGAGCTGGTTGGTCTCCAGAACCTGCGAGCCTGGGGGTGATTTGGGAAAGAATGGTAAAGGGGAGAAATCATCCAACTTCTCAGCATTTTAAGGGAGATGGAAACAATTTTCCAAAAACTGGATGAGTGAATGGCAGTATTGAAGGAGAGCTCTTTGGATTCCTGAAGTCTGTACTGGGAAACAAAAGATGACAGTGGAGATGAACCTGAGCTTGAGATGGGCCAGCACTGACAATGGCAATGTCTGAATGATCTTAGCATTCAGCCTCTTTTAGTCAACTTTCCTGGGCTGATCTTGGCTTTCTCAAATGCTTCCCTTCCAGGATAAATGTGCCAAGACTTTTCTACTTGCTCTTTTGACTTCAAGGGATGTTGGGATGGAGAGATGGAAGTCACAGTCGTTTATATATGAGGCAGGATGCAGAGGTCATATGGGTGACCTCTGTGAGCTTTAGTTTTTTTTTTAATATATGAGGAGTAAATAATAGTATCTGTCTAGTAGGGTATGTCAGCAATCAAATTTGATTATTGCTGGTCCTACTTTGATGGTTGCTTACCTTTTAATTTACATTTCTTGTTTTCTTATTTGGATTGTGATATTCTTAAATATCAAGATCATGTCTTAAACTTTTTTACATCTCAGGTGCCTCATATTAAGCACTCTGGACTCTGGGACTCAGTAAATGGCTTTTTATGAATGCAGTTTGCCCTTGACTGAAAACAGTAAAAAGTTATGGAGCATCTACTGTATGCTAGTACTTGTCTATATTAACCAAGTAATTGCATTAAGATGCTGAGGACAATTGAGTATCACCCTTTATAGATGAGGAAACTGAGGCCCAGAGCTGAGGTAACTTGACCAAATGGTCCATGTGGTGGTGGGCTCCAAAAACCACTCACTATGCCCTACTGAGAACAACCTGACATCCCTCACTGATTTCATTAGTCAGGGAGAGAAGAGGAAGTATCAGTGCCTATACAGCACAGGCAAGTGGCCACCACTGCTTCTGAGACTGGAGTGGTTTTCTTATATGTTTCATGCCCGTCAGCGGAGCATGTTCTTCTTTTTCTAGGAGAGCGCTAGAAATTGTCTGACAGTGCAGATTCAGGAGCAAGAAGGGCAGATCTGCTGCTGCTGCTCTAGCAGTTAACTCTTAACTTTTCTTTTTTTCTCTCTCTTCACTGAGCAGTTTCCCCAGAGAAACTGTCTAGCTCTGTATACCTCAACAGTAGGAACAAGAACAATCACAGCAATATCACACGCAGATTAAAAATATAGATCAATTCGTATGCTGCTGCTGCTGCTAAGTCGCTTCAGTGGTGTCTGACTCTGTGCGACCCCATAGACGGCAGCCCACCAGGCTCCCCCGTCCCTGGGATTCTCCAGGCAAGAACACTGGAGTGGGTTGCCATTTCCTTCTCCAGTGCATGAAAGTGAAAAGTGAAAGTGAAGTCGCTCAGTCGTGTCCGACTCTTAGTGACCCCATGGACTGCAGCCCACCAGGCTCTTCTGTCCATGGGATTTTCCAGGCACGGGTACTGGAGTATGCTATCATTGTTCAACTCATGAATTTTCAGATGGAGGGAGCTGGTGGTCATCATGTTCATAAACATGTTATTTAAAGTGATGTCTTTTTCCTCAGAAGACCTTTAGGCTATTGGGAGGAATGTGAACTGTAGGGAGGGACACGTCTGCGTTCAAGCCTAGCTGCACCATGGATTAGCTGCATGAATTTGGTCAAGTCCCTTACTTCACTGAGCTCTGGGGATGATAAGGCATGACTTTCAGGGCTCTTATGAATATGTTGTTTTGAATTTCAAATAGGTTATATTGACAGTGAGAATTACTCAGCTGCCCAAAAGTGATCTTTGCTTGCCTTACCTATATAGCTGTTCATGGTGACCCAGACTCACAGAATCATTGCACAATTACGTATTTCCTTTTGCCTTCACAAATCTGAGCATAAGTTTCTTTCACGGTTCTTAGAAAATCCAAATGCAACAATAGTTCCTTATTTGGGGCACTGAAAGACAGCACTTCAGCTCCAGCTGCTCTAAGAAATCTGTACATGTCCTATTCCACAAATTATCACAATTTTTTTCTATTTTTCTATTCTATAGGAATAGAAAAATATGATTATGTTGATTCAATGGCTTAATAAGAAGTTGGGTTCTAATGAGCACTGTGAATTGAAGTGTACTCTGTAGCATCCAACATGCCAGTGTAAATGTTAGCAGATCAATGAAGTTATAGCAATATTTTCTTTTCCTGGTATTAATGAGTTCCATACAGGTAGTGTGCATGGTGTATACTTACAGGTGTTCAACCATTCTTGTTTCCTGGGATATAGGACTGTTGGTACTAAAATTAGGATGCTGCTGCTGCTGCTAAGTCGCTTCAGTTGTGTCCGACTCTGTACGACCCCACAGATGGCAGCCCATTGGGCTCCGCCATCCGTGGGATTCTCCAGGCAAGAACACTGGAGTGGGTTGCCATTTCCTTCTCCAATGCATGAAAGTGAAAAGTTAGGATAATCCTTAACAAATGAAAACAAGTCAGTCACCTTACATATAAGGCTGAGAGGGATCTGTGTTTATATCAATTACATGAATTTATCTTCTGATATATTCATTAACATGTCCAACAGCCACTTTTGCTTCCTTGCTCCTAAATGAAGTGACTGTGAATTTTATTTTCAACTTAAATTTCTAGGTTTTACATTGTTTTGAAGCTTGTATTAAGGTAGGTATAAGACACTATTAGTCTTTTATCAAAATTAACTGGAGAAAAATTGTAGGTTTCAGTGGTTTGTGACCTAACCAGAAGATAATTTTAAGATTTTATAATTGGTTTCCACCCCAGATCCTTCTGTATCCTGAAAATGGCCATCTTGATGTCTGGGCTCATCATATTATATATTATTATATAATTTATAGCTAGAGTCCACTTTTTGCCAGGTTTTGAGCCATATGTAGATTCTAAAAGAATTTTAGGAAAACTCATGGGAAAAAAAAAAAAAAGCAAGAGAGATACCCTCCAGAAAACTTTCATTACTTATCAAGTATAAGAGAAAACAGAAAATCTCAAAAAGAGCAAGAGAAATTTTTTTTTTTCAGTGTAGAGTAGGTGATCCAGTTCTCACGTGCGTGCATGTGTGTGTGATAACGTGTCTGACTCTTTGTGACCCTATGGGCTAGTCCCCTAGGCTCCTCTGTAATAAAAATGCACAAAGACTCAAAGATTGAGAGTTCAAATTGAAATGAGTTTTTGTTCTTTTGGAGTGGGACTTTGATGCCTTTAATGTGTCTCTCCCGCTCCCTATCTGTTTAGTTCCAGTTTAACCTTCATTAGGGAAAAAGCAAGAGAGTTCCAGAAAAACATCTACTTCTGCTTTATTGACTATGCCAAAGCCTTTGACTGTGTGGATCACAATAAACTGTGGAAAATTCTGAAAGAGATGGGAATACCAGACCACCTAACCTGCCTCTTTTGGAGAAGACTCTTGAGAGTCCCTTGGACTGCAAGGAGATCCAACCAGTCCATTCTGAAGGAGATCAGCCCTGGGATTTCTTTGGAAGGAATGATGCTAAAGCTGAAACTCCAGTACTTTGGCCACCTCGTGCGAAGAGTTGACTCATTGGAAAAGACTCTGATGCTGGGAGGGATTGGGGGCAGGAGGAGAAGGGGACGACCGAGGATGAGATGGCTGGATGACATCACTGACTCGATGGATGTGAGTCTGAGTGATCTCCGGGAGATGGTGATGAACAGGGAGGCCTGGCGTGCTGCAATTCATGGGGTCGCAAAGAGTCGGACACGACTGAGTGACTGAACTGAACTGAACTGAGGGTTAAATTTAACCTTCATTAGGGGGTCAGAGGTAAATTTAACCTTCCCTGGTGGCTCAGTGGTAAAGAATCTACCTGCCATACATATTCAATTCTGTATTGAATCGAGGAAAAGCAGGTTCAATTCCTGGGTCAGGAAGATCCCTTAGAGAAGGAAAGGTCAACCAGCTCCAGTATTCTTGCCTGGGAAGTCTCATGGATAGAGAGGCCTGGCGGCTATAGTGCATGGGGTTTCGAGAGTTTGAAACAAGCTAATGACTAAGCAATAACCACTGCCTTCATTATAATACCGCTTCCGTCTTTTGCTTACCAAAACTGGTTCTCAGAAACAACACAAAATTAATTCACACTGCTATGTAATAATGTAGAGTTTAAATTATTATCTATCCTCCAGAAATGCGATTTTAACATGAGTGAGAGTCGTAGTTTAAGAAACAGACCACTAACGGTAGAATTGCAGATACTAGGAATTCCAGACAGTGGGAGGACATCGGTGACCCTTGCTGTTACCTCTGAAATCATAGCATGGAATAATCATTTTCCTGAGGAAAAATCTAAGTGGTGTTGCCCGGTCATGAAGAAAGGTCCATGTCTGAGCCCAGGTGTAACTTGAATTACTTGTCAATTACTTATTAACTTTTTTTTTTCAGCAGTGATCATCTCAGAGTACATAAAGTGCACTGCCATGTTTGAATGCCTAGAGACCAGATTAATTTGTACTTTCTTTTTATTTTCCCAAATTGACTAAAATCAGAATGCTATGGCTGAAATAAGAATCCATCATTGATACAACAAGAGTTGATGGTACCTGGGGTTGTGCCGGTGACTAGCTTTAATTTAATTGAAATGAGTTTTTCTTCTTTTGCAGTGGGTCTTTGATGCCTTTAATGTGCCTCTTCTGCTCCCTACAAATTTAGTTAAGTTTAACAACCCCTAACCTTCATTATGGGGTTTCCCTGATCACTCAGACAGTAAAGAATCTGCCTGCAATTCAGGAGACCTAGGTTCAGTCCTTGGGTTGGGAAGATTCCCTGGAGAAGGGAGTGGCTACCCACTCCAGTATTCTTGCCTGCAGAAGAGCCTGGCTCCCTGAGCTGCGGTCTATGAGGTCACAGAGTTGAGTATAACTGAGTAACTAACACTTTCACTTTCTTTTTCAACCTTCATTATAATACAGCTTCTCTACTGCTTACCAAAACTAGTTCTCAGAAACAACAACTCAATTGCATAAACCCCTTGCAGCCATGTGACAGCTCCTAATTCTTCCTTGTTGAGAACATCACAACTGTTATTTTGTTAGACAATCAATGTTGGCTCTTCAGCCCCCAAAGGGCATGGTTAGTAATCAGTCCAAGCCAGTCTTGACAGTTCTATTCCATTTTGCTCCTGATTGGTTTAAGGGTGGATATGACCCAGTTCTGGTTAATGGGATGTAAAGAAAGCTTTCTGGGACACATTTTCCCCTATGTGAAAAAGAAGCAGAGCCTTAGAGAAGGTTCTCGCCTTGCTTTCTTGAATGCTACTGGAGGAGTGTGTTATGCTTCAGCTTCAGTAGATATCTTGACATCATGGTGATGCACCCAGTGACAAAAATACAGTTCTCTGATGATCGTGGGACAGACAGCAACTCAATTTGGTTCAGCAACTTCACAGCAGCAACTGTAGAGTTGCTGTACCAAGTTAGAATTGACGTCTCCCTTGTGACTCAGCTGGTAAAGAATCCACCTGCAATGAAGGAGACCTGGGTTTGATCCCTGGGTTGGGAAGATACCCTGGAGAAGGGAAAGGCAACCTACTGCAGTATTCTGGCCTGGAGAATTCCATGGACTGTATAGTTCATGGGATTGCAAAGAGTCGGACAGGACTGAGCTACTTTCACTTTCACTGCTTCCTTATTCTTTAAGGTAATTAAAGTCTTTATTGTCTAAAATTTAGGCAAATGTTCTACAACTTGCAGCCAAAAGCCTCCCCAGGTGCTGCCATCTCATAATAATGAAATATTTTAATATGAACCATAGGTATTTTAAAATATTATGTAAAATGTGAAAGTGCCTTTTCAAAGTGTATTATGGACTTCCCAGGTGGTGCTAGTGGTAAAGAACCCACCTGCCAATGAAGAAGATACAAGAGAGGAGGGTTCCATCCCTGGATTGGGTAGATCCCCTGGAGGAGGACACGGCAACCCACTTCAGTATTCTTGCCCAGAGAATCCCATGGACAGAGGAGCCTGGAGGGCTATAGTCCATAGGGTTGCAGAGAGTTTAACATAACTGAAACAACTTAGCACAGCAGAAAGTGTATTATGCTTATTTTTCTATGGTTTATATTAATATTTAAGGAAAATAATGCCACCTACATAATAACATAATTTCTTGATAAGTCCCTTGGTTTTCTCTTCCAATCAAATTGTTAACCTACTTCTTGTGATTAAGATCTAGAACTGCCACATATAAGACAATCCAGATATTTGGTGTTTCTTATATTTCAGGTATATAATAGGCTGAAATGAGTAGTTTAGAATATACATAGCTTCATGGTGTCATGTCTCATCAACATTAACATATCTTTCCACTCACTATTTCTGTCTTCCATATATACCTTTTTTGGTTGTTTTTAGATTCGATGTATATTGACTATACTTTTAAAGGCTTTACTTCAGTTCAGTTCAGTCGCTCAGTCGTGTCCGACTCTTTGTGACCCCATGAATCTCAGCACGCCAGGCCTCCCTGTCCATCACCAACTCCTGGAGTTCACTCAGACTCACGTCCATCGAGTCAGTGATGCCATCCAGCCATCTCATCCTCTGTTGTCCCCTTCTTCTCCTGCCCCCAGTCCCTCCCAGCATCAGAGTCTTTTCCAATGAGTCAACTCTTCGCATGAGGTGGCCAAAGTGCTGGAGTTTCAGCTTTAGCATCATTCCTTCCAAAGAAAAACCAGGGTTGATCTCCTTCAGAATGGACTGGACTTATTTGTCCTTAAATACCTGATGAGTGACAGGAGGCATTGGTGAAAAGCTCAAGTAGTAGGATGAAACTTCAGTAGAATGTTTTCTTAGGTATGTTAAATGTTATTTAACCTGTAAATGAAAAGATTCATAGTATCAAATAATGTAGGACTTTGAATTGAACTGAGAATTCTGTCTGGGTATAGCCTACATTTCTGAAATCTCAGCCATCATGTTCAAATTAATGACTCCCCGGTTGGCCTAATTGCTTAAACTCAATATTCTCTTAGGTGTGTTTCCTGCCTAATTGTTGAGATGCCCCATGAAAGATCATTGTTGGAAAGTTAACATTTCTGTACTTGTAAAGAAATATAGTTAAGTGATGTGAAGTGCTGTTCTGATGCTCCAAAGAGAATTAGCTAAAAGTTAAATCTTAATTGGGAAGAGAAAGGTGGGATAGGAATGGTGGCAAAAAAGAATATCAGCCTGGGCTATCTCTCTGCCCCTTTCTCACATTGCACTCTGTGTTTATCTTTGCTCAGAACTCATCAATTCTTAACTGAATGAATTGTTACAGTTACTTGTTAGGTTTAAGGAACCAACTAGAAACATCATGGCAAACCACAGGAGCAAAAACAACCACTAAAGAACAAGTGGAGAAATAGCATTAGATAGAACCATGTCATTTGAGAAAAGTTCAACAAAATGTAAAAGCAAAGCCCGAGAGGATTTTCTAACACAATGATAATAAAAGATAATTATATTCACCTGATATATTTCAACAAATCAGTTGTATATGTTTTTAAAAATCCTACACTTCTCACTGTGTGAAAAGTATTGATATATCCTAGGAAAAATTTATTTTGCTAAGGAACCATGGGAAATTGTAGCATAGGCCACACCTCTTAAAATAGACTGCTAGCAAATGACAATATGAAGAGGAAAAAGACGGGTTGTTCTTCCTATTTTATTTCACATGAGCAAGGAGTCCCTCAAAGATTCCCTCTCAAAGGAATCTTTGAGGTCTTTATTTTTCTCCCTATTGAATGAATGGGGAGAAAATTGGTCTCTAGTGACCAGACAGGGATGGTTTAATAATCTAGGTGAAACTAATTTAGACATTATTGCTATAACCAGACTTCCCCCTCAGGAGAATAGTGAATTTGCATACTTGGGCAAAGTGTTTGTTGACTAATAAGATATAGACCCTGATATAAACATGTAGAGGTCAGGAGGCATCTTACGTAGCAACAGAGAAAGCTGTTTACAAGTTTTCTCTAAATCTATTTTGATTTAAGAACCTATGAAGTACAACAAACTATTATTTAGTACTAAAATGAAACGAGCTATTAATCCATGAAATGCGCCTTAAATATATGCTGCTAAGTCAAAGAAGCCAGTCTGAAAGGATATGTATTAAATTATTCCAAACTCTTATGACATTCTGGAAAAGGGAGAACTAGGAAAGCAGTCAAAAGATCAATGATTGCCAGAGGTTTTGGAGGCATTAGGAATGTACAGGGAATTTTCAGGGAGGTAAAGCCTCCTACTTGATATTCTCATGGTTTCAAAACCCATAGAATATGCAATATCAGAGTGGATCCAAATGTAAACTATGTGTGTTGTGTGTTAGTCGCTCAATCATGTCTGACTCTTTGCAACCCCATGGACTACAGCCCACCAGGCTCCTCTGTCCATGGAATTCTCCAGGCAAGAATACTGGAGTGGTTAGCCATGCCCTTCTCCAGGAGACCTGCCCAACCCAGGATCAAAACCAAGTCTCCTGCATTATGGGCAGATTCTTTACTCTCTGAGCCACCCTAATGTAAACTATGGACTTTAGTTAATAACAGTTGCAGTCATATCACACACTAGTAAAGTAATGCTCAAAATTCTCCAAGCCAGGCTTCAGCAATATGTGAACCGTGAACTTCCAGATGTTCAAGCTGGTTTTAGAAAAGGCAGAGGAACTAGAGATCAAATTGCCAACATCTGCTGGATCATGGAAAAAGCAAGAGAGTTCCAGAAAAACATCTATATTTGCTTTACTGACTATGCCAAACCCTTTGACTGTGTGGATCACAATAAACTGTGGAAAATTCTGAAAGAGATGGGAATACCAGACCACCTAACCTGCCTCTTGAGAAACCTATATGCAGGTCAGGAAGCAACAGTTAGAACTGGACATGGAACAACAGACTGGTTCCAAATAGGAAAAGGAGTACATCAAGGCTGTATATTGTCACCCTGCTTATTTAACTTATATGCAGAGTACATCATGAGAAACGCTGGGCTGGAAGAAGCACAAGCTGGAATCAAGATAGTTGGCAGAAATATCAATAACCTCAGATATGCAGATGACACCACCCTTATGGCAGAAAGTGAAGAGGAACTAAAAAGCCTCTTGATGAAAGGGAAAGAGGAGAGTGAAAAGGTTGGCTTAAAGCTTAACATTCAGAAAACGAAGATCATGGCATCCGGTCCCATCACTTCATGGGAAATAGATGGGGAAACAGTGGAAACAGTGTCAGACTTTATTTTTTTGGGCTCCAAAATCACTGCAGATGGTGACTGCAGCCATGTCATCTGGTCCCATCACTTCATGGGAAATAGATGGGGAAACAGTGGAAAAGTGTCAGACTTTATTTCGAGGGGCTCCAAAATCACTGCAGATGGTGATTGCAGCCATGAAATTAAAAGATGCTTACTCTTTGGAAGGAAAGTTATGACCAACCTAGATAGCATATTCAAAAGCAGAAACATTACTTTGCCAACAAAAGTCTGTGGAGTCAAGGCTATGGTTTTTCCTTTGGTCATGTATGGATGTGAGAGTTGGACTGTGAAGAAAGCTGAGCACCAAAGAATTTATGTTTTTGAACTGTGGTGTTGGAGAAGACTCTTGAGAGTCCCTTGGACAGCAAGGAGATTCAACCAGTCCATTCTAAAGGAGATCAGTCCTGGGGGTTCATTGGAAGGACTGATGCTAAAGCTGAAACTCCAATACTTTGGCCACCTCATGTGAAGAGTTGACTCATTGGAAAAGACTCTGATGCTGTGAAGGTTTGGGCACGAGGAGAAGAGGACAACAGAGGATGAGATGGCTGGATGGCATCACTGACTCGATGGACCTAAGTTTGAGTGAACTCCAGGAGTTGGTGATGGACAGGGAGGCAGCCTGGTGTGCTGCAATTCACGGGGTCGCAAAGAGTCAGACACGACTGAGCAACTGAACTGAACTGATAATAAATGTAGCTAGATAGCCCAATGTCTTACAGTATTCATTTTTTAATTTTAGTCATCCTTTGAGAAATGCATTCAAGGAATATGGCCAATAGCATTTACTTCTGATTGGTACCAGATGGCGAGGTTGAGTGGCTGGCAATTTCCCATCCAGGTTAAACTTTACCCATGGGCTGGAATGAACCTGGAGGGCACAAGTGTGTGTGGATTAGCCCATGATTAGATACAGCTGACAGACGGTGGTCACTGTGATGGTCAGAGAGAGAGATGTTGGGGCCTGTTCCAGCCTTGGGCTTGTTCCACTCTATCATGCCAACCATGCTGCCAGCCCTTGATCTCCATAGTAACCTCCCCTCTACATACACAAATACCAAACATCTAGGATTCTTATTTTAAGCGATAGCTATTTTCCCTCCCCTTTTTTCAGTCACTTCTCCAGAGTTATAAACTTCTGTAATGCATGATGGGGCTTCCCAGGGGGTTCAGCAGTAAAGAATCCACCTGCAAATTCAGCACACACACGAGATGTAGGTTGTATCCCTGGGTTGATATGATCCCTTGGAGGAGGGCATGGCAACCCACTCCAGTATTCTTGCCTAGGGACAGAGGAGCCTGGTGGGCTACAGTCCATGGGGTCACAAAGAATCAGACACAACTGAGTGACTAAGCGCAGCCCAGCATTGCACAATGCATGATAAGCTGCTTCTGCCTAATACCATCAACAGACTATTCTGCCAGGAAAAGAGATGCCCAGTGAAAGCAAATCAATGGGCCATGGAAACAACTGTTCCCAGAAGTGACCTAACCTCCCTGCTTCAAACGAAGGTGAGGAAACAATAATTCAGTTGCAGGATGGGATTACTGGAAGCAGTCATTTTATATGCAGCAGCGTCCTCATGTTCTTGTTATAGAGGCTACAATGACAAGAGAGGTGGAAGAGATATTGCAGTGAGCCTGAGTGCTGGCCCGGAGTCTTACCTGTAGAATTAATCCCCTAAATCATGTCCCTAAGCCTCAATTTCCTCATCTGTGAAATGGTAAGGGTGAAATAGCTACCCAACCGACCTCTTCAGGCTTTGATTGCTTTTAAGGTGTGGTAGCTAAAAATTTTAGGCCTTCCCAGGTGGCTTAGTGGTAAAGAATCTGCCTGTAATTCAGGTGCCACAGGAAATGCAGGTTTGATTCATGGGTTAGGAAGATCTCCTGGAGGAGGAAATGGCAACCCACTCCAGAGTTCTGCCAGGATAACCTCATGGACAGAGGAGCCTGGTGAGTTACAGTTCATGGGTCGCAAAGAGTTGGACATGATTGAAAACACTCACAGCCAAAAATTTTGTACACATCTGTTACTATACAAACATTAAGTTTTTGTTGTGCACCACTATTTAATTATGCTTTAATTTTTAGTGGGAGTCTAAACGAAGAAGGCAATGGCAACCCACTCCAGTACTCTTGTCTGGAAAATCCCATGGACGGAGGAGCCTGGTAGGCTGCAGTCCATGAGGTCGCTAAGAGTCGGACACGACTAAGCGACTTCACTTTCACTTTTCACTTTCATGCATTGGAGAAGGCAATGGCAACCCACTCCAGTGTTCTTGCCTGGAGAATACCAGGGACGGCGGAGCCTGGTGGGCTGCCGTCTGTGGGGTCGCACAGAGTCGGACACGACTGAAGCGACTCAGCAGCAGCAGCCGCAGCAGGAGTCTGAAGCTAAGTCTTCTCTGCCTTCCTCTCTTAAGTTGAGAGAACTTCTAAGTAGAGAAAAGTGTAAGTTCACTGAAGGCAGGGATTTTATCCAGTTTTGTTTTTTCCCATATGACCAGCCTCAGAACAGGAGTTAACGTGTGTGTGTGTGTGTGTGTGTGTGTTAGTCTCTCTGTCATGTCCGACTCTTTGCAACCCCATGGACTGTAGCACACCAGGCTCCTCTGTCCATGGGATTTCCTAGGCAAGAATACAGGAGTGGGTTGCCATTTCCCCCTCCAGGGGATCTTCCTGACTCGGGGATCAAAACCAGGCCTCTTGCACTGCCAGGTAGATTATTTATCATCTGAGTCACCAGGGAGGCCCAACTCGTGTAGGCATGTGGTAAATTTGCTGTGTGGATGTATTTCCGTCCTGGTTTGGGGTCTGTAGGAGCAGACTGTAGACGAGGATCTGAGTGTCAGTAGTTCACATGGGAAGTGGTCTCAGGAAACAGCTGAGATGAGGGGGGATGCGGAAGTGAGTCTGGAAGGAGTCAAGGGAAGCAGCCATCGAAAGGATATTAGCAAGGAAGCAATGACCACAGCTGGAAACTAGAGCTTAATCCTGCTAGAGAACAGGAGAGCCGGTGTAGGACATACCCGAGTCATCCTATCCAAGGCACAATGGAGCTGGTGTACTGAACCAACCCCTCCTGTCAGCCGATGGGTTAAGGCCTCACCCAAGAGGCACTAGGGCCCTGACACTTCTTGCCCACCTTCACAAGGACAGAGAGAGGTTCTGCAAGCCAGGGAATGACCGCAGGGGAAGAACTGTGGGTGCTGGCAGCTGAAGTCGGGCCAGCATCACAAAAATACTAAGGGACTACAGACAGCCACCAATGGCATCAGCTTCAATTGTGTATCAAGAAATTCATGTAAATCATCTTAATTTCTGTGACCCAGGTGGAGTTGTCCATTCCTCTGTAATTCTAAAATGTGTGATCTATGATTTGATGTTATTCATGTTGGATGTAGGGAGAACACAAGCTAAAGAAGCAGTGTCTAGATTGCTATGATATTGGACCATCCTGTGTTTGTGTATGTGTGTGTGTTTAATAAAAGCTGTTGTCTGTTGTGACTAAAGAGCAAAGTGTTTTGGTGAAAAAAAAAAAAATAGAAAAACCTTAAAAAGGGCACTGGATTGGGTTTGAGTGCTTTCCTAGTCATCAACTGATAGGCAATCACAAACAATTCACTTCTCCTCAATTGCAAAACTAGAGTCTTGCACAGAACAGGGATTAAAAACTATATTTTATGGCATGTGGTGCCTCCACTCAATTAGAGGTGTCCGCCTAGAGTGCCCTGTTGTGAAATATGAGACCATGTTTAGGTTTGTGGTGGGCAAGCCTCTTCACTGTCTGCTCACGTCAACAAGGAGCTGTGAAGGGTCATGTCTCTGCCCCCTGGTTCTAGATGGTTGCTCTGGTTACTGTCAACTTCTTTCACCCATCCTGCCCTGTCTTTGTTCTGTAATCATCAACTTAATAGAAAATTTCCACTTATAAGAGACATAGACTAGGAATTTTTTTTAAATTCTCAAATGTAAAAAACAGAATGCACTTATAAGCACTCACTGTAGCTACTTGTATCAGACTCTCTTCCCCTCAGGGTTCAGAAGACCCGTCTGAACTGATAATACTCAGGGTCACTAATGTGGACAGAAAATACCACGGCTGTGAGGTTGTGAAGAAGACTGGGTTAATACTGATTTCTATTTCCTGACAAGTAAATGAGCTGTTATCACACATGGGTTCAAAGGACAGAATTGAACAGGAATATAGATACAGCATATTATATCTATATACAATGAAATACAAAAATGAAACAGAGGTCATGAAACCCTGGGGAACATGATCCTATATCTTGAACAGTCATTTAATAATTAAAGTATTTATAATTTTAAATAGACATTCATACACATTTTCATAAATGGTTCTCAAAATAAACACTAAGACAAATCATGGCATGTAAGCCCAGGGATGCAGCAATCATATCTCCTTTATTCAATATTATATCACCATTATCTAGACAAATTTTCAATAAATATTTCTTGAATTAATGTGCCATTTCCCTTTTTCTAGACAAGATGAAGCAGTTTTTTATCAGCTCATGCAGCTTGTAAACAAAACAACCATTGCTTTAACACTGGTTTTCAGTGTATGCACCAGAGGTTGTACCTACATATAATCATGGTTAATGTTTAGCACTCTCTTAAATCATGTCTTACTCCCTGATAAGAGTCTAAGCTCTTATCTGTCTCTCTCACACCTGGGACCCCAGTACCTAGCCTAGAGCCTTAGATATAACAGCTGATCAAAACTTAATTGCTGTAAGGATTTCCATTTTAATGATAACTCAGAAAAAAAAAATAAGAAAGTAGATCAAAGTCATTTAGAGAATAATGACAGAGGCTTGTCTAGAATCCAATTCTTCTTCTTAAGTCCTGATAGAAGTATAATAACAAATGCAGCACAATTTTAGCTACCAGTTCAAGTTTTGTCTGATTTGGATATAAAGGAAGGAATAGTCCCCCAAATACCAGTTGCAAATTAGTTAGTAGAACATTTTTTTTTAAGTTGTGCAAACAGTCACCGTGAGTCAAAATACTCTCAATTTGGGGTGATATATGTTGCCTTTTAAGGTGATCTCTGGCCTTATTGAGCCTAATGAATGGTGACTCCAAATGTCAGATTTTCCTCTTTTCCATTTGACCCTTAAGTTTTAGAGTGAATCACATTTTTCACAGAAAGGTCAGCAGAATCTTTGAAGTGAAATATGTGCAGAGAAAGAGGGAAATTTAATGGTTAATAGGAAGCAGCTTTTCAGGATCCTTGGCCAATGGGAAGCATGTGGTCAACCCTCTAGCTTTAGGAGAGGAAGATGCAGCTAACACGAGCTTATACACTCCGAGGGCAAGCACAGTCCTCGAAAACACAGCCCGGAATGAGGGCAAGTGAGGGCATGCCTGTCCTTAGCCTTAACGGATAAATGTTACAAACTGTCTGTGTGTGTGTGTGTGCACCCACGTGTACATGCACACGCATGCACGTACATGTTCAGCTACTAGGACAGGGTACATGGCAAACTTCCAGGAACAATTTTTAAAATGTTGACTTAATGGCTACCGTATACACTAAGTCTTGAATTTACAAAGATGACTGAAGATAGCCCCTGAATTATTAGGGCTCAGGATTCAAAAGATGATAAATATCTAGAAATAGATTTCCCTTGGGCTTTCCTTGTGGCTCAGTTGGTAAAGAATCCACCTGCAATGCGGGAGACCTGGTTGGATCTCTGGGTTGGGAAGATCCCCTGGAGAAGGGAAAGGCTACCCACTCCAGTATTCTAGCCTGGAGAATTACATGCACTGTATAGTTCATGGGGTCTCAAAGAATCGGACACAACTGAGTGACTTTCACTTTCACTTCACTTTCTGTTATCTTGGGAAACTATTGCTGTTTCAAAACTCATGTCAGAGGTCAGTTCTCTCAAAAAACTTTCTGACTTCCTTCAGAATCTCCCTTTACAGATGTCCTTGTCATTTGTTTTTTAATACATGTGCTTATATCTGTCCCCTTGCTAAAAGTTGAGCCACTTGGGGGCAAAGGCTTGTGAGTCCAAACCTCACATTCATACATGACTACTGCTAAAATCATAGCTTTGACCAGACAAACGTTTGTTGGCAAAATAATGTCTCTGCTTTTTAATGTTGTCTAGGTTGGTCATAGCTTTTCTTCCAAGGAGCAAGCAAGGATTCTCTAAAGAGGTTTGATTTAAGGAATCAGCTTATATATCCTTGGAACATTTAGCAAATGATTTTGTCCAGCTCTGCATCTCCCTTCCTTCCTTCCTTCTTGCCTTCACCCTTCCTTCCTGCTTCCCTCTCTCCTTTCTTTAGTTAAACGAGTTCTTCCTATTGCTACTCCTGTACACAACTTCTATATCTTTGCAATTCTATGAATGAGTAATATCTCCAGTCCTCTAAAGACAAATGGATATCCAACCGTCTTGAAAGACAGTGGGTCAAATTTCTGACTACTGTATCTTGGGCACTCTTACAACTCAATATTCCTGTGGAATTGATTTTGGTGCCTGCCCTTTTCAGGATAAGCCAACTCTCAAAGAAGATAGTAGCTAATGGCCACCACAAAGAAGATGAGAACAGGTTGATTACCAAACGCTGCTATGAAATAAGAGAAGAAAAAGAACAAATAGCTGGCCCCTAGGCTGGTGAGGTAGCTGCAGTTGTATGGCCCAATAGCAGGCATTTTCTATTTTCTCTCCAATCTGGAAACCTCAATATCATCTTGTCCCTTGTCCGAAGTTTCTGGCACCACTGCTCCCTTCTTGCACACTGCCATTCACTCCAAATCAATGCATGTAATCAAACACCCAGGCAAACTGCCTGGCTCATTGAACACTTGATGTGCACCTACAGCCAATTTTTTTATTTTTCATTCTAATGTTGTCACTCATTAATCATGGCTGTAAAATGTAAGAGTAAGATCACACTGCTGGTCAGCAGTTGCATGTTTTCGTCATGAGCTGGCTGTGGACCATTTTCTTTAGGAATGAAGGAAGTCATCCTGAACACACATTCATTTCTAGTAATTGCTTTTTCTTTTATATCACAATATGCCGGAGGATGTGTTTTTTGTTGTTTTTTGCTTTCCTGTGGGTTTCATTGCTTATTAACAAGTTCTGAATTCTGTGTCTTCAGGTTTATTTCCTGATTTGAGGCAGGGACTTTTATAGAGGGCACTGCTAGGCTTCGGTGAGATCTTGAGGGCAGATGGAGATAGAACACTTGGTCAGATACCTGGTGAGAAAACAAGAGAAGAGTCTAACTTTGCAAAATGTCTCCATAGATAATATCTACTGTTCTTGTCTCAAAAACTCTGTACAACTGGAAGATCAGGTTTTATTATACTGTCTTTACCAACTCAATGGACATGAGTTTGAGCAAACTCCAGGAGATAGTGAGGGACAGGGAAGCCCTGTATGCTGCAGTCCGTGGGGTCTCAAAGAATCCAAGATAACTTAGCAACTGAACAGAAACAAGATTAAGAATGAACTCTGGGATTAGAAGTGACAGCCAAAGTTATTCACATGAAGAGTTGTGGAACTTTCTTATAACAAAATCAAGTCCTGACTCCTGTGACTTCTTTATTAAATAGACCAATATAAAAGTTACAATAATGCAAACAGACCAGTTACAATTAACCAGATTTTTGCTATATTCCAGAGATCTACTGTGGCACCACCAGCTTTCATCTTTGTAACCTAAAAGACAGGCACTTTCCATCACAAATTGAAGAACCCAAGGGAAGAGCTCTGTTGGCCGAGCTTCATGAAAAGCACAGCCCTGAGACAAGAAGAATGAATGACTGGCAGCATCTGGGTTACACACCGAACCTGGGGTCAGAGGATAAAGTCCTACGATCGGTCGCCACATGAATCATATTTCGGCATAGGAGACAAGATGGTGCCCAAGAAAATGCAGTGCTAGATGGAGAAAAATATCTTCTGTGTGCTACAGAAAAGTTCTAGTGCAGTAGTTGATGGGTGACAAGAAATGGAAATGATATAGGATGGAAAAGAAAACTGGCCTGGGAAATCAGGTAACGTGGATTCTATTCTATCACTTCCTAGATGTGAACAATCATTTTTTCACTTCTCTGGGCTTCAACTTAGCCATCTGTAACATGAGGAATCTCCAAACTGGCTGCGTAGGAGAATAATTTTGGTGACTTTAAAACAAATACTGTATTACTGAAAAGTCTAAACATGAGAAAATTATACACAGCTAATGATGAAACTTAGAAAAATAATTATCTCTTGGTCAGGAATCAAGGACCACTACACTAAGCGACCTCTCTGGACATTTCTTATCTAAATATTTTATGATTATTTGAGATAGAGAGAAATGGGGGAGAGAAGCACAGAGAGAGAAAGAGACAGACAGGATGAGGAATAAAAACAGAGTTTCATGGCTGACCCAAGCTAGCTGTGCCATGTGCCACTCGATACTCCCAGTACGGTCTCTGCTGATAAACAGTGAAACCCTGCCACATGCTTTCAAGCAAAGAGGATCCTCAAGACTTTCCAAATAAAGATCAATGGGCTCATTCTGCATGCAGACAATTTCATCAACAGAAACACACCATAGAAATAGACTCCTCCCCATGGTTTCCTGCCCTCCAGCTTTCGTGGAGTCGTAGCAGATGCTCGACAGCCTTATGGAGTCCCAGACTGCCAGCAGTTGTGCCCTAACTCCTGCTAATCAAGCCACCTATCACCTGACCAACAGTGCATTCCACGTTAGGACTGCTTTAGCTGGGGCAACAGTCACACTAATCATTCACCTTGAGTGGAGAAGGTTTCAGACACAAACAAGCCTCTTCCAGCACTGTCTGCTTCTACAAGGAGGGCAAAAGCTCCAACTGAAAGCAAGGACACAGTTTGCTAGGGATTAGTGTCATAGCTAGTGTTGAGTGTAAAAATAAATAGCTCAGAGATCATTTGGAGAAGGCAATGGCAACCCACTTCAGTACTCTTGCCTGGAAAATCCCATGGACAGAGGAGCCTGGTAGGCTGCAGTCCATGGGGTCACCAAGAGTTGGACACAATTGCAGGACTTCACTTTCACTTTTCACTTTCATGCATTGGAGAAGGAAACAGCAACCCACTCCAGTGTTCTTGCCTGGAGAATCCAGGGATGGGGGAGCCTGGTGGACTGCCGTCTGTGGGGTTGCACAGAGTCAGACACAACTGAAGCGATTTAGCAGCAGCAGCAGAGATCGTTTAGTCAAGGAGTTCTCCACCAAAGTATATGTTTGAATTACTTGGGGATTAGGGGTGACAGATCCCTGGACCCCAGCCTGTCTGTATCAGAATCTCATGGGGGTGGGACTTCCCTGGTGATCCAGTGGTTAAAAATCTGCCTGCCAATGCAAGGGACATGGATTAGATCTCTGGTCTGGGAAGATTCCACACGCCACGGGCAGCTAAGCCCATGCACCACAACTGTGAGTCTGCACTCTGGAGCCTGAGAGCTGCAACTACTGAAGCCCGCACACCCTAGACCCTGTGCCCCACAGAGAAGCCCAAGCATCATCCTCACTCGCTGAAGACCCAGAACAACCGAAAAAAAAAAAAAAAAAAATCCCGTGGGGGTGGTCAAATGTATAGACTTAGGAAAACCCTTAGTTTTCTCTGATGTGGTTACAATTAACAACAGAATCCCCAGCTCTGTAACCAAAATGGATACTGAGATTTAGCCTCATAAGGGGTTAACTTGAGAGTCGAACTCTGACTTTTTGAAAATTAAAAAGCAAACAAACAAACAAAAAAATACAAGGTGAAGATTTGAGGTTTGAAACTACTGTGCAGTGTTTTGGTTTTTGGTGTGTGTGTGTGTGTTTTTTTTTTTTTCCTTTTTTTCTTTAAAAGCTAATTTAGACTTCCTGGGTTTTGCAGTTGCTAAGATTCCATGCTCCCCATGCAGGGGCCCTGGGTTCAATATGTGGTCAGGGAACTAGATCTTTCATGCTGTGACTAAGAGTTTGCATGTGGCAAGTAAGACCAGGCACAGTCAAATAAGTAAATAATTAATAAAAAACTAATTTTAAATATGTATTTTTGTAACAGATAAGGGAGGAATGCAGCAATGATAATAAACTTCAATTAAGGATCTCCTAACTAGCTTCTATTCTGCCCATCTATATGTATTTGGAACAATATTATGAACGTACACACACAACTAGTTAATAGCGTTTATCTAAAAAAAATGATGTTACTTCCTAGATTTGAATTTCAACCCCATCACTTCCTGTGAAACGTCGTGCAAGCTCATTAACCTCAGAGTCCTTAAGTATGAAATTGGGATAACAGTAATGCCTACTTCACAGAATTGCTGTGAGATTTGACTTTTTTTTCAAAGTCATAGATGTAAAGCACTTTGTTCAATGCTTGGCCTGCAAATGCTTGGAAAACGTGAGCTATGATTACAATTCAAAGCCTGAGAAACATGTAGACACCAAAGTCTAGGCCACCTGGGGTTAAATCCTGACCATGCTGTTTACTAAGAGCCATGATCCACTTGTCAGTGCTGGTCAGAGCAGGGTCTGGACCAATGTGAGTCTGAAGGAGGTTAACAGGGTGGGAAGGAGAAGCTGGAGCCAGCAGCCCTAACACTTTCTACTCAAAGTGTGGACCATGGGGGCATCATGACATCCAGATCACCTGGGAGCTTGTTAAATAAACGAGAACTCAAGCCCCACCCCAAACATACTGAATCTAAATATGCATTTTAACAAGATCCCTAGGTGATTTATACATATTATACTAAATTTTGAGACATATTACTTTCATGGGCCCAGTCTAGGTAAGGAAGATACTGAAACAACAGCATAACTCTATGCAAAAAAAAAAAAAAAAAAAAGACAAAACAAAAATAGAATTTTCCAACAGTGGGTAAAGACAGTTGCAGAGTAAACCCACTGACAGGTAACTGACAGGTAATTTTACAGGGACAGAGCCAGTAAATGGAATTCTGGAATAGAAGGTTTTGTTATCTGGGACTATTCTTTAGGGTCAGTTCACTTAAAAAGGTCTATAATCCTGATCAGAGAGGTCAAAATATGTAGTGAAAAAAAAACACTGTTTCTGATTTCATGCCTCAGAGGCAAAATGAGAAGCTGAAGCAAAATTTCTGAGCTGGAGAAGCATCTGGGGCAAGAGAAAAGCAGAGCAGGAAGAAATGGAACGGACCGTGGGAGTGGGGAGAGGTTGGCCCAAGAATAAGGCGTTTCGGAGGAATCAAGGGCACCCCATCTCTCTCTCGTACATGAGCAGTGAGGCACATACAACGTGGAGAATGCGACCACCAAGCAGTGGTCGTTTGGGGAGAAGCAAGAATCATGAAACACGCGAGAGATTCAGGGCTTCTCTAGCCTGGCAGCACACTACCATGGTCAGGGAGAGTCTCAGAGGGAAGCGTCTGCACCGGAACACTGCTCGACTATCAGGGGCAAGACGCCGGCATTTCCAATTTCCCTAGAGGTCCCCCATGTGATGCCATAGTGAGGAAAGTGTTCTGGGGAGGAGGAGGAACATACTCCAAGGCATCCTCACGGTGAGTCATCACCAGAGACGAGTGAGGGAGATGCTGATCGCATGAGTGAGTAGGTTCAGAGTGAGCCAGAGACAGAGGCCAAGGAGAGGCCACGGAACAGTTGAGTCTTCCTTCCTGGACTTAACAGTAGCAATTGTGTGTGTGTGTGGAGGTGAGGGTGGGGGAAAGTGGGTGGCATTCAAGCCAGTGATGAATGACTAAGCCAGTCATGAAAGAAAAAAGTGTGAAAGAGAAAGCCACTCAGTCATGTCCGACTGTTTGTGACCCCATGAACTGTAGCCTGCCAGGCCCCTCTGTCCATGGCATTCTCCAGGCCAGAAAACTGGAGTGGGTTGTCATGCCCTCCTCCAGGGGATCTTCCCAACCCAGGGACTGAACCCAGGTCTCCTTCGTTGCAGGCAGATTCTTTACCAGCTGAGCCACCAGGGAAGCCCAAGTCAGTCATAGCTGTCCTTTATTGAGCTTTTATCTTGCATGTTGTTCTAAGTATCTCATATACATTATCTCAGATCATCCTTTAGAACCACCTATAAGATGAGTACTGTTATAATTTTCATCTTATTGATACAACATCAAAACATAGAAAGATTAAATATATTTTCTTTGTCCACAACTCTGAACCTGTAGAGCTAAAACAGCAAATCGAGGATTCAGTGTTCTGTGCTTTGAAGCTCCATGCCACTTGCCATCTCTCAGTTGGTGGACTATTGCTTCCCTTGCTTGCCAGTCCCATAGTACCATGACCTTGTAGTGGTGCAGAACTCTAGGACAGACTCCTCCAAGGATCCCAATAAGCTTATCGTGTCCAGTGACAGATGGCGTTGTAGGAGTGAAGCCAACATACACAGGAAGCTCCATGTTTGCTTTCCTCTGATTTCCTGTTGTGGATCAGTTCATGATAGGATATTACAGATGACTCTTCCTGTGGTCTCAGGTTCTGCAGAAGTCACAAGTGCTGACAACGGGATTAACTGAGTCTAAGCTCACCATTGCAGTGCAGGTCTTGCAAACGTGATGGCCCTGCTGTTGTTCAGTTGTTCAGTCGTGTCCAACTCTCTGAGACCCCATGAGTTGCACCATACCAGGCTTTCTTATCCTTCACCATCTCCTAGAGTTTGCTTAAACTCATGTCCATTGAGTCGGTGATGCCATCCAATCGTCTTATCCTCTGTCACTCCCTTCTCCTCCTGCATTCAATCTTTCTCAGCATCAGGGTCTTTTCCAGTGAGTCAGTTGTTTGCATCAGATAGCCAAAGTACTGGAGCTTCAGCTTCAGCATCAATCCTTCCAATGGATATTCAGGACTGGTTTCCTTTAGGATTGGCTAGGTTTGATCTCCTTGCTGTCCAAAGGACTTTCAAGAGTAAGTCCCCAGCACCGCAGTTCAAAAGCTTCAATTTTTTGACCCATAGCTGGTGGCTATATCAGAACTAGTCCATCTTATAAGTAGAGGAGGTCAGAGGTTGAAGACTTGTAGTGTAAACGCTGACCATTATCTTCTTGTTGTTATTTATTTGTTTTTTTCCTTTTCCTTTCTTTGGTAATTGAAGTGCCTGACTTACCAAAGGCATTCATACCAAGGAGGCACCATTTCAATGAGGTGTCTTGAGTAAACAGAACCACAGCCTAGACAGAGTGCTAGATGCACCCTCTCTGAGGCTTCCTTCCATTTCAGTTACTGACCATTTGCATTTTTTTTCTCTTCCTATGATTTAAATTCTCACTCTTATGTTTTAATTCACCAACAGAGAATGAGCCCAAAAGACCCTAGGTCTCAACCCTTGACTCCAATGAGAGGAAAATCCAGGCATGCTCTTCCCTCCCCCCAACCCCCACCATTGGACCTCTCTATGTGGTTTTTTGATGCTCTGTGTAATTCAAGGTCTTGCAAGTAATAGCTTCCATTTTTTCAAAGTTTCTGATGGTTATTTCTTGAAGGTGATCATAATAAGAACCACAAGGACTCATCCAACTGTGACATTGGTTTTTGACAAGCTAAGCACAGCTGGAAAAGGCTGGAAGACCTACTCTGACCAGGGCTGTAGGTCTGTAAATTCTTGTTCACCATGGGGAGAAGAGGGCTTTCTGCCCTTTCACCTTAAAGCTAAGGGCTTCAAGAGAATCAGTCAGAGAACTGGTTGTGTGTTCCTTGAAATCCAGGGAGCTTAAGGATTGATGCCTGATTTAAACAGAAGTCTAAACATAAAAGGTATTTGCTGGAGTGATGAGGATGACCACCGGAAGTGAAGAATAAGATAGAAGCAGAGACAGCAGCCGGGGCAGACCACCCTTGCCAAGGGGCTGACCCAGACCTTCTTGTTTGGGGAGGTTCCACTTTGAACCACCTGGGGAGGCGCCAAGAAGGACTAACTCCCACTGAACATTTGCAAATCACAACGCTGCTGGCCACGAAACAGCATTTCCACCTTCCCACTACCACTCCTTTCTCTCTGCTCTGTCCCTGGAAGATCAAAAGCAGTACAGGGAGAGTGAGGAGGAGACGAAGAAAAATAGAATGAACGGGTGAAGACACCTTTCTCAGCCTCTTCCCGAATGTTTTCTAGTCTGAGACAGAACCAGCCAAGGGGAAGAGAAAGGTTTTAAACTGGATGAGTGATCAGGTGGGTGGAGCTGGACATTTTAACACCTGAAAGTTACCAGGAACATTATAAGATACAGTCCAGATTCCACCCACAAACTGCAAAAAGCTTCATCAGAACTTTGCAGACACAATGTGACACAGCTGGTGTGCCTGCCCCCTTGCAAGTCCAGCTCCACCTTTGTTATCTTGAGGATTTCGTTGGATCCCAGCTCAGTCCCTAGCTCTGCATCTTTCAAAGCCCTCGGCTAACCTCCAACTTCACGCCAGTCCTTGCATGCACTTACCCAGTGCTTTCAGATGGCACATCACAGCCACACGCCTCTATTCTGGGTTTTCTCCTATTTTCCAGGTTATTACAGGAAGAGATGGCAAAGGATTGGAAATAAGGCAGCAGTGGCCTGTTATTATATCCAAAGCTCCATTTGAAGGCATGTAAACACGCATGAGCGTTCTGTATAATCACACATTTGTATGTATTATCATTTGCTATTAGTTTTATTTCTCTTGTTTTAAACGTTATTATCCAAACAAGCTGGGCACAAGCTTTTCGTACTTGTTCCACCATAAATAAACAAAAACGCCTAAACACAATTTGTAATATGTCATCTCCAGACCACAGCTAGGATGCTGCATAAGTAGAAAACCAAAATTAAATAAAACTGGGCACCATGCCCAGACCACTGGCTTCCGGCAAACAGATGCAGAGGGAGAAAGAAAGAAAAGACTAAATTGTAAAAAACCAGTGAAATAGCAGGAAAACCATGGTAATTAACCCTAGGACCGGTTTGTCTGTTCTGGAGCCCACCTTCTAGTTACCTCTGGAAACTTGAAATGTTGAAAATTACCTCTTTTTGTTTGAAGTAAATCTCCATTATTGGCATTTCCCAATTTTCTGGTGGGAAAGCTACAGAAAAGGCATGTTCTTTGTTATTCTGCAGGTGCAGGTCATTTTCTTTAGCCATCTAATACTTTCTTAAAAAGTAAAATAATATTAAAAGTAGGGTCAATAATAGTAATCACAATGACAAAATCAGTAGCAGCGGCAACTATAGTAACAAGAACTGCTCCCCTTACCTGGTGAATTTAGCAGATGCCAGGGTTAGGGTTAAGGGTTAAGGTTAGGGTTAAGGGTTAAGGATTAAAGGTTAGAGTTAAGGGTTAAGGTTAAGGGTTAGGGTTAAAGTTAAGGGTTAAGGTTAGGGTTGAGGGTTAGGGCTGCCTCACTCACACCCCTCAGCGCATCTGAGTCTTCCTAGCCCTGGCAGGTGGGCAGCTCCCAACCTCAAGCACGTGATCCTTTCCCTTCTCTCCTCTGCCTAAGGGCTTTCCCAGCACCATGAGTGCTGGAGCATGTTCCACCGGAGGCAGCCACAGATCGTGGGCAGAAGGAATAGACAACCTGGGACCAGCGATTTATCAACTCAGGCTGGCAGTCCCTGGGTTAAACCTCCAGACTTTCTGGCCTGTTGTTGGACAATTTAAAGTTTCTTTAGCAGAGCTTGGGGGGCTCGAACCCGAGTCCCACCATGGAATCCCACCCACGAGTGTGCCTTGGCTTTTCTCTCCCCTCTGTATCATTTTCCCTCCTTGTTCGATCACCTCCCCATAAAAGTGGTTTAAATGGTAGAGCCCTTGAAGGCAAAGATAAGAGCAAAGCCCTGGTCATACATTATCCTTTGACTTCTAATAACAGTGCAATAAAAGAGGCACTATTCGTATTTTTAATATTTTACATATGAGACTAACACTCAGAAAGAGTTAGCAACTTACTCTGTTAAACTAATTGAGAGGCAGAGCTAGCCATCTAGAAAACAGAAGAATGGACAGAAACAAAAGTGTGAAAGATCAGTGATACCATAGTTAAATCAATGCCAGGAACTGACTAGCTCCAGACTTCCATTTAAATGGATATTATAAACCCCTATTTGTTTAAACCATTTTTAGTCATGTGTTTTGGTTATTTACAACCAAAACCACCGATTGAGAGTAATTGCATATTTACTGTAAATTAAAATCTAATATGCCATTTAAAAATCTCTCTTTCAGCATAAGGCATTTGCAAAGAAGATCATATGCATTTCCCAGTATCATCTTATGATTTGTATGACTTTTAGTGGAAAATAATAAAGTACAATGAGCAAGCTTGCCTACTAATTTGCTTTTGCCCCATAAAACAACATTCTCCATACAAAATGCCCCCTTAGAGTTATAGCTGCCAGAAGTGAGAAAGTAGAATAGAGACCACCTTGTTGTAACCACCGCCTGATATGAGCATCCTTGCATTTGGGCATGCTTGTCTCTTGTCTCCCTGAACATGAACTAACCACTGTATGTGTTTAATCGTTCAGCTGTGTCTGACTCTGCAACCCTGTGGACCTGCCAGGCTCCTCTGCCAGGCCCTCTGTCCATGGAATTCTCCAGGCAAGAATACTGGGGTGGGTTGCATTGCTCTCCTCCAGGAGATCTTCCCAACCCAAGGATCAAACCCATGTCTCCTGCCTCTTGGGCATTGCAGGCAGATTTTTTACTGCTGAGCCATCCATTATACTGGACAGCCTATTTCTTTGATACAGATATATAATACTTTTTCAAGTTCTTTCCTTTTGAAGGATTAAAGTCTATTACCTCTGTAGAATCTCATTTGTCAAGCCTGTTTCTGACCCTTAGGGCTAAACATAAGTTTATTAATTCTCCTATATTTTACAAAGATAACTATCTTGACTTTTCACTGCTAAAAATCAACATACCCTTTCATTCACTCAATAAATATTTGTCATCTATTATGTATCAGGTACTGTTTTAGATATGAAGAATAGAATAGTGAATAAACTGGGCAATGTGCCTGCTTTCTTGGAATGAAATTCTAGCAGAGAGAAGCAGATGATAAATGAATAAACAAGATAGAAGCATCTGTTATAAAGACTGAAATCAAAAAGAGAGAGGAATGTTGTAATATGCAGAGGTTTCCAGGGGAACGTCTTTAGATGAGGTAGGCAAAGAAGTCTGACCCCAAAAGGGAACATATAACCTGAACTCTGAGTGCTAAGAAGTAGTGAGTCATAAGAAGATGTAGAGGAAGAATTTTTCAGGAAGAGAAAAAATATAATGTAAATCCCTTTGTGCATGTGTGTGTGTGTGTGTTTCTAAGATCGCTTTAGCTGTTTAGGATCTTTTTGTCATTCTACACACATTTTAGGATTTTTTTTTTTTCTATTTCTGTGAAAAAAAATTCACAGGGTTTTGATAAGGATTGCACTGAATCTGTAGATTGCCTTAGGCAATACGGACATTTTAACAGTGTTAATTCTTCTACTCCCTGAGTGCAGAATATCTTTCCGTTTCTTCGTCTCCTTCCATTTCTCTTTTTATGCTTGCACTGTTTTCTGATTGCGTTTCACTCCTGGCTGTGTTGGGGCTCGGTTGCTGTTCCGGCTTTTCTCTAGCTGCAGCGAGCAGGGTCTGCCCTCTGGTTGTGGTGCCGGGGCTTCTTGCTGCGGCGGCTCCTCCTTGCGTGGAGCGCGGGCTCCAGGGCGTGCAGGCGGCAGCGGCTGCAGCCTGTGGGCTCCTTGGCTCTCGAGCACAGGCTTCGTAGCTGTGGTGCAAGGGCTGACATGCTCGGCTGCACGTGGCATCTTCCAGGATGAGGGACTGAACCCATGTCTCCTGCGTTGGCAGTTGGATTCTTTACAACTGAGCAACCACGGAAGCCCTCACCTTCAATTTCTTTCAACCACGTCTTAGAGTTAACAGGTCTTTCACCTCTTTGATTAAACTTATGCCTAGATATTCTTTCTGTTGTGATTACAAGTGAGATTATTTCTTTAGTTTTCCTTTCTGCTAGCTCATTGTTAGTAGAGAGAAACAAGGTAGATTTTTGTGTAATGATTTTGTACTCTGTAATTGTACTATACTCATATATTATTTCTAATAGCTATTTGGTGGACCTTTTAGAGTTTTCTGTATATGAAATCATGTCATCTGCATATAGTGAGAGTTTTACTTTTTCCTTTCCAAATTGTTTGCCTCTTATTTCTTTTTCTTGCTTAATTGTTGGATCAGTGGCAAGAGTGGGCATTCTCATCTCACTTCTGATCTCAGAGGAACCTCTTCCAGTTTCTCACCTTAATAATTGAGTGTGATGTCAGCTGTGGGTGTGTCACATATGGCTTTCATTATGCTGAGGTACAGTCCTTCTATAACAATTTTACATATTTTATGAAAAATTATACGTCTATGAAAAATGTTTTACATAAATGGGGTGGAACCTTGTCAAGTAAACAAAGCTGCAAGTATCACACTCCCTGATTTCAAATTATGCTACAAAGATCTGGTAATGAAAACAGCACGATTCTGGCAGAAAAACAGACACATAGATCAGTGGAACAGAAATGAGAGCCCAGAATGAACTCACAGATGTATGGACAATTAATTTTCAACAAAGGAGCAAAGGACACACAATAGATATAGGATAGTTTCTTCAATAAACAGTGTTGGGAAAACTAGACAGCCACATACAAAAAGAAAACTGAAATTAGATCACTATCTCACACCATATACAAAGTCAGCTCAAGATGGATTTAAAACTTGTATGAAAGACTAGAAATCATAAAACTCCTAGAAAAAAACAGACCTGTTTCGGATTTGATTCAGTTCAGTTCAGTTCAGTTCAGTAGCTCAGTCGTGTCCGACTCTCTGCGACCCCATGAATCGCAGCACACCAGGCCTCACTGTCTATCTCCAACTCCCGGAGTTCACTCAAACTCACGTCCATCGAGTCAGTGATGCCATCCAGCCATCTCATCCTCGGTCGTCCCCTTCTCCTCCTGCCCCCAACCCCTCCCAGCATCAGAGTCTTTTCCAATAAGTCATCTCTTCACATGAGGTGGTCAAAGTACTGGAGTTTCAGCTTTAGCATCATTCCTTCCAAAGAAATCCCAGGATTGATATCCTTCAGAATGGACTGGTTGGATCTCCTTGCAGTCCAAGGGACTCTCAGGAGTCTTCTCCCACAACACAGTTCAAAAGCATCAATTCTTTGGCGCTCAGCCTTCTTCACAGTCCAACTCTCACATCCATACATGACCACTGGAAAAACCATGGCCTTGACTAGACGGACCTTTGTTGACAAAGTAATGTCTCTGCTTTTGAATATGCTATCTAGGTTGGTCATAACTTTCCTTCCAAGGAGTAAGCGTATTTTAATTTCATGGCTGCAGTCACTATCTGCAGTGATTTTGGAGCCCCCCAAAATAAAGTCTAACACTGCTTCCACTGTTTCCCCATCTATTTCCCATGAAGTGATGGGACAAGAGGCCATCCTTAGTTTTCTGAATGTTGAGCTTTAAACCAACTTTTTCACTCTCCTCGATTAATATGCATAATTGCATCATCTAACAACTAACTAATACCAAATTATCTAATACTTGTCTCAAGACATTGACTTTCCTAAGCTTTCTAAGAGTGTCACCTTACAGATACTACCAAGCTCTAGGTTCAGATTTCTCATCTGTAAAAATAGAAGACCTGATTAGACTACAAATTCTTTTGAAGGGTAAATGAGGACATGCTGCTGCTCCTAAGTCGCTTCAGTCGTGTCCGACTCTGTGTGACCCCATAGACGGCAGCCCACCAGGCTCCCCCGTCCCTGGGATTCTCCAGGCAAGAACACTGGAGTGGGTTGCCATTTCCTTCTCCAAGGCATGAAAGTGAAAAGTGAAAGTGAAGTCACTCAGTCGTGTCCGACTCTTAGCGACCCCATGGACTGCAGACCACCAGGCTCCTCCGTCCATGGGATTTTCCAGGCAAGAGTACTGGAGTGGGGTGCCATTGCCTTCTCCCAAATGAAGACATAGTGATATATAAATGCTTTGTAAATTTCAGTGTTATTTACATGGGTACAGTTTCCAGTGTTGCATTTTTCCTTCTCTAAACTAAATGTTCTCAATTCATTCTCTCTTCCTTATATTGCATATTCCATAGCTCCCACTTTCCTCTTTATCCTGGTCCCCCACTTCAATGCTTAATATACAATATTTATAGCAGCTGTGTAATTCCAAGCATCAGTTTTCTTTCTGTTGGTTCAAATTTGTCTCGAACTTTTTACAAAGAGCATGGCAGGACAGCCTACAGTGTCTGAGAGTAAGAACAGAGACAGAAATTAAGGCCACTGGATTCTATATCAGGTAGCAACATAACCTCTTAGCGGGACCTGACACATTTTCACTGATCTTGTGGTGAGTTTATCCACTTCTGTGATGGGTATAACAGCTATCAGGATTAATTGGATGAAATGAATGTGAGAAGAAGTCCTGAACTCTAGGGACACAGGTAATGCCAATATTATCCCTGATCCATCCTCTTATGGAATTAGCAAATTGTCTCTTAATGGATCTGAAGGTACTGTGATGCCATAGTGTACCCTTAGAAGTAATTTGTTCACTGAAACCTGGTACAGTGGCCGTGACATTTGAGTGAGGCACCTGGCACACAGCAAGGCATTCTCTCTCCTCTCACAGTGATCTCAGTAACATGGACTGAGGAAAATGAAAAGCAAAAACTCCAAATACACACACGCCTTACAAAAAAAGAGCTGATCCTCTGATGGCCTTTTCTCTAAACACAGCACGCTTATGAATGAAAGTACTGTGAACAATTATATATTTATAATTACTAGTATATACATTGTATGCAAATTATACATATATATATATATATGCTGTTGTATCAGCCTATATCTATCATCTGTTTATCTACCTGCCCATCTAGAGAATGGCATTTATATATAGTCTTCCTAAGTCTCAAAACAAATTCATGAGGTAGACAGTATTATCAACATTCCCCGTTTCATAAGTCCGACAGAAAAAGATAAATGTCCTATGGCATTGCTTACATGTGGAATCTAAAAAATACAACAAACTAGTAAATATAACATAAAATAAGCAGACTCACAGATATAAAGAACAATTTAGTGGTTACCAGTGGGAAGGGGAGGGGCAATATAGAGGTGGAGGAGTGGGAGGCATAAATTATCGGGTGTGAGATGGGCTCAAGGATGTGCTATAGAATAAGAGGAATATAGCCAATATTTTGTAATAACTCTAAGTGGAAAGTAACATTTAAAAATTGTGCAAAATTTTTTTTTAAATCCCCATTTCAGAGATAAAAATACAGAGGATTAGAACTTTTACACAGTCAAGTTACCTAGCTAAAATTGAGGTCTTAAGATTTGAGCCTGATTTTGTTTGGTTTTAATGTCTGTACTTATTCCATTGCCAAGCATTTGTTTGCTTTTGCCCTATTTCTCTCCGAAGATCATGGCTTCTGGTCCCATCACTTCATGGGAAATAGATGGGGAAACAGTGGAAACAGTGTCAGACTTTATTTTGGGGGCTCCAAAATCACTGCTGATGGTCATTGCAGCCATGAAATTGGAAGACGCTTGCTCCTTGGAAGAAAAGTTATGTCCAACCTAGATAGCATTTTCAAAAGCAGAGACATTACTTTGCCGACTAAGGTCCATCTAGTCAAGGCTATGGTTTTTCCTGTGGTCATGTATGGATGTGAGAGTTGGACTGTGAAGAAGGCTGAGCACTGAAGAACTGATGCTTTTGAACTGTGGTGTTGGAGAAGACTCTTGAGAGTCCCTTGGACTGCAAGGTGATCCAACCAGTCCATTCTGAAGGAGATCAATCCTGGGATTTCTTTGGAAGGAATGATGCTAAAGCTGAAACTCCAGTACTTTGGCCACCTCATGAGAAGAGTTGACTCATTGGAAAAGACTCTGATGCTGGGAGGGATTGGGGGCAGGAGTAAAAGGGGATGACCGAGGATGAGATGGCTGGATGGCATCACTGACTCAATGGACGTGAGTCTGAGTGAACTCCGAGAGATGGTAATGAACAGGGAGGCCTGGTGTGCTGCGATTCATGGGGTCGCAGAGAGTCGGACACGACTGAGAGACTGAACTGAACTGAACTGAAAACTTCCATCAGTATCTCCACCACCATCATCATCATCATGATTTTTAGCATATGCCTTTTGTTGAGTGTCTACCATGAACCTCATTTCACTTCCCCTCAAACACTCTGAAACAGCTACTATTATACACAACAAGGGGATGAATCCTAGAAAGATTCATTTTCTCCTTTCAGATTAATATCCAGCAAATGTAGGTCTTTGATACAAACAAATCCCCATCCATCACAAACCTTTGTGCATTGACTAAAGATTTTTTTAAAAACTGTGAAAATAGAGACTACTAGATATGTGATAAATTAAATTTTAGGCCTTTGAAATAAAGAAGAAATATATATATATGAAACCATTCCTCTTAGTTTCAATCAAATTGTGTAAAATGAGCCCTCAGCCAGCTAAGATCAGACTGGACATGAAGTATAGAGAGTATATAAGCTTTAAAAAAGCATAGCTTTTCCAAGAGGAGCTAAAAATATTAATAGAAGACTAAAGAAAAAATATCATGAATTTAGGAGATTACAAATAGTTATGCCAATCTAGATGAAATAAAACTTAGAGTTTAAATCCTAGAACACTTGGCAATAGGTTTTCAACATAGCCTGTGAGTGATGGTTTTTATTCCATCCTCTTCCTCTTCTCTTTCTAAAAGTATTTTGCAGAGAAACAAGCAAAGATTATAAATTATATTTTAAACCTAGTATCAGAATTTATCTCATGAGTAAGATTGCATTTTGTTTAGTAAGACATTCTGGCAGATCATTTTAACTATGAAAAATAGGTTTCCGATTACGTCCCAAGAAGGAGGAAAGTAAGCTGAGAAAACAAAGCAAAAAACAAGAATGCATTATAGGCATTAATAGTAAATTAGCTAGCTCTTACTGTAAACCACAAGTATTTGTAGACACGTTATCTGCTTATATGCAATAAAATTCCTTCAATTTTTGTAATCATATGAAGTAGGTTGCTCCCAGGTGGTGCTAGTGGTCAAGAATCTGTTTGCCAGTGCAGGAGATGAAAGAGACGCTAGTTCCATTCGTGGATTGGGAAGATCCCCTGGAGGAGGAAATGGCAACCCACTCCAGTGTTCTTGCCTGGTAAATTCCATGGATGAAGTAGTCTGGCAGGCTACAGTCAAAGGGACTGAAAAAGTGTTGGACATGACTGAACACGCATGCACGTGCTATACCATAGGAAAATAGGACTGTCAATGTTGGGGGCTTGAAAACACAAGGGAAGTAGTCATCAAGGGGATATAAAGATCTATGTCCTTAGGCTTTGAGTGTTGCCCAGGATGAATCTCAGAAAAAGGCCTGGGACCTTTTTGCCCATGCATTTAAATAGCATCTAAGTGCTTCCCAGGTCCGAGATGCTTGGGGCTGGTGCACAGGGATGAGCCAGAGAGATGATGTGGGGTGGGAGGTGGGAGGGGGATTCGGGATTGGGAGCTAATATACACCCATGGTGGATTCATGTCAATGTATGGCAAAACCAATACGGTATTGTAAAGTAAAATAAAGT
>SJYT01054939.1:24003-138676 GCA_006410635.1 Cephalophus harveyi | reverse complement strand
AAAAAAAAAAAAAATCTTGGCAATTAGGTAATTTTATTCATTTATTCATCACTTCATGGTAAATAGATGGGGAAACAGTGGAAACAGTGACAGACTTTATCTATTTGGGCTCCAAAATCATTGCAGATGGTGATTGCAGCAATGAAATTAAAAGACGCTTGTTCCTTGGAAGAAAAGTTATGACCAACCTAGACAGCATACTAAAAAACAGAGACATTATTTTGCAACAAACGCCCATCTGGTCAAAGCTATGGTTTTTCCAGTAGTCACGTATGGATGTGAGAGTTGGACTATAAAGAAAGCTGAATGCCGAAGAATAGGTGCTTTTGAACTCTGGTGCTGGAGAAGACTCTTGAGAGTTCCTTGGACAGCAAGGAGATCAAACCAGTCCATCCTAAAGGAAATCAGTTCTGAATATTCATTAGAAGGACTGATGCTGAAGCTGAAACTCCAATCCTTTGGCCACTTGATGCAAAGAACTGACTCATTTGAAAAGACCCTGATGCTGGGAAAGATTAAAAGTGGGAGGAGAAGGGGACAACAGAGGATGAGATGGTTGGATGGACTCAGTGGACATGAGATTGAGTAAACTCCAGGAGTTGGTGATGGCCAGGGAGGCTTGGTGTGCTGCAGTCCATGGGGTTGCAAAGAGTCGGATACGACTGAGCAACTGAACTGATTCATTTATTCATTTATTCACCATTGCATGAACATTTCTTCAACACGTTTTCCCAAAAGATATACTAGGCAATAGAGAGGTCAGTATTCAATGGACACCTGGTAGGTGCTACTTCTCCTAATGGAAGATGATGTGAGTAATGAGATAGAAAGTGATTAAAATGGTACTCTATTGGTATTCTGGCCAGGAATTTAGAAACAACTTGTTTTTTCCTGGCTCCATCACTTCTGTTACTAGAAAGGAAATGCACACAGGGCATGGGAAATTCACCCTCACTTATTGTGCTATGTTTCTGTCTCAAGCCCCAGGTAGGAATCAGTAAACTCAACTAAGCCATTTGGTGGCCTTGCTGCGCCTATACCAAAAAGGCCTACATTGACTGAGCAGAAGTTATTCATAAGGCAAGTTAAGGTATTTTCCCATAATGATGCTGCTAAAACCTCAGGTCTCACTACTATGCTGATGCAAAAAAAGACAAAACTGAAGAACATCTGCTGCTCCTGACTTCCTTGCAGGTGCAAGGCAGCCAGAGAGTATATCTCGGGGCTGCAGATGAAGATGGAGTAGCTGTCTGCTCCATCGCTCTTCTGGACGAGACAGCAGACTTGCACTCGGCGGCAAGCTTTCAAGGATAGATACGCCAAGGCGACGACAGAGTGCACACTAGTGAGAAAGCCTGCAGCAATTCAGCAAACCTGAGGGTCTTGATCTCTCAGTGTGTATATAACAGCAATCCTGCAGAGCAGAAGAGGAGAACTAGGCATGCCTAGTCTAGACCACACAACAGTGGTCTAGACTAACCTCACTTGCTGCTGCTGTTCAGCCTAATCTGGACCACAGGACATTCACTAACCTAACTTGCTGTTCAGTGGCTAAGTCGTGTCTGACTCTACCAACCTAAAGACACCCCTGAAGTGCTCCTGCCAGTCCGTGCTCTGGGGTCTGACCCTTAGAGGTGAGAAGAAGAGGCTTGATTTCTATGGAGGCTACAGGAATAGATACAAACAACATTGGGCTGGAAGAATAAGAGAGCCCTATGTGCCCATATCACAGCACAGGGAGAGTCAAAAGGAGCAGAAGGAATATGCAGGGGCTCACAGCCAGGACATGGAAGCAACCTAGATGTCCCTCAGCAGACAAATGGATAAGAAAGTGGTGGTACATATATACAGTGGAGTATTACTCAGCCATTAAAAAGGATACATTTCATTCAGTTCTAATGAGGTAGATGAAACTGGAGCCTATTATACAGAGTGAAGTAAGTCAGAAAGAAAAACACCAATACAGCATACTAATGCATATATATGGAATTTAGAAAGATGGTAATGATAATCCTGTATGCGAGACAGCAAAAGAGACACAGATGTATAGAACAGTCTTTTGGACTCTGTGGGAGAGGGCGAGGGTGGGATGATTTGGGAGAATGGCATTGAAACATGTATAATATCATATGTGAAAAGGATTGCTAGTCCAGGGTGCTCAGGGCTGGTGCACTGGGATGACCCTGAGGGATGGGATGGGGAGGGAGGTGGGAGGGGGGTTCAGGATGGGGGACACATGTACACCCATGGTGGATTCATGTCAATGTATGGCAAAACCCACTACAATATTGTAAAGTAGTTAGCCTCCAATTAAATAATTAAAAAAAAAAAAAAAAGAGTTCCTGTAAACCATCCTCTTGGACTGCCTGATGGTCCCAGGACTCTGAAACTCAGCTATGAACCACTCCTATGCTGCATGAAAGAACCCTAACATAATTAATTTGTACAGTCACTGCCATTAATGATTAACAAATGAGGAAGATAGGCAGATAACGTAGCAACAGTCATATCAACTCTTTGAGAGGCTATCATGACCTCTGCGTTTCAGCCGAGAGAATTGAGAGGCAGGATCATACTTTTCCCAGCAACCACAGTAAGAAACTCATAGCCTTGAGCTTCATACCCAGGACTTGCTAATCCTAAAGAGAAAGCTGTTCCCAGCAGAACTGGAGATGATTCCAAAGGAAATCGCTTCCTTAGCACCTCTCAGAGGCTCCCCTGAGTCTATGAAAATGGACTTAAACATTCTTCCTCGGCCTCAGATCTCTTATCTTGAAGATGTGTTTGATATTAAAGGAGCAAAAAGACAAGTCTCTCAGAATCACTGAATAACTCAGGTGGTCACCAGTGCCTCTGGGATGAAAAAAGTACCATGGATGAAATGGGAAAGGTTTCACGTGTGTCTTATGAAATTGCTCTGAAAGCATTGCTACAAGAGAAGTTCGATGTGTATCAGCCTACATATTTCTTAATGTCACCAGAATAACCTAGGAAATTTGACATCAACTAAGGGAGGAATTGCGGAGAAGGCAATGGCACCCCACTCCAGGACTCTTGCCTGGAAAATCCTATGAACGAAGGAGCCTGGTAGGCTGCAATCCATGGGGTCGCTAGGAGTCGGATACGACTGAGCGACTTCCCTTTCACTTTTCACTTTCATGCATTGGAGAAGGAAATGGCAACCCACTCCAGTGTTCTTGCCTGGAGAATCCCAGGGACGGGGGAGCCTGGTGGGCTGCCGTCTATGGGGTCCCAAAGAGTCGGACACGACTGAAGTGACTTAGCAGCAAGGGAGGAATTGGGGGCAGGAGAAGAAGGGGATGACAGAGAATGAGATGGCTGGATGGCATCACCGACTCGATGGACATGAGTTTGAGTGAACTCCGGGAGTTGGTGATGGACAGGGAGGCCTGGTGCGCTGTGATTCATGGGGTCTCAAAGAGTCAGACACGATTGAGCGACTGAACTGAACTGAACTGAAATGTGAGGTGGCTCAGACGGTAAAGCGTCTCCCTGCAATGTAGGAGACCCGGGTTCGATCCTTTGGTCGGGAAGATCCCTGGGGAAGGAAATGGCAACCCACTCTAGTATCCTTGCCTGGAGAATCCCATGGACGGAGGAGCCTGGTGGGCTACAGTCCACGGGGGTCGCAAAGAGTCAGACACAACTGAGCTACTTCACTTTCACTTTCAAGTGTGAGGCAAAGAGCTCTGTAGATACAGAAACACTGAGATCTACATACTGCCCTGCACTGAGCTTATAGGATGACTGTGTCCAAGTTACTTATTCTTTATAGAACTCAGTTTCTCATTTGAAAGTGAAAAGATCAGCTGGAGAAACAGTGAGTCTTTGAGGATAGCTCATTTGTAAGGCTTTAGATTTGTATGTGCATCCCAAATCGCTTCAGTTGTGTCTGATTCCATATGATCCCATGAACTGTAGCCCGCCACGCTCCTTTGTCCATGGGGATTCTCCAAGCAAGAATACTAGAGTGGGTTCCAATGCCCTCCACCAGGGGATCTTCCCAACCCAGGGATCGAACCCACTTTCTTACATCTCCTGCATTGGCAGGTGGGTTTTTTTTTAATATTATTATTTTTTATTTTACCTTACAATACTGTATTGTTTTTGCCATACATCAACATGAATCCGCCACGGATGTACATGTGTTCCCAATCCTGAACCCCCCTCCTACCGCCCTCCCCATACCATCTCTCTGGGTCATCCCAGTGCACCAGCCCCAAGAAGCCTTAAAAGCTTTAGGTTTACATTCTGCTAAAAAGTTGGGGTGAATTCAGTGTTGGCATAGCACATTTTTTTTTCTCTCTCTTCACTCTCTCTAGAAAGGAAAAACACTTATAGCAATGAAAGAAAGAGGTGAAGATGCAGAAAAGGGCATGAGTTCACTTCGTGCAGGCAGCTGGAGAGGAGATAAGGCTTCTCCTATTTGTGATTTGCTTTCTCCCCTCCCACATAGCTGCGGTGGCAAATGAGGCTCATTAGAACCTCCTATTGATTAAATGTCTGCCTTTGGAAGGTCATTTGGGACTGAATCAGTTTGCAGAGCAAGAAAACATAGGGTGAGTGACTCAGCCTGGTTCTACACTGTTAGGGAATTGGGGGAGTGTTTTATGTGTTTTCCGAAGTTAAAAATAACACAGAAGACAAGGACTGACCCAGAGAGACGCTGGCAAATGGAAGCCACAGTTGCTTTGTCCGTCCCCTCTGCCTTATGCCAGCAGCAACTCAGTGAGAGGATGCTATCTGTGAACATGGAATTATTTACCAAGTCCCGGAAATTGAGCTTATCTGGAGGTTTGCGTTTAACTGTAATTGTCTGCATGAAGCCTGCTGAGAATACATACTCTTGGTTTTAGAATGGGCCCAAGAATAACCATGTTCAAGCATTACAATTCTTTCCATTATGAATACAACACCCCAGAGCAGGTTTCTAAGGGCCCTGACAACTTGAATTACTGTCTTTTCCTACTCAGCTGCCTCAGATTGAGCTGACAGTGAAATGGCTTTAAACAATGTCATGCCTCTTTACCCTCAGACTCAGCCTCCAGAACCTCAGTCACACTCCAGTGGCACATGCGAGGAAAGGAGTGTTGGATCAAGAGGCAAAGGGCTTAGGGATTCTTTCAGTAGCTCTGTGGCCGATGAGCCATGTGACCTTGACAAAGGTCATTCCCAGCTCCGGCACCCACTTTCCATCTCAGAGCAAAATGAGAGGTTAGATAAACCAGAGAAACTTTCTGAATCTTTCCGATTTCTAATTCAATTCCACAAACATTTGCAGAGTTTATATGTGTTACAGTCACTGTGCTAGACAGCTCCCAGCTGTATAATTTATTTTTTATTCCATTGAAAACTAGAGTCAGGTAATTTTCATGCAATTTTTAGCACAAAATCACTGGACTGGGAGTCGCATGCCTCAGGTGTTACTTACAGCTTCATCGCTAAATATTTGTGCGATCTTTCCAAAGTTCCATCAGCCATCTGGGCTTTAGTTTCTTCATCTGTAAAAGGAGACGGAAGAATGAGGGGCTATGTTGAGAGTTCACAGCCAGCCTGAAAGTACTTTTTCGTCCACCAGTCCTATAATCGCCACCCTCTGAGTGAACATTCTGTGCCAGGTGATCGGATAAGAACTGGGGAGTGCAGGGAAAAACCAACTATCTGGAAAGTTGTTTAAAGAGATCCAAAGGACGAGCAGTTACATTTCTTCCATTTTGACTTTGCCTTGTTCTGGCCATCTCCCTGGAATGCACTGTGCCCACAAAGCCAGCCACTTAACTACCTTCCACCGTGCTGCTCTGTGACAGTGGTCTCAAGTCCACGTTCACTGGGATCTTCAGAATTTTGCAGGACTGTCACATGAGAGACGATTTATATTGGTGAATCTAATTCAGGAGGTCAGAATTTAAATTCTCATTGCTTGCTCCTTCTCTACCTCCCCACCCCGCGTCCCTCCCTCTCTCTTACCATTTCTCATCATCCAGCTGCTCCATCTTCTAGACACAAGGACCCTCCCTTGATTCTTCACAGACAACTTTTGTTCTGCCTTAGTGCTCATGCTTAGTCACTCAGTCATATCCAACTCTTTGCGACCCCATGGACCGTAGCCCACCAGGCTCCTCTATCCATGGGATTCTCCAGGCTGGAATACTGGAGCAGGGTTGCCATTCCCTTCTCCAGGGGATCTTCCTGACCCAGGGATCGAACCCGGGCCCCCTGCATTGCAGGCGGATTCTTTACCATCTGAGCCACAAGGGAAGCCTTGGAGTCTTTGCGTTTGTTGTTCCCTCTGCTTAGAAATCTTTCTCCAGAGGTTGTTTTCTTTCTTTCTTTCAAAAGGACTGACTCTTGGTCAAAATTCTGATTCTAAATCCAGCATTTCCTCCCAAGGCAACATTTTTCCCCATGAGTCATTTACAGTGATATGTTTCAAACATATATAAAATACATATTTCTAATATATATCTTTATTTTTCTCATTCCTATTCTTAGTTCACCTAATTTTAAATTCCATACTGTTTTGGAAGCCTAAGCCTAGATAAATGACTGGAAAATAACAAGCATCCAATGGTGATTTCTTACACACATACACACAGAGAACTAACAGACGTAAAGTCTGAGGGCCCAGAGTCAGCTCAGTAAAAGCCAAATTTATCTAAACCAAACTTTCCTCGAAATGAAAAGGGGATATTCATGAAACTCTGAGGCAGAATGGGAAATGAAAGGTCAGGGGTTGGGCAGGGGTGAGAGATGAGACAGGAGATGTCCCAGGGGGGTAAATCATGTAGACACTTGGCTGTCACAGGAATATATCACATTTTATTGTTTAGATAATATAGAGCCTGTGAAGAGTATATTAATCAGGGTCGTTGTTTAAAAAATAAAATCAATCTAGCTATCTTAAGCAGGAGAAGAAATATTTATTATATTTCAGCACTCACAGAATCTCTGGGCAATCAGATTTCCCAGGAACAGCCGTAAATACAGCAGCTCGGCACATCACGTCTCGTCTAGCAGAAACACGGCTGCCCTCACTGTCTGTGCGGGGCACCTGTGACTCACTAACTGCTTCCTAGAAATACCACCATCACTCTCTCAGAGCAATAGCTCAGGGGGCTCACATCGGCCTCTGGGTTGCAGAAAGCACACCTGCTTTGCAGAGTCTAGGAGCTACATGAACTCTAGCTGCAAGGGTGTCTCAGAAGTATAGATCTTATCTTTTCAGCCTCCTCAACACAGAAAGATTTCTTAGGAGGCCAGGGATGGGTGCTAACGGAGCCAGCCCACTCTAGCTTCCATCCAGAGTCCCCCCTCAGGAGCATAACTCAATCTAGAAGAAAATGTCAGACAACCCGGCGAGTATTTCAGAGAAGGGATGTCTGCCCTCGGTGGGACTGGCCACTTTCTAAGTCACCTTCCAACACTGGGATTCTCTATTTGGGGATCAGCTTCTTGAATAGGATATACGTTAGGAGAACAGCATTATTTTTATTGAACAATTGCTGTGCTCCCAATGCTGGGCTGAGTATCTTGCTGGTACTGGTTCATAAAATCCTCTTAGATATCCTATGAGTTATGTGATGAAAACCCTCTCTACCCCTTTATGCTCCCTCTGCCTGTCTCAACACACACCTTCCCTGGGCTGGAACTGTCTGTCCCAGAGGAGAAGTTGAGAGAAGCTGAAAGTCAGAAGATGTATTAGGCCGCACACTTTTCCAGGAAACCGGGTTATTGTCTTTGAAGGTCGCCATCAGTCTCCCTCTTATATCTTCTGCTCCGATAATGAATGGTGAGCTAAAGGATGCTCCTATGTGCCCACTCTGGACGCTTCAGGGCTCAGCAACTTGAGACAGTGCCTACTTCATCCAGGGCAGACCTAGTCTTGTCCCTAAATTCTGTGAGTGTTGTGTTCTCTCTGGAATGAAAGTGCATGACCTTCAAAGATAGAGAAGGGGAAATGGAATTTCACTGAAACCTCCAGCCTCACCAATGTTCTTCAATCCAGTTTTTACCCAAGATCCCCTCATTAGCAGTGTTAAGTTTTTGTTCAGACATGAATAGATCCTATATTTCTGTGTATAACTCCCTCAGATAGAAATTTTAGAGAAAGAAAAAGTGAGTGCTACAATATGAGCATCAAAACATTACGTAGAATCCCTAAAAGCAGGTATTTTATTTTATTTTTTTGTGCCAATACCATTTTTCTGGTTGCTATATTGTCACAGATGATGCATGCAATGCCGCCACTGAGGGAACTGGGGTGGGAGGCACACAGAACCTCTCTTACTCTCTTTGAGGTGTGAATCTAGAATTAGTTCAAAACGTCATCTTTTTTTAAAAGAAGGTATCAAAATCATCAGCAACGAGGTTTGCACAATCACTGGTCTCCTCCAGGGCAGGAAGGGCTCAGTCTTCAGAAAACCCAAGGCCTGTTTTTTACATCTTGAAAGAAGAGATCTCTTCATTACTTCCTGAGCACATGTGCCAAAAGAGAGAAATGACCGGAAAATAAGACAGGTTGAACTTGGATAAAAGAAAGAAAGAGAGAGGGAAGGAAGGAAAAAATAGACATTTTATGTCTACTTTCAGTCGTAGAAGCAAAGTCTAAGAGTAACTAAACGACTTGCTCAGAATTATACAGTTGGAGGTACCTGTGTTTGGATTCAAACTTAGATACTTCTATTCCTTTTTTCACTCATTCGGACCTGGGAGGGTAAAGAATGCAAAGACAACTCGCCCTTGCTTCCAGAACGATGCTCGGTTACTACAGTCACTGACACTCAGGGAAGAATCAGGCCCTGATTCCCTGTGCAAAGCCAACTGCACAGCTTCCAAGGGGACGGCTCATAGCCAAGGGACCTTTGATCCCTGAGAGCATCTGGACCAAAACACGACAAGCATTTCTCTCTGTCAGAGCTATTTCAGAGGCCTGCTTATGAACCGCATCTTGCCAAGAATAAACCAGTGTGAACACCCAGAGACAGAAGGTGTGAGTCCAACCGTCATCTCCATAATGTGCAGTTATGCCATAACCCTGCAGACACGCTAGTATCACAGAGGGCTTTGACATAGCGCAGAAGGAAAAGGCAGCCAAGGTGGGATGCTATATGAAGAAATGGAAAGGAATCCTGGCTTCTCTAAAAACTTAAACACTCTGTAATCAAGTGTCTTTTCTTTGATAACTAGCACTGAGTGTGCATGTCTGAGCATGTCTGTTCAAAGGGAAATATGGTGCGTGGGTAGAAGAAAGGGCTTACAACTCCATGAGATGTAAGTTAACATCTTGTTTAAAGGTGTATTTTCTCCAGATAGCTTCCATACTTAAACACAGGAAGGACACTGATTCAGGGATTTGGGCTGGAAAATGTGAACAGAAAGGAAAATCAGGAAGTTCAGGTGCTAGCGATACATAAAGAAGGACAAAATGAGTCAGGAATTGTGGGTCTAAGACCTTCTTGCCTCACAGAGCAGCTGTGAAACCCAGAGCAAACCCTTTTTTCAGTCTCTTTCATGAAATGTTATCTTGGAACAGGTATAAGGATCAATAGGGTAATATACACGAAAGCAATTTATAAAAGGTGAGAACTTCACGTATTGAGTACTTGTTGAGTGCCTCTTGTACGTCGGTTTGCTGTCAGTTACGTAATGTCCTTTGAGCTCACCAACCAATCCTCCGCTTAGTGTCTTCTTGAGAACTGTTTCCTCTGTCTAGAATACTCTTCCTACTTACCTTTTTTCTTGCTTTCTCCTTTTATTTATTCAGCTCTTCTCCCCAAAGTCACCTTCTCTGCGGTGCCTTTTCTGTCTCGGTCCCTGCCACTCTCTCATTTTCCAACTTTACTTTGTTTCATATTTATCATTGTTTTTCTAACAAATAAGAAAACTGAGGTCAGTAGGCATCTCCTTACCTAATAACATAGCTAATGTTTACTGAGCACAGATTATGTGCCAAGCTCTAGTATAGGCACTTTGAATATCATAGCTCATTAACCTCTTTCTGGTTAATTTGCAAGTGTGTTTCCTTCTTTAAGGAGTTAAGCTCCTAAAGGGAGAAGTGAATTAAAGACAAATCTCTTCCTTTATAGATCTGGCCAAGGCGCCCTGCCTTGGGTGATGACGCGCTGGCTTTCCTGACTCCCTGACCTGACTGCACCTTGGTCACCGTTGTACCCCTGAACCTCGCACACTTCTTGGCACATCATAACTGATTAATGCATTGTCACTGATTGAAAGAGGAAAAAAAAAAAAAGCTTTATTGAATGTAAATAATCTTGTGCCGTGCCTAAAGACAGCAGGGAAATGTCATCATTTGCATTATTATGCTGATCTTGTCACTGCATTCTCCACTTCTGCTTAGTTGCCCAGTCACGTGACTCTTTGCAACCCCATGGACTAGCCTGTCAGGCTCCTCCCTTAATGGGATTCTCCAGGCAAGAATACTGGAGTGGGTTGCCATGCCCTCCTCCAGGGGATCTTTCCAACTCAGGGATCGAACCCAGGTCTCCAGCATTCCAGGTGGATTCTTTACTCACTGAGCCACCAAGAAAGCACTTGCAGATGCTATATTTCACATGAACCTGATACAACCTAATCAGTAGCGTCTGTGATCCACATTTTATGTATGAACATTCTGATACTCATGAGGGTTAAGTGACAAACTGGCTGACATCAGAGTTATTTAAACCACCTCTATCTCCATGTCTAACTTTTTTTGCCATCTACATTCATTTCTCCTTTATGAAACTCAAGTTCTAGCAGGCTCCAAAACTATCTCTTTCATGGCCCAAATGTCTGGAAATGGAGCGTGATCTGTCAAAGAAAACCCATCTCGTAGTTTCTTTTCTTAGAAATGTCTTCAACATTCACTCAGCAGGAAACACTGAGTTTCTACACTGTGCCAGGCAGTGTGCTTGTTGTTTAGTTGCTGAGTCGCGTCCTACTCTTTGCAACCCCCATGGACTGTAGCCCAGTAGGCTGCAACGTCCATGAGATTTGCAGGCAAAAATACTTGGGCAGGTTGCGATTTCCTTCTCAATACCCAAGAAATGTGCTGGATATTGATAAAATCGGGAGGAGTTAGACTAGTCATCACCTTCAAGAGGCCCTCCACTTAAAGAGCAAGACCATTCATATAAAAATAAATGTTGGTGCCATTTGGTCAAGCATGTGTTGATGGTCAGGGCCTTTTAAGACGATGTTCCAGTCAGGAGTAAAGCCCTGCAGAGGAGATGAACCTGATCCTTAAGCCCCTTCCAATCAATATCCTCTAACTTCCCTTCCAGTCACCTAGTTCACTCCCTCTACCTACTTTAGGAAAATTCACAGCTTAATAATGCATGAGGGAACATTACCTTAAGGTATAATTATGCTTTTCCACAAATGACCTATGCAATTACACCAGAGTGGTGAACAGTGACTGCAGACAGGAGTTGGAACAAGTGCCCAGGAATATAATGTTACAAAATGACCCCTGTTTCAATTTCCTTCTTATAACTACATAAAAATTACATTTGCTTCTATCACAGAGATGTGCAGTAAAACATGAAAAAGACCCATTAGATTATCAACTCTCATCTCCTCCTAGGAAGTTGTTTTTTTTTTTTTTTTTAACTGTGATAGGCTTTCTAGGGACTTGAGGCTGTTAAATTATTCCAAGATAATAGGGATAATGAGGGAGGAAAGACCTCCCAGCACAGTGCTTTTACTTCATAAATCTGCACATTGGTACCTGGCGGCAGGTACACCTTCATGGCCAGATCATGAGTGGACAGAGCTCAGAGGAAAGGTGGGAAGTTGAGCCAGGAGACCCAAGGCAAGGCTGGGATTATAAAATTAGAGCTAGCATTAGACTTAGAATAAATAGGCACAGCTGGATAAAAGAGAAAGGCTAGTTAGCAGTCATGTGGGCAGTTCCAGACCTGGGACACAGAGATTTGAGACAGGATGTTTCATATAAACACTGATATTAATATGACATTAATGTAGATTATTACTCATATATAAATATTTTATGAAACTTCCGTCATACTATGAAGTGTTCTGATTCTATTTAATATTAAATCCATTCCTTAATCAGGATCACTAAAAACACCCCAAAACAATTACCTAAATGCCTTAATCATTCTTTTAAAACTTATTTTGCTGAAATATAGTTCATTTACAATACTATATTAGCTTTAGGTGTACAATGCAGTGCCTCAATAATTTTTATAGATTAGACTCCATTTAAATTTAGTATTAAATACTGGCTGTATTTCCTGGGCTGTAAAATATATCCTGTGACTTACACATTTTATATTAATACCTCGTAATCCTCTTCCCCTAATTACCGCCCCCCATCCTCGACAACTCTTGATATCATCAGGCTTTTTAGGCTTTAGCCATGTTAGTGTTGGTATAATAGTAATATCATTGTGGTTTTAATTTGCATTTCTGTAAACTCCAGTACTTTGTCCACCTCATGCGAAGAGTTGACTCATTGGAAAAGGCTCTGATGCTGGGAGGGATTGGGGGCAGGAGGAGAAGGGGACGACAGAAGATGGCATCACTGACTCGATGGATGTGTTTGAATGAACTCCAGGAGTTGGTGATGGACAGGGAGGCCTGGCATGCTGCGATTCATGGGGCCGCAAAGAGTCAGACACGACTGAGTGACTGAACTGAACTGAACTGAATGAATATTGAACATGAGTATCTTTTACTGTGCTATACATGTTTTAAATCCTTTATTTAGTTCATTTAATTTCATAAATAAAATATTTGTAAATAAATATTTCTCTATTTATGAATGACAATAATCAATAAATATCAACCTTTACATTATTGACTTATAAAAGATTTTTATTTTTTATTAATAAATATCAATACTTTACCAGATATATCTATTGTGATTCTTTTCTCCTAGTTTAGCTTTTATCTTTTATTAAACATGGGTTTTAAATAGCAGATGTTTTTAGTATTTTTAAGTTTGATGAAGTCAAAATTACCTGTTTCTCCTTTATGGTCTTTGTTTTTGGTGTCCTATTTTGAAATACTTGGCTAACCAGAACATCATGGAGATTTCTGCCTGTTTTTCTCTCCAAGTCTTGTACTTCTAGCAGTTCCATGTGGATTTTTTCATCTGTTTTATTTTTGTATATGGTTTGTGGCAAGGAGTGGTTTTAGAGAAGAGAGGGAGAAAGAGACAGACAGAGACAAATATAGAGGGAGAGAGGAGAGAGAGAGCTGAATATGTTAAATGTCGTTGTTTCATCGTATGATTTCATCACTGAGCAAGTTAACACCTGCGTGTAAATAAGGCTCAGTTAACTTTGGCCCACTGTGTCAAATTTAATATCAGAAGCTATGATTATTCAAACTTGACTGTCTTTGCCTCCATCAGTGCTCTGTTTCTTACAATCTACTTTGTCTAACAGTAATCTGGATTAGCAGGATAGTTTTTATTCTATCTCTCCCTTGATTTGGCAAGGACTAATGATTGCCCCTCATTATCCTTTCCCCAAAGTACTTGAATCATCAATGAGAAAGGCCACCATAAAAACTCCGACCTCCCAACTATGCATTAATTTATGTGAGATTGAAATAAAGTTTATTTTCTGTAAGCCAATGTCATATGAGATTTCTGTTAGCTGCATATGGACACAATTCTAACCTGGTATATATTTTTCAATCCATTTACTTTCAACCAATTTCTGCTTTTTGTTTTAGATATATCTGTTATAGCAACATATAGCTGAATTTTTTTTCATCCAAAATGCCAATATTTTAACTCTTTCTAATCTCTTTTAACTGGACAATCAGACCATTCAAATTAATTGTGCCCACTGGTATATTTTATTTCTAATATATTATGTATTGCTTTCTATTTGATTTTTATTGTGATAGTGTCTTAAAATTTTCCTTCCTTTTGGATTCTCTTATACTGATTTTTCAGAGAAGGCAATGGCACCAACATACTGAATTTTATTCTCATTAAAAATTTAATTTCTCTACCAATTTTGAATGTGTATAACATAAAATATTTGTATCATTTTTTAATGACTCTAAAATTTAAACTACCTAATCTTAAAAATCTAAATTTAAGCAATATCTTGACTGTACTCTTAGAAAATATGTGTATTTTAAGCGTAAATCCAATTCACCTCCTTACAAAGTAAATGTTAATTTCACCTCAGACCAAATTTCTTTCTGGAACTTAACAACTCTGCATAGTAAGCATTATTGTGGTTACTTTGAAATGTCAATGCATGAGTAGCTGTATTCAAATGTTTAACATTTTGTTTGCTTACCATCCATTTCTTCTTAAAATAGCTTTATTGAAACAAAATTCATGAACCTTATGCTTCACCGATATAAAATGTATGATCCAATGGTTTTTAATATAGTCACAGAGTTGTACAACCACTACCAAAATTTAATTTTAGGATATATTCATCATGCCCAGAAGAAGCCACAAATCTATTAGAAGTCATTTCACATTTACCCTTTTCACTAACCAACCACTAATTTACTTTATGTCTATAAATGTGTCTTTTCTTGACATTACACCTGAGTGGAATCATACAATATGTTGTCTTTTAGAATTAGTTTCTGCCACTAATCCTAATGTTTAATGTTTCTCTCCCTACATTATCAACTTTTTCTCTCCATTCAATTATTTCTCGTTGCATACAAATATGCTATAATGCCTCTTTCTCAGAAGTAATATGCATCAAGTCCATATCCCTAGGCTCTTCTGCCATATTTTTCTCCTCCTCTTCAAAGCAAAATTTCTCAAATAAATTTTCTCCTCTAGTTCATATCTCATTCCATCTTTTTGTCACATCATTTTTTTCTACCACTATAACTCATTCTTGTCAAAGGCATCAATAAATTCCATTTTTTATGTTTATTTGGAAAACATTCATGAGTCTCCAGGTGACCCATTTTTGTCAATTATTCCTTAAATTTTGCAACACTTTTTTTTTTTTTTCACTTAGTTTCTTGAATTATCTTGGTTCAGCTCCACATTTGGGGATATTTTCTTATGGAAAAACCTCCATAAGCAACAATGACCCTTCAGATCAAAATTCCACATGAATGGTACCTTGCACTGAACTAAATCTTAATAAATAATATATTTTCCAGTCAGAGTTCTGAAGCAATTTGAGTGAATATAAAAGATTAAAGGGATGAGATTTTCTTAGTGCACTTGGGATCTTTACCAATTAGTTTACAACAAAGCTGAGACAAATTGAAAGCACACGATTTCTGTGAATAGACAAGATCACAAGAAAGGGTAACAGAAAGAATAAAACCATACATACCCTCTTCCAAAATTGTTCATCATGAAACTTGCCTCATTTCTTCAACCTTTTACCCAGGAAGGACTCATTGAATGATGGAGAGAAGACAGAACTATTTTACTGATGGATGATCTCTATGTGAAAGGAAATATCATGAGTGACAAACAAACCTCCTACTCTTCCAACGGGACCAGTTCTTGAACGTCATATGCTTAGTTGCTCAGTGGTATCTGACTCTTTGTGACCCAATGGATTGTGGCCCACAAGGCTCCTCTGTCCATGGGATTCTCCAGGCAAGAACACTGGAGTGGGTTGCCATGTCCTCCTCCAGGGGCTCTTCCCAACCCAGGGATCGAACCCAGGTCTCCCACATTACAGGCAGATTCTTTACCATCTAAGCCACAGTTTCAGATAAAACTTCAGTGAATCTTCTAAGTAAATTTTTAAAAATAGAGGGATGGTACGGGGAGGGAGGTGGGAGGGGGGTTCAGGATGGGGAACACGTGTATATCCGTGGTGGATTCATGTTGATGTATGGCAAAACCAATACAATATTGTAAAGTAATTAACCTCCAATTAAAATAAATAAATTTAAAAAAATTCACACACACACACATATAAATACCTTCTATCTGGTGTTAATTGGAAATAAGACACATTATTTCTTTCCAAGAAAAGCTGAATATAACCCTTATTCTCATCCCTCTAACCCCTTTCCTTATACTGCTTTTGTAAGTCTAAGGGAATTGCAAACAAGTGCAGGGCTACTCTGAGGGGATAGCTGAAAATATAGTGAAATATGTCATTGCCTATAACGCCACAGAATTCAGTAGATTACAGGATAAAATGAGGAGATGGATCCACCCTCAAAGTTAACAAGTTTACAAATATCTCTTATTTGATATCTGGTTGGTTGTTAACTCCATAGGTCAATGACAGAGGCTTGGAAATATCTTGGTTCAGTTAGCACAACAAAATACAAATATTCATTAGTTAGGAGGAAAAATGGAAACTTTATTCTTCTCCAAAGATGGTGTTTACCACTTGGTGTTTTAGTCCTGATAATTCAGGAGCCAGTATTGCTTATGGCTGCACGTTGTGCTCTAGCACTGCTCCAAATGTGGCTAGGTTAACATGTGTCTCGGAAATTAAAACAAATATTTTTAGTGCAAGTACGCTCTAGGCACTCTGCTAATTGCTTTACAGAGAATAACTTATTTAATCCTCTTCACGGTTTGTTGAGAAAGGTAGTATTACTAACCACATTTCATAGATAATATAGTATGCTCCAGGGAGATTATATAACTTGTCCACTCCAGTAAGATGGCATATGCCGATGCTTGTATTTAAATTAAGAATGCTGGATTCCCAGTATTACATATTTAATTACTTTTTAAGACCACTTTTCAATACACGCATGTGCATTCACTCTCTTTGTGTGTGTGTGTGTCTGTCTATAACAGTCTGATGAAGCAATAAGCATTTACATTCAAACAACACACCTTTTGAGTTAAAAAGAAAAAGCCTTGCAATTAAAATTGTGTGAAAAAAGAAAGTGAAAATATTAGGCACTCATCTGTGTCAGACTCTTTGGACCCCATGGACTGTAGCCTGTCAGTCTCCTCTGCCTGTGTAATTTCCCAGGCAAGAATACTGGAATTGGTTACCATTTCCTTCTCCAGGGGCTTGTTCCAACTCAGGGATCCAACCCCATCACTTAGTTGGTGCATAAACACTTCAGGAACAGCACTTCTAGAATGGTAAAGCTTTGCCTGGTTTTTACCTGCTGAATGCAGATGAATGTCATGAAGGAATGGAAGGTTTACCTCATATTATCTAAGATTTATTGAGAACCTAACGATTATATTAGGAAAATTATATATGTGATTATATGTGGAAAATTCTTCAAGAGATGGGAATACTAGACCACCTCGTAAGGTGGTCTAGCACTCAGAAATCTGTATGCAGATCAAGAAGCAACAGTTAGACATGGAACAACAGACTGGTTCCAAACTGGGAAAGGAGTACATCAAGACTGTCTATTGTCACCCTGCTTATTTAATTTATATGCAGCATACATCATGAGAAATGCTGGGCTGGATGAAGCACAAACAGGAATCAAGATTGCCAGGAGAAATATCGATGACCTCAGATATGCAGTGGCACCCCACTCCAGTACTCTTGCCTGGAAAATCCCATGGACAGAGGAGCCTGGTAGGCTGCAGTCCATGGGGTCACTAAGAGTTGGACATGACATTAGCGACTTCACTTTGGCTTTTTCATTCTCATGCTTTGGGGAGGGAGATGGCAACCCACTCCAGTGTTCTTGCCTGGAAAATCCCAGGGATGGGGGAGCCTGGTGGGCTGCTGTCTATGGGGTCGCACAGAGTCGGACACGACTGAAGCGACTTAGCAGCAGCAGCAGATATGCAGATGACACCACGCTATGGCAGAAAGTAAAGAAGAACTAAAGAGCCTCTTGATGAAAATGAAAGAGGAGAGTGAAAACGTTGGCTTAAAACTCAGCATTCAGAAAACTAAGATCATGGTATCTGGTCCCATCACTTCACAGCAAATAGTTGGGGAAACAGTGGATACAGTGAGACTTGGTTTTTTGGGGGTCCAAAATCACTGCAGATGGTGATTGAAGCCATGAAATTAAAAGACACTTGCTCATTGGAAGAAAAGCTATGACTAATCTAGACAGCGTATTAAGAAGCAGAGACATTACTTTGGCAAGTAATGTCTAGACTACATCTAGTCAAGGCTATGTTTTTTTCAGTAGTCATGTATGGATGTGAGAGTTGGACTATAAAGAAAGCTGACCACCGAAGAATTGAAGCTTTTGAACTGTGGTGTTGGAGAAGACTCTTGAGAGTCCCTTGGACAACAAGGAGATCCAACCAGTCCTTCTTCAAGGAAATCAGTCCTGAATATTCATTGAAAGGACAGATGTTGAGGCTGAAACCCCGATCCTTTGGCCACCTGATGCAAAGAACTGACTCACTGGAAAAGACCCTGATGCTGGGAAAGATTGAAGGCAGGAGGAGAAGGGGATGACAGATGGTTGGATGACATCACTGACTCAATGGACATGAGTTTAAGTAAGCTCTGTGAGTTGATGATGGACAAGGAGACCTGGCGTGCTGCAGTCCATGGGGTAGCAAACAGTCGAACATGACTGAGTGACTGAACTGAACTGAATGATTATATTTTCAGCTGCTGCCTCTGTGCAGTATTAGCACAGACATTTCTAAACTCATACCCTGTACTCACCATGAACTTCACTTGTTGGTAACTGAATTCCGCTTCATGGTTCTATTTTCCTAGTGTTTATTCCAACAACAAATGGTCCCGTGTAGGCCTTTCTTTCTTTTCTTTTCTTTTTTTAACCAGACATCTACACAGGCTTCCCAGGTGGTGGCATGGTATAATATCCACTTGCCAATGCAAGAGATGAAAGAGATGCTGGTTCAATCCCTGGGTCAGGAAGACCCCCTGGAGGAAGAAATGGTAACCCACTCAGTATTCTTGCCTAAAAATTTCCATGGACAGAAGAGCCTGGTGGGCTACAGTCCAAGGCATCTCAAGGAGTCAGACATGACTGAGCACACATATGTGCACTCACACAAACACACATACACACCAACAAGTGATGAGCATGCAGTAATAAATGAGAAATACTGTTCCTCACAGGGACTCCACATTCAGGATGCAAAGTTCAAGGACATCATAGTCCAGAAATGCACCAAGGTCACTGCAGACGAGGCCAGTGCCTGGTACTCTCCAGTACCAGGTTCAAAGGTCTTAGGGGCCTGACTCCCCAGGGAAATACCATTTAAGCTGAGGCCTGTTGAATGAAACACAGTTGCAGGTAAAGGAGGCAAAAGGTGAAAGTTTGGGGGAGTTTTTCTCAAAGGCCCTGCGATGAAAAGGCAGAGGTTTGTCAACAGAGGGAGAAGGTACACTAGAGTTCTATTAAGCAGAAATCGTCAGGCATGGCAAAGCTCCCTGAAATTTAAAGTAGATGTGAAGAGTGAATCCCACTCAAGTGCTGGTGAGATCGTGGTGGCCGAGGTGAGCTGGCAGGTAGTGTAGTGGTGGTGGGTAGGCTTGGGAAGGCACACCTGGCCAGACACCAGCAGAAAATTGAACTAGTGGAGCCCACAATTGCATGCGGCACCCCACTCCAGTATTCTTGCCTGGAGAATTCCAGGGACAGAGGGGCCTGGTGGGCTGCAGTCCATGGGGTCACAAAGAGTCAGACATGACTGAGTGACTAACACATAGGAAGCCCCAAAGAGAGGACAGAATGGCTCCTGGAACCCCGAGGGTAAGGATGTGCGTCCGGCCTCATCAGCATCACACATCCATGCTTCATTATCCATAGAATGAAGGGCATGACGCTACTTCCTGCTCCCTTCCAGACTGAAACTTCCGGCTTCCAAGATGGTGAACCAACACCTGTGAAGTGCGAATGAACATTAAGCAACTCTTGACATGAGGAAACAGAAGTTGCAGATGGGCTGTTAGGGTCCAAAGGAAAAATGCTCACCCGGAAATAAACAAAATAGGATTTAAACTGAGGATGGCGCCTACAGGTCAATCTCAGATGGGACATACAACTAAGAGTATATCTCTAGTTTTTGCACATTAAAAAAAAAATCTAACTACATTAACAGTATGCTTATCAGGAACAATACTTCCAAAATGCTGTTGCTCAAAGCATGATCTTCAGGATGCAGACCTCCAAAGCATCTGGAGACATCTCAAACACTCATGTCTTAAGGCCCCCAACCCAGGGTTCTGACTCATTAAGTCTTATTATCTGTGTTTTTAACATGATACTTGGGCAATTTGTCCAATGCTTGGGTACTTCTAAGACCATGTTTTGAAAAATACTCCTTGGATACGTTCACCTAAATCCCAACTCATATCTCTTACTCTTTTCTTTTTCAGCCACATAGCATGGCGTGTGGGATCTTAGTTCTCAGACCAGGAATCAAAGCCTCACTCCTTGCCTTGGAAGTGCAGAGTCTTAACCACTGAACCATCAGGGAAGTCTTCTTTTACTCTTTAAGAAACTCTTTCTTTAGGTGATTTGACAAAAACGTTTTATCACTAACAGAGGGTGGTTCAAAGTCAAGTACATAGGTACCTTAGGAACTTGGTTCTAAATACCTGATACCTTGACACTGGTCCTATGCATTTTAGCTAAATGACATTCTTCACAATCTAATTATAACAAGGCACTGATGATTATAAGGAAAGTCTCTACCTATTCAACTATATCCTTCACTGTCTAGATAGGAGAAACATCTATCAACACAGTTCTTTACTTTTCTTTCTGTAAGGGCACATCATTTTCATCTAAGAGCAAATAAAATGAATCTATAGGACAAATCAAATTTTAAAAAGCACCTGTGCTTCTCTCCATAAACCTAATCTCAGTAGAAATAGACATACTAATTAATAAATATGTACAAAATAAATTAGTACTGATGATAGATTAGTACAAGAGAAATATAAATATTAAATAAACCATCTTCTTTGTTGGAAGTTACCTTGGTCATGGAGTTTAAAGACTACCAAGAAAGAGGAATCTGCATTATATCAGTCCTAATCATCTTCCTCTTTGCTATTTTCTTTCTCTTTCTCTCTCTCTTTCTTTAAATTCCCTTATTGTGACTAGAGTTTATGAAGCGCTTACATCATGAATGTCCTATTTATCATGCACAGCAACCCAACATCATCTGGAAGCAGATACTGTGGTTGAGGAAACCAGACCTCACAGAGGGTAAGTGTCTCTGCCACGTCCAGACAGTGAAGAAGAGGCAAAAAGATATTAGAAGCCAAGTCATTCATTTCCAAATTCATTGCTCGTTTATCTTGCAGCAGGATTTAAATCTTTCGGAAAACCTTATTTTAAAAAGCAAACTATCCAGTGACACAGTACAAAAAGCAGCTTGTTTGCTGGGAGATGCAGTGGCGACGAGTCTTGATATCCAGGGAGAGGGTGAAGCTGCTAGATTATATCCTTTCATAGCCTAGAATGATGTCAGATGATGGATGCTTCAGACTGAGTGGATCTGAAGATCACCCAAGGTTGGCACAATAAACAATGACCAACGTAAAGATGTAACCCAAATCACTGCCACTGACAAGTCCATAATTTTTATCATGGCCTCCCAGCAAGACAGCCTAAGACAGCCATTACTCACTGCTCAGCAGTGTCAGAGGTGAATATGACTGTGCTTCTGACCTCTGACATCATCTCAAGTCTGTGCTGAACTGGGACCCTGTGTCTTCCACAAATGTTGATCTAAATTCTGAACTCTTCTTGTTATCCAAGAGAGATACAAGTCTCTCTGAGTCATTAGGAATGTTTAAAAATGAAACAAAACTGAAAGCTAATATTTCAAAACCATCAGACATATGACTAAACAATAGCTCCCAAATACTAAATGTTCAATATGTATTAGCAAAAACATGCAAAATGCATCCCTTATCCTTTGGGGGTCACTGGTGCTACCTCGGTTTTTACATAAAGCAGTTGGAATCTGAAAGTCTAGGTCACTTGCTCAAGGTTGAATAGCTGATAGGGTCTATCGTGAGGCTCTGAGCCCAAGGCTGACTACAAAACTCATGTCCTTACCACCTTGCCATAATGCCTCTTAGGATGAGATAGCATCAATCAGAACAAGGCACAGGATCCTGGGCAGAGAGGAATGAAAACACACTGGAAAGAAAAAGAATGGCTCATTCTTATAAGTGCCCCAGACTAAAGCACCAAGACGACGGCCATAATAAATTCTTTCACCCTGGGTTTGAAGGAATATCCCTGGGTTTGAATCTGTAGGTAAGGCTTGCATACAATTTTTTTGGTGTTATTGCAGATCCTTTAAGTCTGACCAAGGTGATATTTGGAAAACCAGAAACAGGCTCAGGGAAGCCACTGCAGACTGGAAGCAAAAATAAAAATAAATGGTGATTTGGGAAGCTGAATCTGGCAGAACGAAGAGGAAGGGATTAAATTAGGGAGGTGGGAAGCAAGGAGACAGGTTAGAGGCATTCCAACCATCTAGATCCAAGAACATGTCTGTAATTGATGTTCATATGGTTAGCCCCAAATTACCACAACCCCTGCCACAAGCTGATTCTTCCTGACATCAAGGGCAGAGAGGGAGGGACATTTATGTCTGACTTTGTAACCCCCATATGGGACAACCTGTGAATAAAGCAATCTGTTCACCCATATGGACCCCACACATTTTATAAATGTGAGTAAATTCACTCTCAACTTGTGTTTCCTATGATCAAATTCAGCAGAGATTAACCATCAGAATTACACCATTTGTAATTTCCTATTGTAGGGAATGCTTATCAATTAGGTAGAAACACACATAGTCACATGCACACCACCAACAATAATGACAAAATTCTTTATCCAAAATTATCTAACTGTTCTATATTCTACAAGGTACCTTTAATCAATAAAACCACAGGCAATCTGACACAATGTCATGAATATGACTATAAGGTTATTAAAAGGTCTATAAGGTCAATATCTGATCATTGGCTAGTTCTTAGTTAAGGAGAGTAAACTGATACTGTTTGAGATGGAAATGTCCCTCTCTTTCCTTAAATAATGTCAAGCCTGTCAACCTAAAACATACCCACGGGAAATATATTTCTTTATAATCATTCAGTCAGTCATTTACCAAGTCTATATTAAATGTCTGGTTGTATATGACACAAATTGTGACAAATGTGATAAGGATGGTCTAGGTTGTAGGGAAATAAATATGAACATAACAAGATTCTTGTCTTTGAGGAAATCAGAGTCTATTGTAATACGTTATCAAGTGCCACAGGAGGCAAAAAGGTTAAGGCATATCAGGTGCTTGAAAATCAATAAGTATGTATTAACCACCTGTTATGTATAAGATCTTAGGTTAAAGTGAAAGTGAAAGTGACTCAGTCATGTCTGACTCTTTGCACTCCCATGGACCATATGGTTCATGGAATGAATTCTCTAGGCCAGAATACTGGAGTGGGTAGCCTTTTCCTTCTCCAGTGCATCTTCCCAACCCAGGAATGGAACTGGGGTCTCCAGCATTGCAGGTGGATTCTCTACCAACTGAGCTATCAGGGAAGCCCAAGATCTTGGATTAATTACCATTATTTATAAATAATTGAAAGATGAAACTTAACAATCTTTCAAAATTCAGAGATATCTATAGGTTTGCAAAATAAGGCAGTGATAGATACACTTCTATTGATACTTGTCATTAGGCAATAGTTTTATTGAGTACCTACTATATTCCAGGAACTAAGGTAGATATTATGCATTTAAGCTAAGCTAAACTAAGCTAAGCTAGGTCACTTCAGTTGTGTCCGACTCTGTGCGACCCCATAGACGGCATCCCACCAGGCTCCCCGTCCCTGCGATTCTCCAGGCAAGAACACTGGAGTGGGTTGCCATTTCCTTCTCCATATTATGCGTTTAGTAACAATTAAAATATGGTCTGCACCCTAAATATATCTCATTATCTAGTGAGATATGACCGTCAGGTTAAATGATCCCACACAAACAGCTTCAAAGTCAACAAAGATTTCTTTCTCAGTCATGCTGTATTCACATCATGGCTCAGCCTCATCTCTTCTTCACATGGCCTCGCATATACTGGAAGACTGATGAGAAAATGTCTGTCCAAGAAGTCTCTGCCCCTATGGTAGAAAGAGGAGAAACAGAGCCAAAAGGGACACGGGGCACTTCTGCTCACGTTTCAGCAGCCAGTGATAGCACCAATAGGGTGGGGAAGAAAATCATCTCACAAGACGTGGCTTTAGAGGCAAGGAACTGGGATATTTGGTGAACAGCAATATATCTACCACAGAGTGAGGTCACTAAACCCACAAACCCTCCCAGTAGTACTTTTCCTAGTTCTCAAAAATATAATCAGTGTGGACATGCTTATCAGCTGGCAGAAAGGAAATGGCATCTGTTTACCCAAGAGCTGTTATAGTAGGAAAGACCAAGTGCAAACCCATGAAATTACCTCCATCCTCTAATGCCAAGAACAAAATAAAATACAATAGCCCTTCACAAGGGTAATGACCCGATAGGAATTGGAAAATTCATTCTTCCTGACCCCACAATTTTAAGTTCCATCTTTCCAGAGGTTCTGGTTTCCAGTGCAAGAATAATTACAATAAGGGGTCACAAAATTCTGCTAAACTTAAAATTATCTTAGTCAAGTCTTCTCTCAATATATCAGTTTGTGCATCCTTGACATACTGAATATTGTTTTTGCTACTATTGATGTTACTACTACTACCATCACCACCATCACACCATCACACCATCACTCTGGCCATCACCATCACCACCACCACGACTACCACCACCATCACCACCACCACGACCACCACCACCACCAACACCACACCATCACCATCACCACCAACACCACACCACCGCCATCACCATCATCATCATTATCATCATTACCACCACTACCATCACCACCATCACACCATCACTCCATCACTGTGGCCACCACCATCACCACCACCAAGACCACCACCATCACCACCACCACCACCATCACCAACAACAACACCATCATCACCATCATCGTTACCATCATTACCACCACTACCATCACCATTACTACCATCACCACCATCACACTATCACTCCATCACTGTGGCCACCACCATCACCACCACCACGACCACCACCACCACCATCATCGTTACCATCATTACCACCACTACCATCACCATTACTACCATCACCACCATCACCACCATCACCATCATCACCATTACTATTGTTACCCCTTTTGTTACCAACATCACCACCATTGCCACTGTCACCATTGATTAAAGACTGCTGTGTGTCATGCAGGTATATTTATTTAATTGAATGTACAATGGTCCAACAAGGTAGGTACTACGGTTTTTATCATGTTATAGCTAAGGCAAATGAGGATTAATGACATTTTTAACAGCTCAAGTTTCCACGCTGCTGCTGCTAATTTGCTTCAGTCATGTCCAACTCTGTGTGACCCCATAGACGGCAGCCCACCAGGCTCTGCCGTCCCCAGGACTCTCCAGCAAGAATACTGGAGTGGGTTGCCATTTCCCTCTCCAATGCACAAAAGAGAAAAGTGAAAGTGAAGTCGCTCAGTCGTGTCCGACTCTTAGTGACCCCAAGTTTCCATAGTTAATGAATAATGGATTTGGAAATTTAAATTCTAGAATTCTGATGCCAAACCTCAAAAATCTACCTAGCATATAAATTACCTCTAAGGAATATCGAATTATTTAAAAAACATCCACCTCTCTCTTTTTTAATGATGGCACAAATAGAACAAGGGTTAAAAAACAAAACAGTATTCCACTTCTTTCACTACTTTTGGATGACAGCGGGAAAATCACAGGGTTTCTGCTGAAAGATGTCTTTTTTTTTCCTGTTCTAGTTTCACCTCCAATTGACTGTGTGAACTTACAGAAATCTGTTAACCTCTCTGAGCTATAGCTGTAAAATGGAAACAATAATCTTGGATTGCCTTACCCAGTGCTGGTGAGAAAGATCAAAAAATATTTGGGACATCACAGTATAAACCATAATTCCTGTAGAGGTGTAAATTACTATTATTTCTGCTTGATTTTCCCTCGCTATGGAAAGCTAGCCTCCCCTTATCTCACAAGAACTTAGATTATGGTCTCTAGTCCGTGGCTGGAGAGATATTCATAATATTTACTACAAAGGATAATCATAATTATTTGAAGATATTTCTTTTCAATAATAGAACAATGACCATTTTTCATTCTGATGGCTAGAAAAAAAGGCTGCCTCTGATTGGCCTAGGACCCCCAAGGGAACAGGGCCTCAGGGAATTTCCCAAATGTTTCCAGTTCAATGGGAGGACAGGTGATGAGGAAGAAGTGGAAGCCTCTATTGTTCACCCTAAAGAATCATTTCAAAAGGGAGGTTTTTTTTCTGACTCATGAGCTGCCAACAGTTCTTCAATTATTCAATTCATGAATTGGCAGTTCCATTATTCCATCCAGAAAGAAAATAGAGGGAAGATTATGAAATGCCGCAGGACAACTCCTCATCAGGCTTGTTTTTCACAAGCAGAAAGGACTACGGTCCTGCACAGAACGACCTCAGAGACACCTGCCTGGTGAGTATTCGAGAATGAAGTACCACTAGAGAGAGTAAGTTATGCTGGCTTTTCCGAATAAGTGCTGGGCTGCTCACGCCCTCCTGAGTCACCCTGAGCTCACCTGTAGACCCGCACAGAGGACAAACCAGTGCTCGGGATGGTGGAGAAGAATCCACGCAGTTCTACAGGACAGAACCTTGTCCCACCCTCTTGACATGGGAGCAGATACCTACAGAACCTTCCCTAGCATAGAGAAGACCTCCTTCTCTGGGTAAGTCTCATTTTTAAAACTTATTTTAAATGCACTGATGGAGAGCCACGGGATGTTAAGGCGTCAGAAGCCGTCAAAGTGTGGCTACTCTTCCTTGGCTTCGTGCCACGTACTGCTAAGCGATGCTTAGACACTGCCTGCATCCAGCTCGTCATTCTGGCAAAGGGGAAATTATTTTAAACTTAGGAGCTGTACTAGGTCCTGGCCTGACTTAATCTACTTGTATAAATGAGTCAGGGCTTCCCAGCTGGCTCTAGTGGTAAAAAACCCACCTGCTAATGCAGAAGACATAGGAGATGCAGGTTCTGTCCCTGGGTCAAGAAGCTCCTTTGGAGAAAAGCAAGGAAACCCACTTCAGTGTTCTTGCCTGGAGAATCCCATGGACAGAGGAGCCTGGCGGGCTGCAGTCTGGAGGGTTTCAAAGAGTTGGACACTGCCAGAGAGACTTAGCACCCGTACACAAATAAGTGAATGTTGAAGAGTTTGCCTGTAACCCTCAACCAAACTCCGGGTTCAAATAAGCAGCTGCCTGCAAGAAGGAAACCATTCTGATGTCTTCCTTTCTTCATAGGGACCAGAAATGATGGGCAACAGAAACCTCTATTTATAATTCTTTTATCATTTTGAACACTAAGAGATAGATTTTTCTATATTCTCTAATTGAAGCAGGCAAATCTAATTTCTGGCATAGAAAGTATATTCATAGATATGTTGCCAGCTTTACATTTTATCTTCCTTTATTTTGAAGTGTATAATTTATCTCCTAGGCAATGGCACCCATATCTTAATATGACTTATGTAAGAAAAATAGACCACAGTCACGGAATATTAATTGTTTCTGCTTTCCCCAAAAGTAAAGAGAGAAAAAAAGTTATATGCCTAGTGAGAGCAGATCCAACCTCAAGTTTTTAAACTTAATTCAATATTTCCCATAACATCTTTCTAATAAATGTTGGCTCAAGATGTCTTCCTTGGTAGTTAAATTTGGTGCTCCCTACCCTCCTCTTCAGGGGTCCCTGGTGACTTAGATGTTAAAGAATCTGCCTACAATGCAGGTACCTGGTTTCAATCCCTGGATTGGGAAGATGCCCTGTAGGAGGGCATGGTGATCCAATCCAATATTCTTGTCTGGAGAATCCCACGGACAGGGGAGCCTGATAGGCTACAGTCCATGGGGTAGCAAAGAGTTGGACACGACTGAGCGACTAAACACACACACCCTCCTCTTTGGGCTTCCCAGGTGACAAGGTGGTAAAGAATCCACCTGCCAATGCAGGAGATGCAGGTTAGATCCCCAGGTGGGGAAGATCCCCTGGAGAAGGAAATGACAACCCTCTCCATTTTTCTTGCCTGGGAAATCCTGGGAAATAGCATGGACAGAGGAGCCTAGCGGGCTACAGTGCATGGGGTTGCAAAGAGTTGAGCGTGACTGAGCAACTAACATTTTCACTTTTTTCAGGCCTCGTTCATGCCACACTGACAGCAGACAACCAGGCCCCAGCACAGCAGAAGCTGTAAAAGCCCAGCACTTGGTCTGACCAATCCCATCATTCATGAATCAAAATACAGGCTGGTGCCGAAGAAAGAGTGAGCCTTGCACAGAAAATTAGAGGGGTTAGCTCAACTATAATGTAGGCCAGAAGGCTGAACATTTTACTAAGTAAGAAACAAATCCAATATTGTTATAACTGTTTCACCCCTACCAGTCTACCCATAGAAGTCAGCATTACCTTAAATTCCCAGGGCAGGACACACACAAAGGAAGGCTTGGCATTTTAGCAACTCTGCAGATGTAAGAGAGGAGGTTATCAAAATCGAGTCCACATTTCATTATGTTACATAAAAATAAATTGGCTCCAAATAACACAAAATCACTTTCGTCATTATGATCCCTTTTAAAATAATACTGCCTCTGTCATGAGTTTATTCTCATATGTGAATGATTGCACTATAATAGTGTTGCCTAAAGAAACAGATCCTTCCCTCACACCCATTCACACACAACCCTGCTAAGTCACTTCATTCGTGTCTGACTCTTTGGGAACAAATGGACTATAGTCCATCAGTCTCTTCTGTCCATGAAATTTTCCAGGCAAGAATATTGGAATGGGCTGCCATTTCCTCCTCTAGGGGATCGTTCTGACCCAGGGATCGAATCTATGTCTCTTTCATCTCCTGTATTGGCAGGCAGGTTCTTTACCACTAGCGCCACCTGGGAAACCCACACACACAACCCTGCTGCTGCTGCTGCTAAGTCACTTCAGTCATGTTCCACTCTGTGCAACCCCATAGACGGCAGCCCCTCAGGCTCCCCCATCCCTGGGATTCTCCAGGCAAGAACACTGGAGTGGGTTGCCATTTCCTTCTCCAATGCATGAAAGTGAAAAGTGAAAGTGAAGTCGCTTAGTCGTGTCCAACTCTTAGCAACCCCATGGACTGCAGCCTACCAGGCTCCTCCATCCATAGGATTTTCCAGGCAAGAGTACTGGAGTGGGGTGCCATTGCCTTCTCCGACACACACAACCCAGAGACACTTACTAATGAGCCAGAAGCTACCAACAGATCCCTCTCTTCACATACCCCCGACTGATGTGTAGAGAAGAACCTATACCTGACCAAATCAAGAAGACTCACCATGCGCTGCTTGCTAAATCAACATAAGGGGAGAATGACCAAGCAGAAGTTGAAAAGAGTGTCTTTAAGCCACAAATCACTTCTTATGGTTTAGTGTTTTTAGTAAAGACATATGAAAAATCTAAAGATCCAAATAACTCCACTAATATTCCTAGAAAAGAATGTCAGCTCCTCTGACTCTCGGGTGGCTGTCAGGTGTGGCCAAAGCAGAGAGTGGCTTGCCGTAAAGGGGCCAGAGACTTTCCAGAAACACCTGCATTGATGCATAAAGCGTCACCACCACTACTGAGTCGGTATTTAAGTGTTGACTTTCACCGCATGGCATCTTGTAATTATTTGGAATGAACACAAGTTCTTGGAAGCCGATGGGATCTGAATGTGAATTGACACTCTGTCCTGATGGGCTGGGGGGTTTTCCAGGTGGCACTGGTGGTAAAGAATCCGCCTGCCAATGCAGGAGACATAAGAGACACAGATTTGATCCCTGGGTCACGAAGATTCCCTGGAGGAGGGCAGGGCAACCCATTCCCATATTCTTGCCTGGGAGATCCCATAGAGAAGCCTGTGTAGCCCCAGAGAGAAGCCTGGTGGGCTACACTTCATGTGGTCACAAAAGACTCAGATATGCTGAAGCAACTTAGCATGTATACACTGACGAGCTGGAGGAGCCTGAGTTTCATCCTTTGTACACTGGTTGTAACACTGCTGTCTGCCTCATGTGGTTGCCGTGTGGCTTTACCAAGCTGATTTATAAAATGCTTTGTTTACCAGCTCCATTCCTCCCTGTTTGGAGAACTGTCCCCTCTCTCTCAACTGCCTGCATCTTTTTTGGCCCATCCCAGACTGAGATCTACCTGGGAACTGCCACATTCTTTTGGAGTCCTCGGCCATGACTAATTAGGCCAAGGTGGGGTCCCAACAGGGATGTTTTGAATCAGAACTGGGAACAGTAACTAAGGGCTAATGCTATTCCTCTTTGGATTCAAACCTGCAAGATAGCAGCATAATGCTACCAGCAGTCAAGTTCATAGTCATTTGAAGTCCAAGTCCTATTCATTCAAAATTAATAGAGTTGATCATAATCTTCATTTCTACTTGCATACCTCATGTGTCCTTTCAAGTAATTTTATTCAGGCTATTTTCTCTACTTCCTCACTAAATCTTTTCTTATGAAGGATATAATGTCCTCCATTTTGCCAAACCCAACAGTTGTTTCTCTGTTTTTACTTTTTATTAAATTCAGAAAAGCCTCCATCTGTCTCAAAACACTCTTTTGTGTTGTTACTTCCTGGACTCCCATCTTTTCCTGTTGACATACCCAATTTTTGGTCACCTTTTCTCAGCCTCTTCACTGGCTCTTTCTCCAACCAACTCTTGCCTGTGAGAATGTCAGCACGGGGTCTGGATTGCCCCTTCCTGGGTTTCTACTCTCTTTCCAAACTCTCTCCTCCGATAATCTCAGTAGGCCTGGTCTTTAAGCATCATTGCAACTGTGACTGCATTTGCAGACAGGGTCTTTGAAGAGGTGATTAAGTTAAAATGAGGTCATTAGGGCAGGCCCTAATCTAATGTGACCAGTGTCTTCATAAGAGACAGTGAGGTCACAGACACACACAGAGGGAAGACCACATGAAGCCACAGGAAGATGGGCACCTACAAACCAAGGAGAGAGGCTGCAGAAGATATCCTGCTGACACCTGGGTCTTGGGCAGCCTGCCTCCAGAATTATGAGAAAATAAGCCCCTGTTGCGTAAGCCACACAGTCTCTGGCACTGTGTCATGGCGGTCCTAACAAGCCATATGGTCACTGCGGTAGATGCCATAAGGTCCTTAACTCCGCGAGCCACTACTGCAGGGGAATAGCCAGCCCCCCACCAGCCCCAGGCCTGAAGAGACTCTGCAGAATAGAGGGCATGTAGGTGGCGGCTCAGATGGCAAAGAATCTGCCTGCAATGCAGGAGACACGGGTTCAATCCCTGGTCAGGAAGATGCCAAGGAGAAGGGAATGGCAACCCAGGCCAGTATTCTTGCCTGGAGAAGCCTGTGGACAGAGGAGCCCGATGGGCCACAGTCCGTGGGGTCGCAGACAGCTGGACATGACTGCAGACTAGCACTTCACTTCAGATGGAAGAGAGGGGCTTCCCCGGTAGCTCAGCTGGTAAAGCATCTGCCTGCAATGCTGGAGACTCCGATTCGATTCCTGGGTTGGGAAGATTCCCTGGAAAAGGGATAGGATACCCACTCTAGTATTCTTGGGCTTTCCTGGTGGCTCAGATGGTAATGAATCTGCCTGCAATGCGGAAAACCAGGTTTGATCCCTGGGTCAGGAAGATTCCCTGGAGTAGGAAATGGCAACCCACTCCAGTATTCTTCCCTGGAGAATCCCACGGACAGAGGAGCCTGGAGGGCTACAGTCCATGGAGTTGCAGAGTCAGACAAGACTGAACAGGCTAAGCACAGCACACATACAGATGGAAGAGAAGACAGAGTCTCCAGCAGAAAAAATGCCCCCCTTGCTCTATAAGTCGGTTCTTCCCACACCAGAACCCTGGAAACAAGCACAGGCAAGGACCCAAGGGCCCGTGTTCTAGGCCTGGCAGTTGGTAGCCTGTAACGCTGGGTTAGGCCCCTGATGCGTATAAACTTCAGTCACCCCTTTGGTCAAATTGACTCAGCCATTTGAACCTTCCAGGAAGCTCAAGGGGATGACAGACAGTAAGCCACTTTGCTAACTCAGACGTGCTCTACAAATGTGAAGGGTCCCTCTCAGTATTTTCCCCTCCTGTTTTCATTTAACAAAATCCAACCAGCGGCCCGGGACAAAAACGCTTTCAGCCGCACTGATGGATGCCCCCTGCCTCCAAGGTTGTCTCCTTCATTTGTTTCCATTTCAAACACCCTGTGAGCAGAGTAATTGAGTTTGAATTGCTTGGGGGATCCTCCCCCCCTCATGGTTCCACACAAGGAAAGGCTCACGGTTGCTAATGATTTATTATTTCACCTCCTAACTGTATTTGTTGCTCGTGCTCAGCACGGTAGCCACGTAAGTGGCGCACACACTTGCCGTCGCCTCCAATACGGATGTGAATAAATCCAGGCTGGGCCTTCTGCCTTGGTCACTTATGGAAGCAGCTCTTTCGCCCTCTAAAATGGAAATGCTTTTATCTAGCAGCCCCTCTCTAGGAGCTCTGTCTAAATTAATCCGGTGTCCTTAAGCACCCTGGCTCCCACCCAACCTTCAAGGTTTCCACTGCTCTGAGAAAGGTTGAAAGCTTCAGGGATCTTGCAAGCTCTGAGATATTCCTGTGAATTAGAGTTCACGTATAAACAAAAGCTGCTCACATTTTAGATTACTCTTCACATGCTAAGCATTTTACAAGTATAGCCTTTTTAAGACTCAGAGCCTGATGAGGTAAGCATTGCTCTTGTCTCTTTTTATAGGTGCAGTGGTTTTCAAACATGGCTATAAATTCTTAGACGCTCCTTCCATGGTGAGATGGGGTCTGTCTCTTCCCCTCAGACCTGGGTGGGCTCTGACTGTGCTGACCATTACAGAAATGACACAGGAGTGTACAAAAGCCACTCTGTGTCCACCTTGCCTGCCAGAAGTCTCACTCTTGGAGCCCAGAACCACCATGTAAGATGTCTGACCTCCATGCCAGAAAATCTGTGCTTGCCTTTCAGTCAACAGTTCCATACATGCCCAGCCTCCCCATCACCCCAACAAGGCGTCAAACATGTCAGCAATCTCATCTGGGATCCTCACGACCAGGCCATATGCCAACTGAATAACATCACGTGACCTCCTTTGACACCATGTAGAACAGAAGAATCATTCAGTCAAGCCCTGCCTATATAGATTGCACCAAAGAATTGATGCTTTTAAACTGTGGTGTTGGAGAAGACTCTTGAGAGTCCCTTGGACTGCAAGGAGATCCACTAGTCCATCCTAAAGGAAATCAATCCTGAATATTCATTGGAAGGACTGATGCTGAAGCTGAAACTCCAATACTTTGGCCACCTGATGCCAAGAACTGACTCATTTGAAAAGACCCTGATGCTTGGAAAGATTGAAGGCAGGAGGAGGGGATAACAGAGGATGATATGGTTGGATGGCATCACCAACTCGATGGACATGAGATTGAGCAAGCTCTGGGAGTTGGTGCTGGACAGGTAGGCCTGGTGTGCTGCAGTCTATGGGGTTGCAAAGAGTCGGACATGACTGAATGACTAAACTGAACTGAACTGAAATTATGCAGCATATTAAAACAGGTATTAAACATATTAAAACCGGAGACAGTATGCACACAGCAGTAAAGACACCAAACATCAGTTGAAGAAACATAGGTGGGAAAAGTGAAGACCTTTCCAAGGTCATACTGATGACACACCATGGATCTCGGATTGGACTCCAGAAAGTCTGCCCTGTGGTCTGACTTTTTGACAATCTATAACTATAAGATAATTGCATCATGAAGAAGAAGTAGGAATCAGTTCAACAAAGGAAACTGCTTTCCTACAGTTCAAGCCACCAACACGGAAATTGGAGGAGGAAGTCAGCATTTAGAGAAATGTCCAATATGTAACTTCAAATCTTTCCCCACCCCCTTATCAGTTGTGTGACCCCCAAGAACTCAAGTTCTCCAAACCTTTGCCTTTTCGCTTGTAAAGTGGCAAGATAATAACTGTGAGGTTCAAATGAGATCAAACCTAGCAGAGTGTACACACTAAATTTTAAGTGCCGGAGAAATCCTCAGAAGATAATTTCCTCCCTCAGGGATGATCAACTAACAGATGCTGTAAAGCAGTGCTTGGGACACTTGGCAGTGGATGAAAGTAATTTTCATTGTTATGATGGAGGTGGTGCTACTGCAAAGTGCTGGGTAAAAGCTAGAAATTCTGCTGAACATATGACAGTGCCCAGGATGGCAACCTCTCCTTCCCATGCTGATAATGAATTATCTAGTCAAAAATGTCAGTTGCAATGCTATTTGAGAAACACCCTCATAAAAGAATCTCCACAATGTTAGAAGCTAAAACAGATAACACCTAAGATCCCACAAAGATTAAGTTGCATCTCTCAAAAATTCTATTACACAGGTTTTTAACATACTATGATTCTGCCCTTTAACAATTCTATGATCCCTAAATGATAAGATCTAAAAGATTTTATGTGTTATGATTCTAAGAAGCTACACTTCTAAATTCCTGGGACTCTATTTGTTACTCTATGGTACTTTAAATCCACTACTTTTCTAAGCTTCTGTGATGCGAAGATCTTAAGAGCCTTTAATCTTAGATTCTAAGGTATCTTGAGGTTATATTTCCAATAAACTCCATTCTAAGAAATAAAACTTCTGTGTTTTTACAGTATCATCATGCTACCATTCTTAGATGTTAATGCACCATGATGTACATTTACAGATCCAGTGTGTCTGGAGCATGGAAGCTTACCATGTTAAAGGAACTTGGTTTCATCTTTAAGCTTAGATTCCCAAGATGTTTAACCATCTCTTTTTACAATCTAATAACAATGCTTGAGGAATGGAGATTTCCAGTGAAACGCTTGTTTCAGTAGATGAAAGTTCAGTACCCACAATGCAACATAGAGGCTCCTGGCTCAGTTCTGACTAGGTCACAGACTCTTGGATATAAAGAGGATACTAAAATTTGTGTGCATTGTGTTGAAAAAAAAAATGTACTTGTGGGCTACAGTCTTAAGGTAACTTTATTGTTGGTCTGGTTTTGTCTCTCTACATATACCCCATGAGGATAGTTATGCTCTGCTCCTGGATTATATTTAGGGCCATTGTTATACTCCTTCTGGTCAGATATGAGTAATTAACATGCAGCTAATCAAGAAGCAGCTTGTCTGTTACAGTGAAATAATCAAGACTTAGTTTTTTTTTTATTTTTTCTGTTGCTCTGACATCTTTCGTAGTCTAGAGCAGGGGCCAGTAATTTATAACCTTCCAGCAACCCCTGCCCACTACCTGTGACTATAAACAAAACAATATTGAAGCATAGCCAGGCTCATTCACACTGACATAATGTCTCTGACTGCTTCTGCTCTTCAACAGCGGAGCTGAATAGATAGATGCACCAAAGACTATGGTCCACAAGCTCACACCATTTACTGTGTGTAAACACCCATCAAGGGCGCAAAACTGATCTGCTTCCTTCTCTTACAGGGACAGCATGGTCCTCTCTTGCTTCTCCGTTTAGAAGGTAGCATCCACTATACTGTGGGGCTTCCCTGAGGTCAGTGATAAAGAATCTGCCTTCCAAGGGGTCCGGAAGGTCTCCTGGAGAAGGAAGTGCAACCCAGTCCAGCATCCTTGCCTGGGAAATCCCATGGACAGAGGAGCCTGGTGGGCTACCGTCTGTGGGCTCACAAAGAGTTGGACACCACTTATCAAGTGAAAAACAACAGGTATTGGGACCTATATGAAACTGAGACTAAAAATAACTTTAATCTGCTATTATTCTGTTCACTTTTAAGTATCTATTCAATACACTGTCAGACCTAGACAGCAAATTAAAAAGCAGAGACGTTACTTTTCCAACAAAGATTCGTATAGTCAAAGCTATGGTTTTTCCAGTAGTCAGGTATGGATGTGAGAGTTAGACCATAAAGAAGACTGAGCACCAAAGAATAGATGCTTTCTAACTGTGGTACTGGAGAAGCTTCTTGAGAGTCTTGAACTGCGAAGAGATCAAACTAGTCCACCCTAAAGGACATCAGTCCTGAATACTCATTGGAAGGACTGATGCTGAAGCTGAAGCTCCAATACTTTGGTCACCTGATGTGAAGAGCTGACTCATTGGAAAAGACCCTGATGCTAGGAAAGACTGAGGGCTGGAGGAGAAAGGTGTGTCAGAGGATGAGATGGTTGGATGGCATCACCAACTCAATGGACTTAAGTTTGAACAAGCTTTGGGAGATAGTGAAGGTCAGGCAAGACTGGCATGCTGCAGTTCATGGGGTCACAAAGGGTCAGACATGACCGAGCAACTGAGCATCACCAACATTCGTCCAAGTTACCTTGCTTAATCCTTACACAGATATGAGACAAGTAACTGTTCTCCTTTCACAAAGGGGATATGCAGCTTCAGCGAAGCTTAGTAACTTGTCCAAGAATGCACAGCTAATAGCCAGCTAATGTGGGACTCAAACCAGGTCTGTCTAAGTCCAGAGGAAATGTTCTTTCAAATGCCTCAATTCTCTCTAGCTCTATTTTCCAGAAACTGGAAACTTCACTGTGAAGCCCAGCCCTTCTCAGGACTGAGGCTTCATTTCCTGTCCCCAGGGGATTTCAGTGTTGCCACCAGCTCTGAAGCACAGGAGCCTAGCACGCTGGAGGCACTGCTTTGCTGAATAAGTGAGAACTATTCATCCAGTCATTCCCTTTCAGATTCGGGTTGAGCCAGATGCTGTCCCGGTCATCGTTTATAAAGGTGAATTTCAGCTTAGACTCAGAACTCTTCATCTGGAATCTCCTCCAGGATTGTGAGAAGTGTCACTGAAAAAAAAAAAAATGTCCCTAGGAAATTTAACTTACATTTTTCAAGGGAAAAATAGAATAATTAAGAAAGGACTTTTGACATAATCTGGACTATTCCTAATCCCACTTTTCCACTGTTCTATTCTTCAGATGAGAAACATGAAGTCTAAAGGAAACCAAAAATAACTGGTACCAAATGCCAGAGCGACTAACTACTGAGTTTAGAGAACTAAATTTCAGGCTCCAAGCCTAGTTTTCTCTCTAGCATCACTGGGACAATAGGTAACTATAGGTAACAATAGAGCCTATTGTTCTTTTCCATTTTGCTGAAGAATACTCTGTGTTCATCAGTTAGATACAGAGGTCTTTTATTATGCTGTAGAAAATATTGATACATAAAGAATCAATATGTCAGAAGCTAATAGAAGGGGTTACATTTGTTTAATGGGAAATGTCATCAAGCCACCCCTGGAAGAAATAAATTAATCCAGGATTTATGGAAAGGGTAAAGGGATCCATAAGAGCCAGAACAGACAGAGTCCAAGGAGAGTTTGAGAGCAAAAGGCAAAAAGAAATTTGGTTAGATTGAGAGTGGGAGGCTGGAGGGGGTCATCACCATGCTGTATGCACGCCTTTCACAAGGTGAGTAGACTGTATTTCAGATTGTGCCAAATTTTCCTTTTCCATTTTACTGAGAGAACTCATAAATTCTTAATTACTTCTGTCTCTTTTTTAGATGTTGGACTGGTGTTTCTTTTAAACAGACACATGCTGTGACTTGACAGATGAGTCATTTTTGTTCAAAGTTCTTTCACATTCATCGGCCCCTCTGTCCTTTCCTCCATGTAATTTACTTCCTGATTCACACCACATATATATCTTGATTCACAAATATATCTTGAGTTCTCTACATTGTCTTCTGCATAACTCTCCCTCATTCCCTCAGACACTTCCTTTAAGACAACTCTCTGATCACAATTGCTACAAGCTCCCTGTCTTGGTTGTGTTTTTATCACGCCCACCACAGTGTCTGTTCCATTGCAAGCCTCCAGGAAGTATTGCTATGTGATAGTGAGTTCGACTGTAACCTGTCTGGAGTTCTGGGGACTAAGGTGAATAAGTCACAGATTTCATCACTGAGTGTCATAACATCTGGCAGTGAGAAGTTGAGGAAGGAAAGGGAAGAAGGTGAGGTGAGTGTGGAGGGAGGCTCCACTCCAGGCTGGCCCTGTGCTTGCTCATCGTTGTACAAATGAAAGCAGAAAGGCCACCCAGGCTGGCCCGGACAGAGACTCGTCCTTAAAGGCAACACAAAATTAGAATTCTGAACCCCTCAGTCCATGTGTTGCCAAGTATACTTCTCCGATTACTTACATCCCTTGACTGTAAGAGGCTTTGACAAGCAACAAGTGTGGAACATGCTGGGAGTTGATTATTCTATTGAATAGGTTCTGGGTAAGTTGGATAAATGAAAGGCATGCTGCTTGCCTCTGAAATCTAGGCTGAGGAAATAAAGTGAAATTGGCAAATACACCATTTCAAATGAACTCCAGCCACCACCTTCAAAGACACCAGAGAGAAACCATTATATTAGGTTCATAGGAGACATCGCAGGAGCTCAGGGTCTATTAATTGGCAATGTCACTCCCGAGTCCATATTACATGCAGATATATTGAATCTCAATTCCAACTCAACACACATTCATTAAAGGCTGGCTCTTCATTTATTTATTCATTCACCACTCACTGTACAAATGCTTTGTGTGCCCAGAAGGGGGCTGGTGCCCTAGAAACAGGGTAGGAGCTTAACCAACGTTGCCCTACCCCGAGGAAGCTCACGATGTGGCGAATGATCCACGCAGTAAATAATCAGTCAAGATCTGATAAACACAAGGAAGGAAAAGACAGAGTGTGAAAAGAATGTAAATCATGGGTTCTCATCCAGTTTTAACATCAAAAGATGTCTCCCCAAGGAAGTGATGTTGAGGAAAGGACAGGAGAATGGGGTGGAGGGAGTCAGGTGACCAGCTGGGTTATCTAGTTGAGAGATGCTTGCAGGTCCTCCTCCACAGTACTGGTGGCTGTGTGTAGAGAGGTGGAGAGACAAATGAGACCCATGACGACTCCTTCAGTCATAATGCTTTAGAGGCAAATAACAGAAACGTCTAATTCAAGTGTATATGAACAATAAAGGAATTTATAATCTCACATAACTGAAAATCCAAAAGTTGGGCAGCCTCTAGGAGAAGAATGCACATAATTGAATAAATATGTGGATTCTTCCAATCAGTCTCTCTCTTTCGTCCTCAGCCCCAGATTCCTCCTGCATTGAATCTTGATAGCCCTTGGAGGAGGCTTCCCGGGGGGCACTAGTATTAAAGAACCCACCTTCCAATGCAGGAGATGTAAGAGATTCAGGTTTGATCCCTGGGTTGGGAGGATCCCCTGGAGGAGGGCATGCCCACCCACTCCAGTATTCTTGCCTGGAGAATCCCATGGACAGAGGAGCCTGACAGGCTGAAGTCTATAGGGGCATAAAGAAGCGACTTAGCACACACACATGCATCCCTTGTAGTACTTTGGCCACCTGATGCAAATTTAAAAACTAAAAAAAAAAAAACACTTTTTATGCAAATTTTTACACCAAAACTTTTTATGCAAATAAAAAAAACTCATTGAAAAAGACCCTGATGCTGGGAAAGATTGAAGGCAAAAGGAGAAGAGGGCAACAGAGCATGAGATGGTTGGATGGCATCACCAATTCAATGGACATGAGTTTGAGCAAACTCCGGGAGATAGTAAAGGACAGGGAAGCCAGGCATGCTGCAGCCCATGTGGATGCAAATGGACTGAACAGCAGCAACCGAGCATCTCAGCACATCATGCAGATCTGAGCCTCTGTGTCTCTTCCAGACCAGGACTCCCGCCCTTCCTCCTACCCATCCTCTGGTATGGTGGCAGTTTGGTCTCTAAGTCACGTCCGACTCTTGCAACCCCATAGACTGTAGCCCACAAGGTTCTCTGCCCATGGTGTTTCCCAAGCAAGAATACTGAAGTTGGTTGTCATTTTCTTCTTCAGGGGACCTTCCAGACCCAGGGATCAAACCCAGATCTCCTGCTCTGCAGGCAGATTCTTTCCTGACTGAGCCACCAGGGAAGCTCATAACTTCTTGAATAGCAGATGTTTATCCAAGGAATGCTGACAAAATGATTGATTTAGCAAAGCTGATACCTACTAGAGCTTCATCTATAATACAACTGAATAAATGCATCTGTATTTTTCATTCCTCTCCTCTTTCTCTCCTTCCCCATCTCTGCTCCCTGCCCCTCAAGTGTGTGCATGTGTGTGTTTGTGAAAAAGAGAGAGAGGAGGAATTCTGAGGGATTTCTTCTTCCAGAGTAGTTGAGATTAGCATTAATTGAATTGTTGGTTTATGACTATACCGGAGAGTTCTGAGTATCCAGGAGAGACTCAGTAACAGATGACTATCCTGAAGTGAAGGCAATAGCCGGGACTATGCTGTCAATAGACCTGGGTGTACGTTTCACAGAATAACTTGCGAACCTGATGATGAGGCTTCCATTGTCACTTTCCTTCTGGGTTTGCACCAGTCTCATCCAGATCATCTTACCCTACATCCCCACATTCCACAGCCGTGGCCATGGGGGCCCCCTTTTTTCCTTTGAGTCTTGTTTCAAATGTCCCTTTCTTCGGAAGATTTCTTATCCAGACTAATCAAAATAAAGCCCATCCTTTTGAACATCANCACCAGTCTCATCCAGATCATCTTACCCTACATCCCCACATTCCACAGCCGTGGCCATGGGGGCCCCCTTTTTTCCTTTGAGTCTTGTTTCAAATGTCCCTTTCTTCGGAAGATTTCTTATCCAGACTAATCAAGATAAAGCCCATCCTTTTGAACATCATTTCAGCCTCTATTTTTTCCTTCATAATATGTATTTTAGCTCACAATGATTTTTAAACATTTGGCTTACAACGATTTAGTTCACAATGATTTGTAAATATATGCCCGCTTGCTTGAATATGTTTTTTTTCTAGACTAAAATGCAAAATTTATTAAGTGTGATTTGGGTTTGTTTTTTTTTCATTGTTGTTGTTCAGTTTTGTCCTCGTTACATAACATTGTCCATGATGCTTAGAAAGTAATAAACATTTGCTTGGGAGAAACACCAACAAAGATGGGGAAACAAGAAAGGAAGGAAGGAGATAAAGCGGGATGGGTGGAAGGGAAGAAGAGGAGGAGGGGTGGACAATTAAACTAATGGACAAACGAGAGGGAATGAGACGGAACAAGAGTAAAGAAGTAAGTTAGGCAGGCACCCGATTTAACAGAGCCTCACGTTACTCTCCTGTACTGGGACTCCTGAGTGGAATTAATTATCAAGGATTTTTGTGTGATTATTGAACAATGCAAGTTGTAAAACAGTGCAAATCAGAGCCGCTAGGGCTGGTCAATGGCTCTTCCTGCCACCCCCGCCCCCAGCAGTGGCTTCTGCTCGGGTACCTAGACGCACTTGGAGCTGCTTCCTTCCTTCTGCCTTGAGGCCTTTCCGCTCCGCCTGTATTCCTGCTCACCCTTTAAAACTTCCTCTGGGACTTTTCCATGATGCCCTGTTTTCCTGCATTATGAGTTAGGAGTTACCTACTGGGTGGAATGAATCTACCTGCCAATGCAGGAGATGCGAGTTCAATCTCTGTGTTGGGAAGATCCCTTGGAGGAAGATATGGCAGCTCACTCCAGTATCCTCGCCTGGGAAATCCCATGGACAGAGGAGCCTTCGGGTCTGGGGTCACAAAAGAGTCAGACATGACTTAGCAACTAAGCAACAGTAACAAATAAATAGGAATATTAGGAATAGGGGTCCATGAGCCTACGGTGACTGAGGGCAGGGGGAGGGGCAGAAAGCCACTCCCCTGACCACATGGTTTTGTAAGAATCTCTTTAGAAGGAGGTAAGGTCTTATTCATTATGACACCAGAACTTAGCCAAATAACTGACATATAGCTGTAAATAGTGAATCAGTAAACACAGTTTTTGTGAGTGAATTGAATGAGTATGTGAGTGAATGAATAAACATTTTACACTTGCTGCACACAGCTTTTTTGTGAGCATTCTCATACACTTTCTAGCATTTAGTGTCTTAAATATAATAGGTACAGAAATGCATGGCTGTGCTTTATTGGGGGGGAGACTTGTTTTCCTACAAAAGATTCGCTGTCTCTGTAGTCATGTCTGACTGCAAAGAGTGCCGTGCTCATCAAGAGAGGACAACAGGTGTTAATGTAGAGACAGTCACTGCCTGAGTAAGAACTGAGCCCTTAATTTACTCTGACAACCACTTTTAAGTAGCCAAAGTGAATTGGAAACCTTCCCTTGAGACATTCATTGGAAAACACAGTTTGGATTAGTCCAATAACCAAATGTCAACCACCTCCTACAACAAAGCAGTGAGGCATGCTTCCCTCTTTACAAATCAAGTGACCCAGAAGCGTGCAGCCTGGGTAACTGCTAATAAGGGTTCTCAGAGAATGGAGGCCAGCAGGGGAATTGTTTTTCCCTACAGTAAAAGGCCAAATACCTTACCTTAGCACCCACTGCCCTTAATAAGTCAGTCCTGACCTCCCTAGTCATTGAAGACACTCAGTGAAATCCCATGAGCATTTCTAAAAAAGTGGAGGGGACAGGACATTCCCAGTTGAAGGAACAGTTAATTTTTTTGTAATTTTTATTCTTTTTTAAAATTTTATTTATTCATTTATTGATTTGGTTTTGGCTGCTTCGAGTCTCCATTTCTGCAGGCAGATTTGCTTTCTTTTCGGTGAGAGCCGGGACTCCTCTTCGGCTGTGGTGGCCGGCTTCTCATCGCGGTGGCTTCTCTCGTCGTGGAGCACAGGCTCCAGGGCACTCGGGCTGCAGCAGTTGCGGAGCTCGGGCTTAGCTGCCCCATGGCATGTAGAGCTTCCTGGACCAGGGATCAGACCTATGTCCTTGCATTGGCAGGCGGATTCTCCACTACTGGACCACCAGGGAACAATTTAAATAAATGCAAGGAAGTCAGTTAAACTTAGCAAACCAGTAACTCCATATGACACACACGTGGGAGGAATAAATAATAAAATAGGGAAACGAAGGTCTTATACTGAGGTGTCTTGGTATAAATGTTGCTCGGTCTTCTGGTGTGAACTCGTTGTTGTTGTTCAGTTGCTCAATCATGTCTGGCTCTTTGCGACCCCATGGGCTGCAGCCAAGAATATTCTGGCGTGAAGGATGGCATAGATGTGTTTTCCGATTCCCTCTGCACTAAGCATCACTATAAGCTCTGGAAAGGATGCAGGAGACAACCAAGGAGAACTCTGAGAGATGTAGGAGGAAGGCCAGCAGGCTCTGGCTCCAGGACTGGATGAACGGCCCAGGGGGAGAGCATCTTGTCTTCTCTCAGGCAATAAAAGAAAGTCACCCAGGCCTGGCCTTCACCAATCCCTGACCCACCAACAGAGGAACGTGCAGGCAGACTGGTTCTGTCCCTGGGTCACACAGGAGTCTCTCTGAACAAGCAGATTATTCAGATACCATGAATGCCCAGAGGATAAGCAAACAACTCACTCCCCACTGGGCCTGTGTTGCCTAAGGGAGGGAAGATAGCTTTTTAAACATGTGGTGCTGGAACATTTGGACCCTCATAGGCAACAGAGCATAAAAATTAACTCAAAAATAATTATAGACAAATATAAAATACAAAAATACAAAACTTTCAACAACAACAACAAAGGAGAAAGTCTTCAGTATCTAGAGCTGATCGCAGAGTTCTTCAACTTGACATCAAAAATATGTCCAAAAAAAAAAGAAAATTCATAAATTGAACTTCATCAAAATTTTAAAAGGTTTTTCTTTTGATAATCCATGTGAAGAGGAAGAAAAGACAGTTTATAAACTAGAAAAAAATATTTTCAAACCTCATAGTTGGTCTTTAGAATATATAATAAGCTCTCTAAACTCAACACTTAAAAAAAAAATGAGACATTTCACTGAACATATACAGATAATAAATGGCACATGAAAACAAAGTTTCAACATAATTACCCAACAGAGAAATGCAAAATAAAATGGCAATAAGATATCATTATACCCCTATGAGAATGGATTAAATTAAAAACAAAAAATAGCAACAACACCCAATGCTGGTGATGATGCAGAGAAAAAGAATCACTCACACATTGTGGCTGGAAATGTAAAATAGTATCTGTTCAGTTCAATTCAGTCACTCAGCCGTGTCTGACTGTTTGTGACCCCATAAATCGCAGCACACCAGGCCTCCCTGTTCATCACCAACTCCCGGAGTTCACTCAAACTTATGTCCATCGAGTTGGTGAGGCCATCTAGCCATCTCATCCTCTGTCATCCCTTTCTCCTCCTGCCCCCAATCCTTCCCAGCATCAGAGTCTTTTCCAATGAGTCAACTCTTCGCATGAGGTGGCCAAAGTATTGGAGTTTCAGCTTTATCATCAGTCCTTCCAAAGAACACCCAGGACTGATCTCCCTTAGGATGGACTGGTTGGATCTCCTTGCAGTGCAAGGGACTCTCAAGAGTCTTCTCCAACACCACAGTTTAAAAGCATCAATTCTTCGGCACTCAGCTTTCTTCACAGTCCAACTCTCACATCCATACATGACCACTGGAAAAACCATAGCCTTGACTAGACAGCTTTTTGTTGGCAAAGTAATGCCTCTGCTTTTGAATATGCTATACTAAAATGGTATAGCCACTCATTAAAAGTTAGCAGTTTCTTGTAAAACTAAACATAAAAATTACCATATGGCCAGGCAATCGAATGCCTGGGCATTAATCCCAGAGTAAGGAAAATTTATATTCATTCTGTGGAGCCCTGTACCAGGGTCACAGGTTGCCAGGTCTGGTACCAAAGCCACAGATGTGGAGCCCTATACCAAGGAAACTGACTAAACCTCATAGCAACTGCTGCCATGAGCTCCCACTCTCCCTAATCTAAACCAGCCAGCTCCCTGGGCCCATATTAGGTACAAATACCCACCCTATTACTCATCCTATAGCACCCTAACCAATCACCTGTGGCCACCTCTAGCAGGAATCTTCTCTGTCTTGAGACTATAAAAATTGGCTACTAGCCTGTGTAAGGTGACTCTCCCTTGAACTGGCCTGCCCTTCTAAACAGCATCTCCTACTCTAAAAAACTTCATTCTCCTGTCATTCTGCCCCATGTCTGGGAATTCTTTTCTAACCGACATACAGACCAAGACACACACAAAAATCTGACATGGGTATTCATAGTAGTCTTATTCACAGTAGAAAAAAAAAAAAAAGGGGGGAGTCAGCTAGGCTGTGCTGCAGCAAGCGAATGGTTAACAATGGATGGTATGTAAGTTTCACAGAATCCTGCTCATCGGTAAAGAAGAACAAATGACTTGGATGAGTCTCCAGGGAATTACACTGAATGCCCAGCAGATTACATTTTGCATTATCCCATTTTCACAGCATTTTTAAATGATCATATTTCAGAAATGGAAAGCATTTTAGTGGCCAAGATTTGAGGACAGAGCTGAGTCGGGGGCTGTGGCAGGAGATGGGAACAGATAAAAAGGCACAACGCGAGAGGTGCAACATGAGGGAATTAATGGAGCTGTTTAATGTCTTGACTGTGGTGGTGGATACAGGAACCTATAAAGATAATAAAATTGTATAGAACTTCACATACACACAGTGTATGAAGTAGAACTGGGGAAATTGGAGTGAGATCAGAGGATTGTATTAAAGTCATTGTCTGTTGATATTTAATACAGTTTGGCAAAGTTTTGCTACAGAGAGAAAAATGAGAAAAATGGCCAATGGTTATATAGGTAGTATTTATTACAGCTGTATCATTGTTCAGTCCATAAATCATTTCCTACTCTTTGTGACCCCATGAACTGCAGCACGCCAGGTGTCCCTGTCCTTCACTATCTCCTCGAGTTTGCCCTAATTCATGGCCATTGAGTCAGTAATACTATCTAACTATCTGCTGTCTATCTTTCCCAGCTTCAGGGTCTTTTCCCAATGAGTCAGTTCTTCGCATCAGGAGGCCAAAGTATTGGAGCTTCAACTTCAGCATCAGTCTTTCCAGTGAATTTTCAAGGTTGATTTCCTTTAAAATTGACTGGTTTGATCATCTTACTGTCCAAGGGATTCTCCAGAGTCCTCTCCAACACTGCAATTCATTCACAATTGTATGTGAATTTGCATTTATCTCAATAAAACTTTCAAGGAGAAATATTGCTTGCTCTAACTTGGAGCAGACCATGGGCTGGCTAAGCCTGTACGCTCTAGAGGAAGTAGCTAGAAGGTGGCAGTGTGAATGTGCATTGGCTTCTATTAGCTGACAATAACAAAGGTTTAAAAGAAAGTGGTGAGGAACTTCCCTGGTGGTCTCATGGTTAAGACCTTGCCTTCCAATGCAGGGAGTGTGGGTTTGATCCTTGTTCAGGGGGCTAGGATCCCATATGCCTCGAAGGCCAAAAAAAAAAAAAAACATAAAACAGAAGCAATATTGTAACAAATTCAACAAAGACTTTAAAAATGGTCCACATCAAAAACATCTTGGAAAAAAAAAAAGTGATGAACTTGGTCAGTGATTGGCTGGTATTTAAGAGGAAAAAGAAAGAGACAAGTCAGTTCAGAAACTTGAGATATTGAAAAGTTGGGAAAATGAGTATTTCTGGACTCTCACCATAGAAAATGAGGTTGGAAAAGCTTGGACTGACAAAGACACATCAAGACAGCCTTTCTGTGAAAAGTATTATTGTCTCAGGCTAGTTGTCTTAAAAGCAGAGCAAGAGACAAAGTTGTATGTCCAGGAGTCTTATCTGAGTAGGAATGAGAGATCAGGAGAGATATGCAGGGAAGGAGGAAAATCCAGTCTGGGAATATGGGCCACGTGTGTAGGTGTCATGTGCCCAGCCACCACATGACTTTCTGAGAAGTTTTACACAACCTGCCTCAAACTGCCAACCCATTAAGTGGAGAACAGGTGACATTAAAACAAGGAAGCAATAAATCAAGCTTCAGAATTGTGTCTCGACTGTGATGACTCGCACATGTAACTGACTGGAGAGAAATAGATCTTCCTAAGTTTCCTATGTTGGAGGGAAAATTTCATTGTCAAAATGTTTCCAAAGACCTTTCGACTTCGAGACCTAAAATGGCTCTTGAAACTCCACACTTGGGTCAGCAGAAGTGGGCTTTACAGATTTACAGAAACTTTGCAGACCTATAAAATGCACCCTGGAGGTTAATGAATAGAAGAGAACTCCCAAAGAACAGAGCAAAGATCTGTGGAGAGTTCTCCCAAAGGACAAGGAGGGTTCTCCCAAACAGGACAAGGAGGGTTCTCCCAAACAGCAGAGCAGGGTTTAATTCAGAAACATCCCCATTTCCAAGTTGGAGAATCTTCATAAAGACCGCCCAGCAGGACTTCAGAACTGATACAGACCAGAGCCTGCTGCGGCCTCCTGTTCTTCCACTTTCTGACTGAGTATTTCCTTGCAAAGGAGGAGGATGGGGAAGCAGACAGTTTCCTCTTTATTTGTAACTTATTGAACCACGAGGAGACATATCCATGAGGAACCCTTGAGACACTGAGGATCCACCGGACTTTGAGCAGAATGCAGTGGGATGGAACAGACCTGGCTTGGCTTTCCTGGGGAGGGTACAAGAGACTTCCGAGTGAGAGAAGAATGAAACAAATTTTTTTTGGCGGTGACCAGGAGACTAAAAACAATTCCACACTTTCACTTCTCCTTGGGCATATAACTAGATGACATTTTTTACCCTCCAATCAATTAACCAGTGGAATAGGAATTGAAGTAATTGACTCCTACATTTAGGCCTGACCCATTAAATATAATTTTTTTCATAGATAATTTGCAATTCTCTGTTCCCATCTGTTAGCTTAATATAGAAATCTTGAAGCTGGATGTAAGTGGAGCCGGAAATGGAAAGAGTTTGGAATCCAAACATCTTAAGCCACACACAGTTCTCTTGCTAAACCACACTGGACTGTGATTTTTGCTATTTGGCAAAGTGAAGAAATTTTGCAGATGTAATTATTAAAGTCTCTAATCAATTGGCTTTGAGTTAATCAAAAGGGACTTTATCCTGGGCGGAAGTGACCTAATCGCATTAATCCTTTATAAAGGGGTGTAGATGTCAGAGCCTTGAAGCAGCAGACTTTCTGCCGTTGGCTTTGCAGACACAGGCTGCCGTGGATTCTATAGACACCAGGAGACGAGGCTGCCTGCAGCCGGATGGAGCTTGGAAGTAGATTCTAGTCGAGTTGTGCTGACACCTGCATTTCAGCCTTGTGAGACCCTGAGAGAGGGTATAGTTAAGTAATGCCAAGACTTCTGACCCACAGAAATTGTTAAGTAATGGCCATATGCTGTGCTAAGTTGCTAATTTGTGGTACTTTGTTGCATAGCAATAGAAAATAGAATACAGCTACTTTGCATAGCACACATCTTAATTATTTTGTGGCAAAAATATATCACTAGAATTTTGTCAGAGAAAAGAGTTTTATTGTATTTTCCCTTATTTATTTATTTTTGCATTTCTTTTTTTTAATTTATTTTTTTAATTGGAGGAAAATTGCTTGAAAATGTTGTTGGTTTCTCTCATGCAACAATGCAAATCAGCCATAATTATGCATATATCTCCTCCCTTCCCACCTTCCACCCCACCCCTCTAGGTAATCATAGAGCTCCACTGAGCTCCTTGTGTTATACAGCAGCTTCCCCCTGGTTATCTATTTTATATATGGTAGTGTATATGTCAATGCTGCTGTCTCAATTCATCTCTCCTTCCCCTGCTGTATCCACAAGTTCATTTTCTACATCTTTGTCTCCATTCCTTCCCTGCAAATAGGTACATCAGTATCATTTTTTTCTTTTTAGATTTCATAGATAGATAGATGTTAATATATGATATTTGTGTTTTTTTTTTCCTCTTGTGACTTTCTTTACTCGGTGTAACAGGTTCTAAGATCATCCACCTCACTACAACTGACTCAAACACATTCTTTTTTTGCCCGAGCAATATTTCACTGTATTTATCCATTCCTCAATCAATGGATGTCTAGATTGCTTCCATATACTGGCTGTTGCAAATGGTGCAGCCATGAACTGTGTTTCTTTTAGAATTGTGGTTTTCTCAGGGTATATGCCCAGTATATGCTGAGTTATATGGTAGATTTGTTCCTAGTTTGTTAAGGGATCTCCATACTGTTCTCCATAATGGCCCTTATTTTCTGAAGGCAACCAGGATAGCTTCCAGTAGAAAAGAACCCCTGATGGGTGGGATGGTCTTGGTCACATCCTTGTCTGTACTGAGTCTAACTGATACATTAATGGTATTGACATCACCATTATTACCACTACCATGGTTTTACCACCTCGGAGCATCATCTGAGATAAAATTAAATAAATATATTTTCTTTGTACATCTCAGTGAAGATTTACATTTTTACTTATGTAAATTAATGTGAAGAATGTATTAGTTATGGTGACACCAGCTGCTATAAGTGACAAATCCTCAAATAGCATTGGCTTAGGATAAAAGTTTATTTCTATTGGTGAAACATTCTCACAATGGATATTCTCCAGGAAACTCTGCTGTGCAATTGGCCCAGGTGACAGTTGCCAGTGTCTGAAGGCTTTTTGGTTATTACATTAGGAGGAGGGCTGCTATAGACATCTCCTTGGTGGAGGCCAGGAATACTGCTGAGTACCCTATGATACACGGGACAGCCCTTCCCCTGCCCCACAATAGAAATTAACTACCCCCCAGGACAACCAGGGACAAGATTGAGTAACCTGGTGTGCAGTAAATAGCAACAGATTTGTAAATCCTTGATACTTTGTATTCCTACAGGAAAACTTCTTCAGCATATACTATGTGCTGGGGACTATTTTATATTCAATGATGCAAAAGTGAATGAGACAGCTTCCTTTCCTCACGGCACCTACATTCTGGCTTAATACATATGTGAACCGATTAATCTTCCTGGAAGTTATGTTTCTCACTTATGAAGTAGGCGTCAATATGACTCACATGACAGGTACGGAGTTTAAATGAGACGATGCATGTGTAAGAGGATGCTAAAATAGTGCTCTTCACGCTTCATGAGGCATGAATTCAACAGATGTTACAGTCCAACGTGACCTGGAGACATAACACCAAGGAAAAATAACTGGTGTTATATGACTACACAAAATGTGGATATAAGAGTGGATGAAGGCGTGATCCAGGAGGGTTCTGCAACGGGTGGTTATGGGAGGTCCTTGGAGAAGGTGATGGCACTCTACTCCAGTACTCTTGCCTGGAAAATCCCATGGACGGAGGAGCCTGGTAGGCAGCAGTCCATGGAGTCGCTAAGAGTCAGACAGGACTGAGCAACTTCACTTTCACTTTCACTTTGGGTCCAGTGAGAATGAGAAGGGAGGAGCCTGATAAGAACACAGTCAGATCTGATATGTACCCAGGGACGGGTGCTGATTTGAGCCGGAGAAGCTGTAACTTTGGGCTTTAAGGATGAAGTGAAGCATCTTGGAAGTAATTGCACTCCTTCTGAGTGTCAGTCAAGCAGGCATGGAACTTCGCACTGAATGAGGTAGGATGGGAGCTTGCAACAATTTCCAAAGGACTCTTGCCCCAAAGGGCCACCTTCCAAGCTGATAAGACCCAGCACTAATGAGATATGAAGCTTTCTTTGAGGACAGAAGCCCAGAGGAGATTTGGGAAGAGGCAATTGAAGGAAGTCACTTCACAGGGTCTGAGCAGGGGAGATTCTGAAGAATTCACCATGACATTCACAAAAGAAAGGGCAACTCTATTTATTTGCCAAATAAGAAAATCTTAGGACAACACTAGATAAGAACTTTCTTGTTCTCCTCCCTACCCTCTGCTTCGTGGGGTCAGAAAATTATTTCACATGTCTGAAGGAGGAGAAATTCCGGGTAGAAGAGAGAGTAGGAGGGTTATACTAACCTTTCTTGTTTTAACTGGGCAGCGTAAACCCACTGTCTTCTTGCAGAGAGTGAAAGATTTAAAACTAATTCAATTTCAGAAATTTCATCAGGATAGGATAAGCTATGATGAGGTAACAAATAAGCCCATGATTCCAATTAATTCACACTGCAATTTTTTTTTATATCTTCTCATCTCTTTGTCTCAATTGTGATAGTAGGTTTGTGTTTCTCATCTACATGTCTCATCTATATCTGGGGGCTCCGGAGCTCTGTTTCACATATTCTTATAGGGAATCTCCCTGATTGAGGTTTCATCTCCTCATTACTATCTCAACAAATGACTTCCAGGATATCTGAAGCACAGCAAAAAATAACTGGAGTGTCACACATGGACTTTTATAAAATGACTTGGAACGGTATACATGGCATAAATGACTTTTCTCCATATCCCAATGGCCAGAAATAAGCACTATTGTAGCAAACCCAATTGTACCAGAAGCAAGAAATGTTGCCTTCCTATATGCCAGCGAAGGAGAGAACTGGATATGACTGAGCACTAGACCCCTTTCAACCTTCCAAGTTATAATCCACTTGTACTAGCCATTTTTCATTGTTTCTTGAGCCACTGCTGCTGCTACTGCTGCTAAGTCGCTTCAGTCGTGTCCGACTCTGTGAGACCCCATAGACGGCAGCCCACCAGGCTCCCCCGTCCCTGGGATTCTCTAGGCAAGAACACTGGAGTGGGTTGCCATTTCCTTCTCTAATGCATGAAAGTGAAAAGTCAAAGTGAAGTCGCTCAGTCGTGTCCAACTCTTAGCGATCCCATGGACTGCAGCCTACCAGGCTCCTCTGTCCATGGGATTTTCCAGACAAGAGTACTGGAGTGGGTTGCCATTGCCTTGAGCCACTGGATTCTAGGTAATCTAAAGAAACCGAGAAACTGAGTTTCCACTGAAGAGCAGAGGAAAGCTCGCCAACACTAAACAGGTTAAAAAGAGATAGCTAGATGCAAAACAGTAAAGCAGTTTTCATTAGACTCCACAAGGTCTGCAAGCTCAACTTTCTGGTAATAGGAATAAAGCCCTAGGTACACTGAGTTACACAGAATGGGTACCACAGGATCGTCTCCCTATTTCTTTCTCTTTTGTATGCACAAGTAAAGTTTCTGTACCTTTCTACTCCTGATGAGATAGAAAATAATATCCTATATGATCCTGTTTCTAACAGCAACACCTGCCATTTCTCTTGCATCTACTATATGCCAGATGCTTTGCCAACACATCTTCACAGGCCTCCAGTGGGTGGTTCCATGGTTCCAGGAGGGGGTAAATGGAGAAAATTCTACAGAGTGTGACAGATATGCAGGGTCATAATTTCCTTGATCAACATTTTTACTCAAAGAGTGGGTAGACAGCATCACTAGCACAAAATATAAAATTGAGAATATTATTTTATATTAGAATTAATATTAGAATATCTGTGGATTTTTAAGCTTTATTGAAATATAATATACAAAAATATACACACTTAGTGTATACATTTCATTGAGTTTGGGCAGATGCATACTCTCACCACAACTAAGGTAATAAAAATATTCGTTACCTTCTAAAACGTCCTTTTATTCTTTCATGTGTTTTGCTTCCTTTGGTGAGAATACTTAACAAGGGAACTATCTAGTTAACAGAATTTGAAGTGCACAATATTATGTCAATAACCGTAGGTTCTATGTTGTACAGCAGATGTCTGAAACTTTTTCATCTTGCATAACAAAGGAAATCAACCTTCACTATTCATTGGAAGGACTGATGCTGAAGCTGAAGCTCCAATACTTGGGCCACCTGATGTGAAGAACTGACTCACTGGGAAAGACTCTGACACTGGGAAAGATTGAAGGTGGGAGGAGAAGGGGACGACAGAGGATGAGATGGTTGGATGGCATCACTGACTTGATGGACATGAGTTTGAGCAAGCTCTGGGAGTTGGTGATAGACAGGGAAGCCTGGCGTGCTACAGTCCGTGGGGTCGCAAAGAGCCAGACACAACTTAACGACTTCCATTCTGAGACTTAGTGACTGAACAACAACAAAAAAATGGTATATCCATTTCTCCCTCTTCCTAGCCCATGACAACCACCATTGAATTCTCTGCTTCATGAGTTTGACTCTTTCAGATCTCTCTTTTAAGTAGAATTAGGCAGGATTTGTCCTTCTGTGACTGGCTTGACAACTGTTGAGTGTGTGCAGCACATAGGAGGAATTTACTTTATTTTTTAAAATATGTTTTTTTTTCATATTTATTTTTATTTATTTAGCTGCACTGGGTCTTAGGTACGGTATGCGGGATCTAGTTCCCTGACCAGGGATCGAACCTGGGCACCTTGTACTGGGAGCACAGAGTCAGCTACTAGAACATCAGGAAAATCCCGTATTTCTTTTACTTTCATTTCTGTGCAGAAAGCTTCTCATCCCTTCCTCTTTCCCCTCTTCCCACCACACCAGGGATCAGAAACATAGGTGTCTGTGTCCATCAGCACATTGCACAGGTATTTCCTGGAGCAACTTGGTTAAATCTCTCCTTGCACTTCACTGTCTTAGTTGAAGAATCGGGAGCACTACCTTCACAGAACAGGTACAGACAAAATTCATACATTCTTCAGGGTTTGAAGGACAACTATGAGAAAAGTTAGGAAAATGTATACTAGTAAGTGGAGAAAAGAATAGCCAGGGAGATATAAGAGACTGACCAAGATAGACAGAAGCTAATAACATTATCTTCGTTCCCCACTCTCATGGAGTTTCTCTGTGCTCGGGTATCCATTAACTTCACTTCATTTAATGTTCCAACAACATTTCGCTGTAGATATTATTACCTGAAGCCATGCGCTCAGTAGAATTTAGACTCACACAAGGTTCAGCAAGGTTTTCAAAGTCACTGTGACTCAAAACCTCACATGTCGTATCCACTCTCCTCCCCTGCCATATAAGGTTACCTCTGTGTTGCATCCTTGCTCAAAAGCTCCCACACTGGATTCTGCAAACGCTCATTCATCTCCCCACTTTCTTTTTACCAGAGGGAAGTAATAACCTCTGATTCATTCTTAGAATTCATGAAGGATGATTTTAATTCCAGGTCAAACAAATCCATTAGTGTAAAAAGCCCCAAACAAAGCAAAACTATAATGATCTTTAGTGCACTGATTGCTTTAGATCTTTTCTAAAATAAGGCAAGCTATAAATAAATACCTGAAATGATAAAAGCTGTAAAAATAATGCAAACCACCAGGAACAGCATAAAGCCATGTTTTCTAAACTAACACCTCATGGGACACAAGCTCAATAAAAGTATCTTCTAAAAAAAAGACGATATGGTTATGTAGTTTGGAAAATGATCTTCACTTAAAAATTCATGTTGGCATTGTAAAGATTCTGAGACATCTGGCAATATTATAGTTAATCTGGATTAATTCTGTCAATGAGAATTTCAAATGCATTTAGTTATAAAACCATCTTTCCTCTACAATGAATGCCCTTGATATAAAATATATAGTGTATGTACTTCATGTGGAACTGTGTGGAAAATGCCACTGGGAAGCTGGGTCTTCCCAAATGGCTCAGGGGTAAAGAATCTGTCTGCCAGTGAAGGAGATGCAAGAGATTCAGTTTCAATCCCTGGGTGGGGAAGATCCCCTGGAGGAGGAAATGGCAACCCACTCCAGTATTCTTGCCTGGAGAGTCCCATGGACAGAGGAGCCTGGTGGGCTACAAGCCATGGGGTCACAAAGAGTCAGACACGACTGAGCACACATACACACACATACACACCACAGGAAGTTATTTCTTTGTCTTCCTCAGTGCAAACCCTTCATGTGACAGCGCTAAGCCTTGCCCTACCTGGCCCTGCCCCACAACTAACAGAAGCCTTTGCAGCGCGGGCAGCAGAGGTCCCAATCGCATCTCCCCAGGCTGCTTCCACCGCGTCTCCCGCTGTACTTCTCTCTAGCTTCTCTGACTTCTTGCTCCTCAGCTGGGATACTTCCCTTCACTCACTGGACCAGGGTTTTCGGATTATCTGGTTTGGGCTGCGCTGAGTGAGGTACCCTTCAAAAACCCATTAGCTGGTCTCTGACCTAAGAACTTCACAGTTGGCTTATTGTTCATCCAACATTCAACAAGACTTTACTGAAAGTCCACACTGAACCAAGAGAGATGAACAGGACAGACAGGTACATGTACACAGTTTGTTCATAATTTAGAGCTAGACAAACAGGTACTCCCAAGGCACTGCAGCAGAGCATTACGGGAAGGAAGGAATGTACTGATGAAGAAAAGCATCTAACACAGACCTGGGGATTAGGAGATAGATTCTGAGCAGGAAACAGCACAGACTCTAAAGAATGGGGGGTAAATAGGAATCTATAACAGAAGTGAAACAACACAGGTGTGGAAGCAGGGCGTAAGTGTTCCAGACGGATACAGCCACGTGGGAAAGAGCTTGAGCTAAAAGAGAGAAACTCTTTTGCTGTTGAAACTGAAATAATTTCCATTAACTGAAACATGGCATTTAAGGAGTAACAGGGTGTGAGGCTTCAGAGGAAAGGAAAGAAAATGTTCCCTGCGTCAGCAACCTAGGGATGGACATGTGGCCAATTTAAGGAGTAACAGGGCGTGAGGCTTCAGAGGAAAGGAAAGAAAATGTTCCCTGGGTCAGCAACCTAGGGGTGGACACGTGGCCAGGCCAGGTTCCCAGGCCAGTCCTCACTGAGAATGGAGAGGAATCATCAGATTCGAGAGCTCCGTTCAGCCGCAGGCATTGATCATCTTTGCTGCAGGTCAGGGTCCTGCACTTTGCCCAGATCTTCAACAAGTTAAGCTCTGGGCTCACGTCAGGAGGCCCTGCAGCGCCACTCAGAACGGACCGCAGAGGAGCCGCACGCGGCTGAGGCCAGGACTACTGTCTGTGTGGGGCCTCTGCAGTATCCTCCTCATTTGATCCCGCTTCTATCTGAGGATGTGGATGTTAGAAGAGATTAAGTAGCTCGCCTAAGAATATATAGATTATAAATCACAGAATCTAAACCCATGGTGGATTCATGTCAATGTATGGCAAAACCAATATAGTATTGTAAAGTAAAATAAAGTAAAAATAAAATAAAAAAAAAAATAAATAAACACTGATCTACCAAAACCTGGCCTCTTTCTATCACACTGCCTCCATGAACGCATGTTTGTTTCCTGCTTGGTTTATTAATAGCAACGGGAGTCGGATAATAGCACCTAACATTGATTAAATGTCTTCTTTGGATGAGGGCCTTTATTAGCTGTTTCGTATTCATCATCTCCCTTAAGCCAAATAGCAGCCTGATATAAATATCATGATGCTTAATTTACTGAGGATAAACCTATAGTTGAGAAAGTGTAATTTCTCTGAAGTATATGGTTATTACATGGAGGAAGTCAGGTTAAAATTCAGGTTCTGTAACCATGCTCTTTCCGGATGGAATAACTGAATGTACAGGGACAAGCAAAATACATTCACAAGAGCACTTTTAAAAAAATGAAATCCACTGAATCTCCTAAATGAAAGAAAACACCCTTCTACTCTCTTTTGAGAAGGTAGACGCATCCTAGGGGAGATCTTTGGGGTGTTGTGTGCAGTTTATCCATTATGGTACAAGAGACGCAGGTGTCAAAGACCCCTACATCCATCATGGGTCTCTTTTATTTTATTTCCAGGTAGATAATGAGCATCCCATTTATGCTAGGCACTTCTGTTGATGACATACTAGTTGCCATAAAATCTGGAAAGTAAGATCAATTTTATGAGCAATTAAATGGGATCTATCCAGAGGTAATTAATTTTATGATGGAGGTTGAACAAGGTGATAGGAGAGCCTGTTTTAGAGGCATTGATGATAGGGAGGAATAATGGCTCATCAGCTATGAAACAGTTCCAAATTACCTGGCTTTCGGGTCATTATTTATATCAATATTTTAAGTCTGCTGCCCTCCCTGTTTGCATCATGAACGGAAAGCATATTGTTATGCACAGCCTTTTAGGGAGTGATCCAAACTTGCTCTCAGGAGCGTAATGGAAACCTGGACAGTTACGAAACTAACTTTGCTTTCCTGTAAGACAGATGTTCTCTGATCTACAGTTGAAGGAACAATGAGGCCATTTATCAGTGAAAAGAGCTGCTTCTATCCAAACTCAGGAAATTGATAGCAAACTGCTGAGAAACAGGTTGTTGGCAGTTATGCCTGGGTAGAATTAATTAATCTATACATTCACTAAACAAATATTTATTGATAATACTCTGTATGTCAGGCACCATGCTAAATACTGGGGATATAAAATAAAATTAATGCAATTATTGGGCAGCTTGTGAGTCTCTGTTAACTGTGTTTCTCCTTGGGATGATTCAATTTTAAAAAAAAATGACTCTTGAATAGGTTTGAACATCTCAAAATCCAGGAGTTTCAAAACACATGAGTTATGTGACTTGCCTCCCAGGTTATTGATAATGCTTGCCTTTGTCCTCAGAATGGTGTTCCTGCCACAGAAAGAGACAAATTTAATTGTGATCACCAGGGACAGTGTAGCACCATAAAAAATGCCAGAGGACATTCTGCTCACCATAGTTTATCAAAGCTTTACTAGTCCTTCATGTCTTCTTCACGAAGCTTTCTGCATCTTCAGAGTATCCACTCCATTCTCTGTGTCACCAGGGACATCAGAGCCAAACTAATCTGTCAGACCCTAGTTGCCCTAATGTGTGTGTACTCAGTTGTGTCTGACTGTGTGACCCCATGGGCTATAGCCTGCCAGGCTCCTCTATCCACAAAATTTTCCAGGCAAGAATACTGGAGTGGGTCGCCATTCCCTCCTCCAGAGTTGTCCTAATACTAGTTTCGATTAAGGCAAGAAATTGCACCTTGATGACCCTCCCACCACACCCTATAACAAGTCTATAGTTACAGGTTTTTAGTGAGAAGATACCCAACCCAAAGTGTTGCAGGCAAGACAAAGAAAGGCTTCACTGGACTGCAGGACTGAGATGTCTGGTGGACAATGGGAGTAAGCGCAGCTGTCTTCATAGTCACATATATGCAGCTGAGTCCATGTCACCCTTTCTCCATCACCTCTTTGCCTTCCTTTGTTTTTCTCCAGAGGGTTTCTCAGGTGGTGACCTCTGCTGTCTCCACACGTGCATTATCCTTATTGACTCTAATTCCTCAAGGAAAAAAGTCCTCACTGTCTGACTTGCTCAAAAAGACATTTATAAGATTCACTTTGTCTACAAAGGGCCATCTAGTCAAATCTATGGTTTTTCCAGTAGATGTGAGAAGTTGGACCATAAAGAAAGCTGAGAGCCGAAAAACTGGTGCTTTTAAACTGTGGTGTTGGAGAAGACTCTTGAGAATCTGTTGGACTGCAAGAAGATCCAACCAGTCAATCCTAAAGGAGATCAGCCCTGAATATTCGTGGGAAGGACTGATGCTGAAACTGAAGCTCCAATACTTTGGCCCCCTGATGTGAAGAAGTGACTCATTGGAAAAGACCCTGATGCTGGGAAAGATTGAAGGCAGGAGGAGAAGGGGACGACATGGCATCACCGACTCTAATGGACATGAGTTTGAGCAAACTTCAAGAGATGGTGATGGACAGGGAAGCCTGGCGTGCTGCAGTCCATAGGGTCACAAAGAGTCAGACACGACTGACTGAAATGAAGATTCACTCTTATTAGACCAAACTGGGTCTCATGTGCCACATCAAACCAACAGCTCTGATGATTCTGTTCTGGGTGGTAGATCCACCCCTCAAAATAAGGGCTGAGATGAACTCAGTCAGAATCCCATGGACAAGGAGAAGGATGATTTCCCAAAGGGAATTATGAGTGCTGCTTCCAAAAGAGGGAGGCATAATTTACTGGAAAGACACAAAGAGCAGAATCCATTCTACCTATTTTTTTTTTTTCCTGAAAATCTAGCAATTGAGTCTCATAAAGTTGTGGAATAATTAAAATAAGTGACTGCAAATTATCTCACTCAGTAGGTAGCACAGAGTAGGTGTTCAGAAAGTCCATTCTCTTTCCTTTCTTTAAAAATGAAATGCATTGTTTCATGCTTTCCTGTCTCTATAAACAGGAAGCAGAAGGGTTTTGATTAGGTGCCAACTCATGTTTATAGCTTTGTCAAGATCAATCAGTCCTGTGGCTTGCACTGAATGATAGGTGTGTATTTTTAAAGGAAAAGTGTTTATGCAAGGACAGATTGAAATTTCTAGAGAAGTCTAGAGAGATTTCTTGGATAAGATCACTCATGCTGCTATAGCTGACTTAACTGGTCCTCTTCATCACCACACTATGGCCCAAGAAGGATTCACCTTGAACTCTAACTGAGAGGGAGCTTAAGTTCCCATGATAGGAATGATACTACAATTGGAAAGAAAATATTCAGAAGTCATCTCTGACCCAAACAAAAGTCATGCAAGACACAGGGGCTTCCCTGAGGTCTTGACAAACAAAAGCTGTGATGAAGGATCACATAGTCACTTGTTCTCTCAACCAGCCAAGAAGGAATTTGTCCTAGAAGCAGATCTTGCTTCATGTACATAAACATCACCATTCCAGTAGAACAGTATGTGACTAAAATAAAAGAAAAAGCATCTGACTGTCTAGAACAGCCCTAGCTGGACTTGAAGACATTTTCTCAAGCCCTGGGCTTGGTAATCAAAGCTTCTGGCTTTAGAATCTCCTGCAAGAACTAACAACCATTCTCTTTTTGGTACTCACCTGTGTTATGATTGGCCAATGCCTCTTTTACAGAGCCTTTACAGGAGCCCACTAATTTTCCTCCCTTGGACAATAATATTATACCCAGAAAGAGATTAGGAGGGGAACCCTGTGGCTTGAGGGATTCTCAGAGAGCCTGCCTAATTAGGAGGCAGTAAATAGAGGAAAGCTGAGGATATAAGTTAAAGCAGCTCAATAATCCAGACTCTGCACACTCAATCTAGTTTCCACCTGCCAACCCCCATCTTTGGACACTGAAAATCACGACCCAAATGCCCTCCATCTCACTGAGAATGAACATGTCTCTCTGTGAGCATTTTTATCAGTTCCTCTCTGTGCTAATCTTCCTGCCTGTCACGCCTAGGTAGCAAGTCATTGCAGAGTTATGATCTGTAAGTCCAGAAATGTATAATGCAGTTTGAGCAAAGAAAATACTGAAAACTATTTGCTACTTACTGGGCAGGATTATGGTGCACAGAAGGAATTTGAAATATTTAGATGTCTCAGAACTACAAGTGGAGATTCATCAAGGTCACGGTAGCTTTTCTTCTCCCAGAATTAAGCAAAGCAAGCCATAGAATTTCACCAGGTGGCAGCTTCTTTGACAGGATATTAAAATCACTAGCTCTGTAGTCTCCACTGCCCCTGAAATAATGTTAAATCTTTTATTTATATCAGTCAGCTAGTAGATAGGACTAGACCAAGAGAGCTCAGGGAACAGTGAGGGAGACTTAAGAGAGATGGCAAATTGGGCTGAGTATATGTTATTCGGTAGTGATGTTTTTGTTCACCTACTACGTGCCATCTTTTGTGCCTGGGCTGGTGGGAGAAATGGGTGGCACATTTGCCATATGGTGAGTTCTGAAGAGGCAGAGCCAGCTGGTAAACCCCAAGATCATCCTTCCTCAGTCTTTCCATCCTTCTCACTTGCACATCTGTTCTGCTCCAGGTTACAGATGCTTTTTACTCACAGTGTGCTCTCATTTTTGGCCTCATTGCTGCCCATACTTGTTCACCCCCAAAATCTGACCACTGTCCTCTCCACTGCTATCATCCTGATTTCAGCCATCATTGCTTTTCTCTGGGGAACAGAGAACTCTTCCACGTGGCCCTCCTCATACTACCCTCATGATCTTGAAATCCCCAAATTCATTTCTCCACACAGTAGCCAGACTACTTTATCTTCAGAGCAGTTTGACTCAAGCCAGCTCACAAGGAGCCTGAAGGAATAAAGGGTGTACCTTTTTCTAGAGGCAAATACCACCTATTTCATTATCTGTTGTATTCTGTAGAGGGTGTCTGGAAAGTGATGAAAACTTGGAGCACATGAAAAATGCAAGAAAATATGACTCCTGATCAAGAGAGAAATTAGTCAATAGAAGCAGGTCTGACATTGGATGTAATTTTGGAATTAGCACGTTAGGACTTCAAAATAAGTATGAAAAATATATTAAACAATCTAGTGGGAAAAGTTAACACATAGGAACAGATGGAGAATTTCATCAGGGAGATGAAACCAATAAAAAGGTTCAGTGAAGTGCTAGAAATTAAAAATATAATATTATTTCATGGGCTTCAAAACAGTCAGTATGTATATCAAGGAAACGATCACTGAACTTGAAAGTGAAAGTGTTTGTTGCTCAGTCATGTCCGACTCTTCGTGACCCCATGGACTACATCCCACCAGGCTCCTCTGTCCATGGGATTCTCCAGGCAAGAATACTGGAGTGGGTTGTCATTCCCTTCTCCAGAAGATCTTCCCAACCAGGGATCAAACACAGGTCTCCTACAGTACAGGAGATTCTTTGGCATCTAATCCACGTGGAAGTCCCCTGAACCTGAAGACAGGTCAGTAGATGTTACCCAACATACAACACAAAGAGAAAAAGGGATTCAGTAAAAATGAGTTTCAGCATACAAGACCTTTGGAACAAAATGAATGATACATGTAACTGAGGTACCAGAGGAAAGAATATAGAGAACTGGAGACTTTACAATAATTTTCCAAAATTTTTGAAAGACATCAACTCTCAGAACCAAGAAAGTTCAGCAATTAACAAGCAAGATAAATACAAAGGAAATCACACATTTGTAGTTCATAGTTTTTGAAGTGAAATCTTTAAAGTGCTGGAAAAAAAAAAGAGAAAAATATCAACTCAGAATTTGTTTAATTCTTCATTGAATTTGTTACAATATTGCTTCTGGTTTATGTTTTATTTTTTTTGGCCAGTAGGCATGTGGGATCCCAGCTCCCTGACCATGGTTCAAACCTGCATACCTGCACTGGAAGGCAAAGTTTTAACCACTTGACTTCCAGGGAAGTCCTATCTCAGAATTTTTTATATAACCAAATTACTCTTCAAAAAGGGATGCAAAATAAAGACATTTTGCAACGGATAAAAGGTGATAAAGTTTGTCTACAATTTTGCTGACCTAACTAAAAGAATGCTAAAAAGATACCATGTAAAAGTTAGATTGCAGGAGAAAGCAAAAAGTAACAAAAGGGTCAATATAACTTTCTACGGTACACACACACACACATACACACACGCATATGTGTTTTTATAATTTCTTTAAAGATGATTGACTGTTTAAAATGAACATAGTATTAATGCACTGCAGGTCCATAGCATAAAATAATCAGTCGGAGTGGGAGGAGGGCTGAGGGTGAGGTGAATGAGGCACTGAAAACATAAAATCTAAGTGAAAGAGGAGAGTGAAAAAGTTGGCTTAAAGCTCAACATTCAGAAAACGAAGATCATGGCATCTGGTCCCATCACTTCATGGGAAATAGATGGGGAAACAGTGGAAACAATGTCAGACTTTACTTTTGGGGGCTCCAAAATCACTGCAGATGGTCATTGCAGCCATGAAATTAAAAGACACTTACTCCTTGGAAAGAAAGTTATGACCAACCTAAATAGCATATTCAAAAGCAGAGACATTACTTTGGCAACAAAGGTCCATCTAGTCAAGGCTATGGTTTTTCCAGTGGTCATGTATGGATGTGAGAGTTGGACTGTGAAGAAAGCTGAGCACCAAAGAATTGATGCTTTTGAACTGTGGTGTTGGAGAAGACTCTTGAGAGTCCCTTGGACTGCAAGGAGATCCAACCAGTCCATCCTAAAGATCAGTCCTGGGTGTTCTTTGGAAGGACTGATATTGAAGCTGAAACTCCAAACTTTGGCCACCTGATGTAAAGAGCTGACTCATTGGAAAAGACTCTGATGCTGGGAGGGACTGGGGGCATGAGAAGGGGACGACAGAGGATGAGATGGCTAGATGGCATCACTGACTCGATGGACGTGAGTTTGAGTGAACTCCAGGGGTTGGTGATGGACAGGGAGGCCTGGCATGTTGCAATTCATGCGGTCACAAAGAGTCGGACACAACTGAGCAACTGAACTGGACTGAACTGAACTGAAGGACTGAGGCCGTGTTTGCATCTCATGCACCTCACCTTGGTCCTTACTCTGAGTAGAAGAGGGAAAATGGAAAATACCATTATAGAAATCTTACATTTTTATGTGATGGTATAATTTTATTGCAGAAAAATGCAATTTTAATTTTATTGCAATTTTAATTGCAGAAAAATGTAAAATGTTAGCATGCATGTTGTAATATCTAAAGCAACCAATTAAAAGTCTGAGCTATAACAAATAGGTGAATGAGGGAAAATAGAATACTACAAATTCAAAACTGAAAGAAAGGAATGAGATGCAGAGAAACAAAAAGTAAATGGGATAAACAGACCAATAGGAATTACAGTAGAATTCAACCGAAACATATATATTTATATTAAAAACAAAGAGAACAAGCAATCCAATAAAAAGGCCAAACTTGTAAAATTGGATACAAAGCAAGACCTGGTTACAGGTTATTAACAAGAGACTTCAAACAGGCTGATAATAAAAGGATAGAAACAGTACATTATACAAACTTTGAGAGAAAAAGATGTAACTCTATTAATATTCATCAAAGTAAACTTCAAACAGGAAGAATATTACTAAGCAAATGCATTTAACAATGGTTAAAGATTACATTAATCAAGAAGGTGTCAGGATCACACTCTGTACTAAACTAATAATAGAGTTTCAAAAAGTTTTACAAAGCAAGCATTGAAACATATGCACTGCCATATGTAAAACACATAGCTAGTGGGAAGTTGCTGTATAACAAAGGGAGCTCACCTAGAGGGGTGGGCTAGGGGCTGAGGTGGGAGGGAAGTTCAAGACGGAGGGGTCATATGTACAATTACAGCTGATTCACCCTGGGGTACAGAAGAAACCAACACAATATTGTAAAACAATTATCCTTCAATTAAAACAAAATTTTTAAAGAAAATTAAAAAAATCAAACATTGACAGAACTAAAGGGACATATAGACAAATCTACCATCAAGTACAGGGATTCCAACATTCTTCTTTTGGTAATTAACAGAACATAGATAAAAATATTGACAACATCAATGCTTATAGAATTTCTCTAAATCAGCTTTTAAAGGGAGTAGGAGGGACTTCCCTGGTTGTCCAGTAGTTAAGACTCTATGTTTCCACTGCAGGGGGCATGAGTTTGCTCCTTGGTCAGGGAACTTAATTTCCCCAGGTGCCACTTGGTGCACCCAAAAAGCTTTAAAAATTAAATAAAAAGAGTTGGAATTGCTTTAAGTGCTGCAGTATAAGAGAGGAATGGTATAAAGGCAAAGGCCTAAGACCGTAACTTAATAAAGATACACACAAACAAAGCAAATTAGACCCAAAGGAGAAAAAAGAAGGCAATTGAAATATGAGTCAACATTAATGACATAAAAATTAGATAAAAACAGAAAAAAAAAAGCAATGATTATAAGTTACTTGAAAAGATGAATTATGGTGATAAAATTTCTAAGGCTGATCAACAAAAGAGCTAGATACCTGAAAAGAGCCATGTGACTTGTGAAAGGGGCAAGAAAAGTATTTGAACTTGATGAGCAGATATACAGCTCAGAATGTTGTTCCAAGTCAAAAATTGACCCTGACTGCAGCACAGCTTCACACAGAGGTGATCTTGTAGGACAGCAGTGAAGAAATATTCCCAGCGGGCAGGGTACTGTGCCATCCACTTTGGGTAGAAGTGACCACATGGATGGTGGTACACAGAACCCAGCAATCTCTCGATTGCTCTAGTCTTCACATTTTTTATCTTTAAAATTATGTGAGATGTTAACTAGCTTCTCAAATATCTTTCAGACCTAATGAATTATAGACTCAGGAATTTTTGTTGTTGTTTAGTTGCTTAGTTGGAGAAGGCAATGGCACCCCACTCCAGTACTCTTGCCTGGAAAATCCCATGGGCGGAGGAGCCTGGTAGGCTGCAGCCCATGGGGTCGCTAAGAGTCGGACACGACTGAGCGACTTCACTTTCACTTTTCACTTTCATGCACTGGAGAAGGCAATGGCAACCCACTCCAGTGTTCTTGCCTGGAGAATCCCAGGGATGGTGGGCTGCCGTCTATAGGGTCGCACAGAGTCAGACATGACTGAAGTGACTTAGCAGCAGTAGCAACAATTGCTTAGTTATGTCGGACTCTTTGCGGCCCCATCAACAGTAGCCCGCCAGGCTCCTCTGTCCATGGGATTTCCCAGGCAAGAATACTGGAGTGGGTTCCCAACCCAGGGGTCAAACCTATGTCTCCTGCATTGCAGGTGGATTCTTTACCACTGAGCAACCAGGGAAGCTCTAGGAAGTTTTAGGCCTCCCCAGATTATTTTATAGAGGGTTTTGTTTGCAGATTATTTTATAGAGGGTACACATTTCTCTAAAATGGGAAGACAGTAGTAAACTTTCTCCCCTGATGATTTAAGCCATGAACTACTGTTCTAAATTATTTTCATCATTGCTAAATTATTCAAATAATGAAAGGACAGCAAGCCATCTTCACACGAGAAGCTCAGCTTCAAAGACACTCTGAGGCAAGAAAAGTATTTGAACTTGATGAGCAGATATACAGCTCAGAATGTTGTTCCAAGTCAAAAATTGACCCTGACTGCATCACAGCTTCACACAGAGGTGATCTTGTAGGACAGCAGGGATGAAATCTTCCCGGCGGGCAGGGTACTTCCCGGATGGCAGGGCCATCCACTTCGGGTAGAAGTGACCCCATGGATGGTGGTACACAGAACCCAGCGATCTCCCGATTGCTCTAGTCTTCACATTTTTTATCTTTAAAATTATGTGAGATGTTCACTAGCTTCTCAAATACCTTTCAGACCTAATGAATTATAGACTCAGGAATTTTTGTTGTTGTTTAGTTGCTTAGTTGGAGAAGGTAATGACACCCCACTTCAGTACTCTTGTCTGGAAAATCCCATGGGCGGAGGAGCCTGGTAGGCTGCAGCCCATGGGGTCGCTAAGAGTAGGACACGACTGAGCGACTTCACTTTCACTTTTCACTTTCATGCATTGGAGAAGGAAATGGCAACCCACTCCAGTGTTCTTGCCTGGAGAATCCCAGGGACGGTGGGCTGCCATCTATAGGGTCGAACAGAGTGGAACATGACTGAAGTGACTTAGCAGCAGTAGCAGCAGTTGCTTAGTTATGTCAGACTCTTTGCGGCCCCATCAACAATAGCCCGCCAGGCTCCTCTGTCCATGGGATTTCCCAGGCAAGAATACTGGAGTGGGTTCCCAACCCAAGGATCAAACCTATGTCTCCTGCATTGCAAGTGGATTCTTTACCACTGAGCCACCAGGGAAGCTCTAGGAAGTTTTAGGCCTCCCCAGATTATTTTATAGAGGGTTTTGTTTGCAGCTGCATGTACACATTTCTCTGAAATGGGAAGACAGTAGTAAACTTTCTCCCCTGATGATTTAAGTCCATGAACTACTGTTCTAAATTATTTTCATCATTGCTAAATTATTCAAATAATGAAAGGACAGCAAGCCATCTTCACATGAGAAACTCAGCTTCAAAGACACTCTACGTGTGGATAAAGGCTGCATTAGAAGACAGGCACTTATACAGCTGAAAGGATGTCTTTATAGCCAATATTTATGGGCTGCTCACAGGGACCCACTGGTGACTGTACTTAGCATTTTACATAGATTGGTTAACCTTGATCTTTTGAACATCCATGTGAGATACTTACTTTAATTATTGCAAATATACATGATGAGAGAAAATAGATGAGGAAATGAGATTTTCAAAGGTCGTGTGGATAAAGGCTGCATTAGAAGACAGGCACTTATACAGCTGAAAGGATGTCTTTATAGCCAATATTTATGGGCTGCTCACAGGGACCCACTGGTGACTGTACTTAGCATTTTACATAGATTGGTTAACCTTGATCTTTTGAACATCCATGTGAGATACTTACTTTAATTATTGCAAATATACATGATGAGAGAAAATAGATGAGGAAATGAGATTTTCAAAGGTTAAGCAATTTTCTTAAGGTTACATACCTGGGATTTATATAGGCAGTCTGATTCAACCTGACCACATTCAACATGATGCCACTGTTTCCAGAATTCGCTTGCTCCCCAGCATCTACCAGAATTGTGTTCAAATACACAGACAGACAGATTTATTCCCTAGATTCCCTGGATGCCTGCTTCATTAAAACCTTCACAGCAGGTGTCTGGAGATGTATATTTTTTAACAGTTGCCCTAAGAAGAGCTGAGATTCAGTCAGCTCTCTCTGGTGTGGTTACACTCTCTGTAAAGATATTGAAATAATTGCATCATGTTTGGTAAATAGGCTCAGTCTCAAGCTCCTCTTCACCTAACCACCTACTTCCCTGAACCCTCTGACTTTCTCGGGGTCTAGTAAGGAATATGTAAATGCCCAGTTCAGCACGTGACCCCCAGCTCCAGCTCCAGGGATACCAGCAGCATCCAGCAGCATCCCATCTGAAGAGTCTGGTGATAAGGCAAGTAGGGTACCACCAGGAAGTTCAAGGAAGGCACACAAATAGCTGTGACTTTTCAAGGAGGCATCACATAGACCCAGGTTCAAGTCCCAGTTTCACTATCGCCTTCACAGCCTTGGACGAGGTTCCTTATGGTTCTGAGATTGCTTCTTTGTCAAAATAAGGCAAAATAACTTGGGGCTATCATGAGCACTGCACAAACTAATTATGTGAAAACACTGCAGTAAGTTAGCAACACTCTACAATGGTGAAGAGCTTCTATTTTTATTCTTAAAAGAGAGAGCTTAGACAAATATTTATCTAGCAAAATAAAAGGAGAAACCCAGCTGTATTTCAAAGGCCACCCTAAAATACCACATACCCTCTCAGGGCAAGTAAGAGGCTCTGTCTTCAGAATTTCTGGGTCTTTCAGCAGCATCCACTCTTGCTTTGCAGATACCAAGTTTTCTTCCTTTGTCAGTGGAAAAAGTGTTCCACCTGTCATTTAGACTCTGAGAACCTGAGCACATGGCCCCCTACCTTCAGTGCCCTGCATATTTCCAGGCAGGAGACAAATTGCCTGGAAGCGGCGCTGCAGACATTTCTATCGAATCACTGTATTTCCAGTGAATAGCCCAGTGCCTGACATACCTGTACTTTGTCTTTACATTTACTCTCACTCTCACACTGCTGCCTTCCTCGGGTCTCCCAGCAGCACTGTGAAGTAGGCAGGGACAACAACATGCTTAACACTTTCACACAGGAAAGGGTTAGACTGACTATATTCCTGCTAGGAGTCAAACACGCTACTAATGGTTTGAGGATTTAAGTTGCAGACAGATAGTAGTTAGACAGATACATGCCTACGAATATACATACACATATGCATGTATTTGTGAACGTGTATGTGTACACATGTACCCATTTTTCTGTGTGCATATATGTCCATCTCTGTCTACATGTAAGATGCACAGTAAGTATTACTTATTTTTCTTTATCTTCCCGGGTGGCACCAGTGGTAAAGAATCAGCCTGCCAATCCCCTAGAGGAGGAAGTGGCAACCCACTCCAGTATTCTTGCCTGGAAAATTCCATGGACAGAGGAGCCTGACAGGCTACAGTTCATGGGGCCGCAAAGAGTTGGACAGCAGCGCCATGCACACATGCACACACTTTTCTAAAATCACAAAGAAAAGGGAGTGACCAGACTCCCCACCAACTGCTACTCTGATATATCACTTTAGTGCTCTTTGCTCACACCATAAATACAACGGAAAACGCCAAGAAGCAACAGTTAGAACCGGACATGGAACAACAGACTGGTTCCAAATTGGGAAAGGAGTACACCAAGGCTATATATCATCACCCTCCTTATTTAACTTATACGCAGAGTACATCATGAGAAATGCCAGGCTGAATGAAGCATAAGCTGGAATCAAGATTGCTGGGAGAAACATCAATAACCTCAGATACGCAGATGACACCACCCTTATGGCAAAACCGAAGAAGAACTAAAGAGCCTCTTGATGAAAGTGTAAAGAGGAGAGTGAAAAAGTTGGCTTAAAGCTCAACATTCAGAAAACGAATATCATGCCATCAGGTCCCATCACTTCATGACAAATAGACAGGGAAACAATGGAAACAGTTCAGTTCAGTTCAGTTGCTCAGTCATGTCCGACTCTGCAACCCCAGGGACTGCAGCATGCCAGGCCTCCCTGTCCATCACCAGCTCCTGGAATTTGCTCAAACTCATGTCCATTGAGTCAGTGATGCCATCCAACATCTCATCCTCTGTCATCCCCTTTTTCTCCTGCCATCTATGTTTCCCAGCATCAGAGTCTTTTCAAATGACTTAGTTCTTCCCATCAGGTAACCAAAGTATTGGTGTTTCAGCTTCAACATCAGTCCTTCCAATTGAATATTCAGGACTGATTTCCTTTAGGATGGACTGGTTGGATCTCTTTGAAGTCCAAGGGACTCTCAAGAGTCTTCTCCAACACCACAGTTCAAAAGCATCAATTCTTCAGCACTCAGCTGTCTTTATGGTCCAACTCTCACATCCATACATGACTACTGGAAAAATCATAGCCTTGACTAGATGGACCTTTGTCAGCAAAATAATGTCTCCACTTTTTAATATGCTGTCTAGGTTGGTCAAAACTTTTCTTCCAAGGAGTAAGTGTCTGTTAATTTCATGGCTTCAGTCATCATTTGTAGTGATTTTAGAGACCCTGCAAAATAAAGTATGTCACTGTTTCCACTGTTTCCCCATCTTTTTGCCATGAAGTCATGGGACCAGATACCATGATATTAGTTTTCTGAATGTTGAAACTACACCATCTTTTTCACTCTCCTCTTTTACTTTCATTAAAAGGAAACAGTGAGACGTGAGAGACTATATTTTGGCCTTCAAAATCACTGCAGATTGTGACTGCAGCCATGAAATTAAAAGAGGCTTACTCGTTGGAAGAAAAGTTACGACCAACCTAGACAGCATAATAAAAAGCAGAGACATTACTCTGCCAACAAAGGTCCATCTAGTCAAATCTATGGTTTTTCCAGTAATCATGTATGGATGTAAGAGTCAGACTATAAAGAAAGCTGAGAGCTGAAGAACTGATGTTTTTGAACTGTGGCATAGGAGAAGACTCGTGAGAGTCACTTGGATTGCTAGGAAATCAAACCAGTCTATCCTAAAGGAAATCAGTCCTAAATATTTGTTGAAAGGACTGATACTGAAGCTGAAACTCCAATCCTTTGGCCACCTGATGTGAAGAACTGACTCACTGGAAAAGACCCTGATGCTGGGGAAGATTGAAGCCAGGAGGAGAAGGGGACGACAGAGGATGAGATGGTTGGATGGCATCACCAACTAGATGGACATGAGTTTGAGCAAGCTCTGGGAGTTGGTGATGGACAGGGAAGTCTGGCATGCTGCAGTCTATGGGGTCACAAAGAGTCAGACATGACTGAGCAACTGAACTGAATTGAACTGAACTGAATGGTTATATAATGAAAATCATAAAAAAATGTGGTTCTCCAGATGTGATAGCCCAATGCTGATATGAGAGTGAGGCAAAAATTCTAAAATGGTGGACATGGATAAAATGGCAGGTGGTTCCACTGGGAAGCAAAATAGCTTCTTACACAAGGGGCTAAAAATGATGGCCCATTCTTCCCACATCATTGAATCACAAGACTATAATGAAACCATAGTGATCCATCATGTCAGGGAATACTGCTGTACAGGGAGCCCTTGATGCTTGAGCTGTTGGCACGGTGTACTATGAGGAACCATTATGGTACAGCTTGCCAGTGTACCCAATATTGGGAAGTCACAGCTCCCAGAAGGGTCGACTTCCGCCTGCTAATTTTTAGGGCGCCATTCCTGAGACACAAAGTTAAAGCTGATGTGGAAGAGGTTTTGCAGACAAATTATGACACTGTTTCTTCATGGGGTGGGAGCAGTTGGAGAAAAGAGAAGAAATGAATAAAATTCTATTCAAGCAATTAAAAAATCAAAAATATCCACACAGACTTATATCACTGTCAGGTCAATCAGTCCACAGGTGACTATTAAGCCTTTAGGATGAACGAGATATGAAATGATATCTAGAAAGAATATCCTCTTTGGGGTACAGACTGGCATTTTTGCTCCGCAGATTCATAGTGAAATCCTAACACGCAGTGTGATGGTATGAAGAGGTGAGGCCTTTGGGAGCTGAGTGGGCCACAAGGGTGGAGCCTCATGAATGGAATCACTGCCTTAGAGAAGGGCCCAAAGAGCTCTGTCTCTGTTCTTCCCACCATGTGAGAATGCAGGGAGGCGACAGTAGTCTGCAGACTGGCAGAGAGACCCCACCAGAACCTTACCATGATGGTACCTTGATCTCAGATTTCCAGCCCCCAGCCCTGTGATAAATTAGTTCCTCTTATTTATAAGACATCTGATCTGTGATGCTTTGTTGTAGAGGCCCACACTGATAGGATGCTTGCTCTTTGCTCGTGTAAGCATCTTCTGTGTGGTAAAGCAGGCTTCCAGGGATGTAGCAGTGGAAATAAAATAGTCCAGTTACTGGCTTTGCATCCTGTTCCACCAGCTGCTCACCTTATGATCTTGGGTTGAGAATTTGAGCCTAATTGTTCTCATCAAAAAATAAGTAAATAAATAGAGATTATCTAATAAATGAGATTAAATTGTTCTATAATTTAGGTACTCAAAGCCAGAAAGTTTCTTTCCTATTTTCTACTTTGATTCATAGACACACATTTGAAAGAGTTGATGTGCTCACCGTTTCAACCTTCTTACCTCCCAGTCTCACCTGACCTATTCATTCAGGTTTTCACAACCATTATTTCACTGAAATAGGCTTTTCAACATCAGTGATGATGTCCTTCTTGCCATATCTAATGGCCAAGTCTTTCTTTTTCCTTAACTTGGTCCACCAACACATTTCCGCATCACTGAGAGACACTTCCAGCACTTGATTTCCGGGACAACTCACTCCCCTGACTGGCTGTTTGTCTCACTGTCTCCTTTTCTGGGTCTTTATCCCCCTTCTGATCTCTACAAAGTAGAGATCCCAAGAGCTCAGTCCTTGGACCTCTTCTTTGCTCTCTTTATATTTGCACTCTTGATGACGCTACTCCATCACGTGTCTTTAAAATAACATATGTACAGAGATGGTGGTCAACTATTCTCTCTAGTTTACCACTTTCTCATGCGGCAACCTTTTACCAAGGCATTCCAGAGAAGAAAAGAAAATTATCCTTGGCACCTCCATTTATCTGCTAATCACAAGCTACCAACAATGTCTCCCATTTATGCCTTTAAAACATCCAGTAAAGCAGAAACAAACAAGAATGACCAAAAAAACCAACTACTCATCACTCACATTGCAGCTAACTGGCCCCAAGCTGCCCGCATCTCCCAGGTGCATCAGTGTCATTGTCTCTGAATTGGTTCTTTGTTGGCACTTTCCTTCCCTACAGCAAAGTTCCAGAGCATTCTTTAAAATCATAGATCATCTTATGTCATTTTCCTGCTCAGAACATTTATCATTAAAATAAAATTCCAAATCCATAAAATTTGTTACAAGGTCTCGTAACACTCCACATAATCTTGTCTCTGCCCCCTCTCATTCACCTCCTACCATCCCACCTGGGGGTCACTGCACCATTGCCGTGGTGCCATCCTGCTTTGATTAAAAAATGTCAAGACTGTCCCACAGCCTCTCTACTTGTTCTTCTTTCTGTTTGCACACATTTTGCACAGCTTGCTCTCTCAGTTCCCTGGTCTCCAGGGAAATTTCAGGTCCTCAGGGAAGCCTACTCGGGCCACCTCAACTCCTGTTTCCTCTCTTTCCCTCCTCCTCCTCATCACATCAAGCTACCTGTCTGCATTAATATTTTTTGCAATAACCACTATCTGAAATTATATTATGATCAACTGATATAATAGTTTATCATAGTGTATTACTTCTTCACCCAACTTCTGTAATAATGTAAGCTCCAAGAGGATAGAGTGTTTGCTTTTGTTCTATATTTTAAGCCCCACATGCTTAAAATAGTCCTGATCATGAGACAGTTTGGATCATAACATGATTCATGCATATATGTATACCTATATGTATACTATGTGTATATGCACACATACACAATCCACTTCTATTTAGATTTGCATTCATACTGTTAAATGAATAAAGGAATAACTCCACAGACACTTGAGTGTGTAGAAGTGAACAAGCTGAGCTATGTCCACAGTGCGTTGCTTCCCCTGACCACTCTGGGTAATTGGAGCTGCTCCAGAATGCCAATCAAGAAGCCTCTGGGCTGCAGCTAACAAGGAGCAGACCTCTACCCAACAACAAGACCTTTTGGAATCAAGTCTCAGCAGGTCCTTCTGAAATAACACAGATACAGTGCAGTAAAAACAGCCTGCAGAAACAGCATTTATAACTCTCTTTACAACTGAAGTCTATCACAGGAAATGCCAAGAAAACACATAAATAAAAATGAATTCTCAGATTTATCTGCTGAGACTGTAACAACCTAATAAGGTTTCCCCAGAAAAATCAGGGGTGCAGGGAGGGAAAAAACACACTCAATTTCTTGTTTTCAGCCCACAGTTCCTGCTTGTTTCCATCCAGGCCTCCTCTGGTCACACGTAAGTGGTTCTAACTACCTTTGATTGGAGGAGAAGGGCAGGAATCATGCTCCTATGTTGCTTCATTCTCTGGGGCACATGGTGCAAACAGGTCCCTGGGTTCCCAGGTTTCACATCCTTCTGCACCCACTGATGAGACTGATGCACCATCATCTGAAAGTCTGGTCATCCAAATTGCAAAAGAAAAAAGTATATTTATGTATATATGCATGCGTGCTAAGTCACTTCAATCATGTCCAACTCTGTGCAACTCTATGGACGGTAGCCTGTCAGTCTCCTCTATCCATGGGATTTTCCAGGCAAGGATACTGAAGTCGGTTGCCATACCCTCCTCCAGGGGATCTTCCCAACCCGGGGATAAAATCTGAGTCTCTTAAGTCTCCTACATCAGCAGGCATGTTCTTTACCACTAGCACCACCATAAGGAAGCCCTTATGTAATGTGTGTGTGTGTGCATATAGCCTGCTTCAGTCAGAAAGTTAACACACACACACACACATACAGACACACACTCTAGTTGCCTCTGTTGTCAACTCATTCTCTGACACAGTAGCCTTAACCATATACCCCATTCTAATAGCTATATTCTAGTTTCCTTCTCTGTGCATGTGTTCCAATTTCCCACTGCCCTCAAGATACATATACCTTACCCTTAGGATTTCCATCCCAGGTATAGTTTGTATATTCTGAACTGTTTTCTGGACTTACCTTTTGCCATTCCCCCTTAATAATACCAGGGGCTTCCCTGGTAGCTCAGCTGGTAAAGAATCTGTATGCAATACAGGAGACCCCAGTTTGATTCATGGGTCGGGAAGATCCCCTGGAGAAAGGATAAGATACCTACTCCAGTGTTCTTGGGCTTCCCTGGTGACTCAGATGGTAAAGAATCTACCTGCAATGTGGGAGACCTGGGATCGATCTCTGGGTTGGTAAGATGCCCTGGAGAAGGAAAAGGCAAGCCATTCCAGAATTCTGGCCTGGAGAATTCCATGGACTGTACAGTCCTCGGGTCGCAAAGAGTCGGACATGACTGAGCAGCTTTCACTTTCACTTAATGTCCCATACAACCAGGACACTGTACTCTCCGCATCCTACCTTCTTCAGAATCCAGCTTGCTCCCACCCGTCATGAGAGTGCCAGGCCTGGGTATCATGAGCACCTGAGCAGTGATATCTCAAGATAGAGCGATATAGCAATATAGCAATGAAAATAGGAGATCATTCCAAGTCATGGGTTATTCTAGAAAAGAATCCAAGTTGTGGGTCCAGAAATTTTATGGAGACACAGTCATTAACAGGAGTAGATGGTTCTTGAATATTAGTTTGGGGAAAAATAGAAAATTTTGAATAAAATTACTCAGCAGCTTGGAACATATGCCAGAGTCTGCTAGGCTTGGGGGAGGGGCAGCAGGCTCTAAAGTCACAATGGAGGGAGACATAGGAAATCAGCAAATGCGTAAAGCATGGAAGAAAATGAATGGATGAACGCTACCTCAACGGATTGTCAGCATTTCTTGTGATCTATAATATGTGGAGGGCAGTACCGTGCTCCAGGGACAGAACTCAGCACCAGCCATCATAAGAACAGAGTTGAAGTCAGGTGGTAATGAATAAGAAAACTGTCAATTCGAATACCATTATCCCCAGCAAGATTTTTATTATGCACAGAGCTGCTGAGGATTCTTACTCAATACAAGAGACTGAGCTGACATAAGAATTCTCTGTCTCCAAGCTAAAACAAATAGAATGCTGGATAAAGCCTAACCAAAGTTGCTTATTTTTTCATGCATAAAGTGAGGTTAATCCAATAAAGGGATGAAGAGCAAGCACATTGGTAACAAGATGACAAACCGAAAGGATTTATGGGAGAATCTGGAACAAATATGAAATTCTATGCCTGGAGGAGACATCTTTAGCATCAGGAAAGGTAGGGAGGTACCAGCCAGGGTTGCTGTGCACACCAGAGCTGCCTGATAGAGACCCCAAAGCACGAATGTGCATGCTCTATGTGGCTGCGCTCAGTTGCTCAGTCGTGTCCAGGCAAGAATATTAGAGTGGCTTGCCATTTCCTGCTCCAGGGAATCTTCTCCACCCAGGGATCGAACCCAGGTAGGAGACAAAACTCCCCAAAGAGCTTGACAAATAGTAAGAACCTAACAACTGTTAGCTATTATTATGCTATTTGGGGGTTTCCCGGGTGGCTCAGTGGTACAGAATCTGGCTGCCCATGCAGGAGACGCAGGTTTGATCCCTGGGTTGGAAGATGCAGGAAGGAAATGGCAACCTGATCTAGTATTCTTGCTGGGAAAATCCCATGGACAGAGGAGCCTGGCAGGCTCATGTTTGTGGAGTCACAAGAGTCAGACACAATTTAGAGACTAAACAGCAACAACAATGCTATTTTATGAAGCCAGAGAAAACCAACCCATGATAAGCATTGATACATTTTGATTCTTTTTTCAAAAGATAGGATTATTTTAAATTCTGGAAGATACCACTATTCAAACCTTTAAATCTTTGGAACTCTAGGGAAATGTTATCTGTCTCCTTTCACAGACAGACAAACTCAGGAAGAGAGGGAAGCGTTTGTTACGTTGATGAGGGATGGATGGTGAGGATTATTCCGGAACCACGGTAAGTAAAAGTTGTTCAATCAATTTTAACCAACAAGTTAACTGTGATAGAGAAGAAAATTGTTCAGACATGCGATTTGGAACGATTTAGGGATAAAGCTCCTTTGAAATGTACATCCCTTCTGTCCTCTAATACCTCCCGAAGGTTGATTAACTCACTAAGCTGGGTTTTATGAGAAAGCCCCTGTGATATCTGTGCGTGAAGCCGTGCTGAAAATGACAGAGTGCAGCATTAAGGGCAGGTAATCTTACCTTGTGGCTGTTTGATGTCGGTAGCATCTGATAATGTTTAGGTGTGTTATCAATGCCCGGGGAAGTCACAAAGGCTACTATCAGTGCTTTTTCTATGGGACAATGACGACAGCAAGGATGGTGGTAATATTGCTCTGCTAATGACTATATGTGGGATTTCCAAGGTGACGCTAATGGTAAAGAATCCACCTGCCAATGTAAGAGACGCGGGTTTGATACTGGAGTTGGGAAGATCTGCTGGAGTAGGAAACAGCACTCCAACCCAGTATTCTTGCCTGGAAATTTCCATGGACTACAGTCCATGGAACCACAAAGACTGAGTATAGCACAACAATGACTATATATTCGGGCTCTAATGATATCTTCATTTTATAGCTCAAGAAACTAAGACTCAGCGAGCTTAAGTCACATTTTGAACAATGGCTAAATCAAAATTCCAAGTCAGTCAGTCTGATTCCAAAACTTCTGCATGGAATCTGCTGTAAAATAATCAAATCAAGGAACTCTGTAAATAGATTTTCTCCATGTTACTCTTCCTCAGTCAAAAAATAATAATAATGATATTAAGTGAAAAGAAAACACAGTCAACCATATTTGTAAATATTATGAAAAAAGATGTTTCAATAATAAGATGCTTCCCCTTGAAAAATTACTCCTGTGATTCTGGTATTTTATTGGTGTATTATTTATCCATCCTGTATGCTTGGTTTCATAAACACTTTCCATAATGCTCATATGTCCTTAATAAAACAATGTGGCACTTGCATTATTGGCTTTCCATAAATTAGTTTGACAGCCAGTAAAAATCATGTTAAGAAAAAGAAAAATCTCAGCATCCAAATTGTGATGGGCATTTATTTGGACATTTGACAAGAATATTTGAACATCTGGAGCACACACCCTGATTATAGTTTACAATTGTTTAGCCAGCTGTCTCATTTCTTTTGCCACTGGGTGTCATTCAGATACACATCTTAATCATTCATGAGCTTTGTGGCAACATTCCAGGAGGAAAAAATAACGGGGCCACCCTTCTTTCTTGGATATGTCAGATAAGGTGTAGAGTCCTCGGATGTCTGAGATGAAAGAACTTAAGTGATAATTTGTCCAACTGCATCCTTTTACAAATGAATAACTAGGGCCTAGAGAGAGGCTGTGATCACTGTATTAGTCACAATAAGGCAAGGTTAGATTGCAGCGACAGGCAATCTCATGTCAGCGCTTTAAAAAATAAAAGCCGGGGGTGGAGAGAGAGGAAATTCCCTGGTGGTTCAGTGATTAGGGTCCCCGAGGTTCCACTGCAGGGGACATGGGTTCAATCCCTGGTTGGGGAACTAAGATTCAGCATGCCATGCAGCACGGCCAAATTAAAAAAAGGTGGAGGAGGCAGGGGGTATTTCTGTCTATGCTACATGACTGAAATCAGTCAACCAGGTACACAGGCTGTAAGAGGCCCTCCTCCCACGTGGGCATACGCTGTCATCACAGTAAGATGAGCACAATGCAAAATGTACCCTGGGTATATTCTACTTTTTAATTTTTGGCAGCACCAAAAATGGCATGCAGGATCTAGGGCCTTGACCAGGGATCGAACCCATGGCCCCACCATGGAAGTGCAATGTCTTAACCACTGGATCACCAGGGAAGTCCCTGGACCCAGGGCCTGAAACTTTCTTTGATAAAGCAAAGCTCGTCACCTCTGCTTCATTTTGTTGGCTAAAATACTCCAAACATTTAACTTCAAAGGGAGAAGGGACCTGTCATCCTACCAAGTACTCAAAAGATATGGTTTTGAATTACAGTAAGTATCGGAATCCACATTAACTATAGCTCGCAATGTGACATTAGCATAGACTTCAGTGCAAGGCATGATTCCATCGGAGGTTAAAGCAGAGACAAGGGTGCTCTGGCAGACTTAGATGGGCAGTGACAGAAGGCCAGGTCACAGGTAACACCTGAAGTCAGAAGGAAAGCTGACATCTATTCTAATAATCTCTCCAGTTGGGGCGAAGGACTCTCTGGTTAGTTGAGAACATCTGGCTAGCTCATCTGGCTGGCTCTGTCCAGTTCTGACCCTATAGATGGAGAAAACCATGTTGGAAGGATGGGAACACCAAGTTAGCGGGTGCTGGGGATGAATCAGCCTCTGCTGTAGGCTCAGGAGACTCCGGCAAATCAAGAATTCAGATTAGGGTGGAAAAGAGTCGAAGCTGTAACCAGACTATGTGTCAACGCTTGTGATCCAAACTAAAGTGTGCTGAGGGAAAAGAGAAGGGGATGGAGAGCTGGATCCCATATAAGGAGGGAATCAAGGCCAACTTTGACACTAACTCCAGGAGATAGTAAGGGACAGGGAGGTCCGGCGTGCTGCACCCCAAAGGGTTGGACAAGACCTAGTGACTGAGCAACAAAGCCAACTTATCACACGAAGAGAGTCAGTACAGAGAGGACACACATTCCCTTTGCCACGGTCCTTGGTGCGTGTGTCTCCTGAAAAGAGGGCCAGGCAGGCAGCACAGAGATCAGAGGGGTCCTGATAGGAGGAGCCTCGTCTCCAGGCTCCGTTCTTTGGTTCAGAGAGAACATTTGGCCTTCGTGGGGACCTGGGGGAGAGCGAGGCCAGGTTCTAGTCCTAGGGGGTGAGGAGCAGAGAGGCAGAAAGCAGAGAACACTGCAACTAGCAGAGAACCACCTCCATCTAAAGGCAAGCCCTGGAATCCCAGATAAAGGTCCTCAGGTCACTTCGCGACCCATTCCCTAGCCCTGGAGGGTGGTGAGGCTGCAGTTGTTCATACGTGGCGTACCCAATTCTGTCAAGTTGATTGGTTCATAATTGGCTCACAGCAGAGACACGAATATGTCTTGATGTAAAAACCTGGGAAAATTTAGGTCCTGACCAAAAAAAAAAAAAAACAAGCAAGCTAATTAATCCCAGGAATATGAAGGCATTTCTTCCTCCCTTCACAAGAATCCACCCACCAAATATTGTTTAATTTCCCTTAAAGTATGAGGGCCTAGGTGATGATATATCCTAGTCTGGGCATAAGGTAATGGCTTGATCGACACATTATGCCATCATGTTGGTGAATGGAGTATAGTTACTGCTTGTTGGCAGGACCTTTGTTTTTCACTCATCAATTTAAGAGAAACTAAAGCTGGAAAGGAAGTGACCAGAACCCACTCACATACATGAATCAAAAAGCGTGATGCCCTGAGCCCGTGTGTCTGCATGCCCTGGATGTGTTGGGCTTTTCAAGCTGGCTGCAGCTTAGACACTGTGCTTTAGAAAAAATGGAAGAATTCTCTTAGGAAGACAGTTGTTCTTGGTTTAGGAAGATTCATGAATAGATCTCTTTCAAAATACAAATTGAGAGCCAGAAGCTGACCTGAGGTGTACACTAGGAGGGAATCTTTTCTACATAACAAATGAATAGGGCCTCTACCAGTCCTCCAAACAAAGGATTTTGAAGTTCCCTAGGGCAGTTGGACCAGAAAAGGCAATGGCATTCCACTCCAGTACTCTTGCCTGGAAAATCTCATGGACGGAGGAGCCTGGAGGGCTGCAGTCCATGGGGTCACTGAGAGTCGGACACGACTGAACGACTTCACTTTCACTTTTCACTTTCATGCATTGGAGAAGGAAATGGCAACCCACTCCAGTGTTCTTGCCTGAAGAATCCCAGGGACGGGGGAGCCTGGTGGGCTGCCGTCTATGGGGTCGCACAGAGTCAGACATGACTGAAACGACTTAGCAGCAGCAGCAGCAGGGCAGTTGGACCAGAGGGGTTCAGGATAAGTAAGGGCTGTCGGTAAAAGATGAAGGGTGAAGGGCTGGCACCAGTGGCAGGATGATTGGCCAGGTCATCTGGGGAAAGACAGGCAATGAGAGTCAGCCCAATGGAGCTTTTGAGTCACGGTGCATCCTTTAGTAACGTCTCACGTGCTCTGTCCTGAGACATAGTCCTGCTCCATCATCCTCGGTGCTCAGGAAGTCTGTGGTACACAATGGGTTCATGTTAGTAATTTTGGAAAGTGTAAGTCAGGTGAGTATCCTCCATTTGGAAAACAAGCAAGACAGAGAGTGAACAGCAGCTTCTGAAAGTTATATGGAAAGCAGTGCATGTGTGCTAAGTTGCTTTAGACCTGTCAGACTCTTTGAGACCCCATGGACTCTAGCTTGCCAAGCTCCTCTGTCCATGGGATTCTCCAGGCAATAATACTGGAGTGGGTAGCCATTCTCTTCTCCAGGGGATCTTCCTAACTCAGGATTTGAACCCGGGTCTCCTGCATTGCAGGCAGATTCTTTACCATCTGAGCCACCAGGGAAGCCAAGGAAAAACGCCGAAGGAGTGATTGATTGGAGGGCTCCCGGCTACACTGCTTCATTCAGTGAATGACACTGAATCAACTGCTCATTCACTAGAACTGTCTGGGTCTCTGCTTTGCCAGCTACCCCTTCTTCCATCCTAACCCAACAGAGCTTCTGTTCAGGGGCTACTCCTTGGCCACAGGGCTTCCTATCACCTGCTTGTCTCTGTAGACGGTCACTCTCAAAGCCTGGAAGATGTTGAGAAAGTCTCAAGTCCTACAAAGGAAGCTGAGCCTCATGTGGGATTAGAAATAGGCACAAGAAGTCAATCAGATGCCAGGGCACTTCACGGCCTCTCTCCCTCTCTACCCATCTTTCTCTCTCCTCACCTTTCAATCTCTCATCCTCACTCTTCTCAACTCCCTTGTGTGAGAGAGTGCTCAGTCGCTAAGTTGTGTCCAACTCTTTGCAACCCAGGCAGGTCCCAGGATTTCTTGCCAGGATTTCGCAGGCAAGAATACTGGACCAGGTTGCCACCCCCTCCTCCAGGGGATCTTCCCGACCCAGGGATTGGACCCGCAACTCTTGTGTCTCCTGAATCAGCAACCGGATTCTTTACCTCTGCACCACCTGGGAAGCCCTCCCAACTTCCTTACTTGCTCTGAAAACAAACCTAGACCCGCATCCCACAATTTCACACAGTTTTGCCCAGATAAAGGGCACAACACAGACCTACAAGGCTCCACGTTCTGAACTCCAGATTCCTTGTAGGCAGAAGCCAGTTGGCTTCATTTGGGCACTTAGTCTGCACTAGCCAGGCCAGCAGTGGCTGGGGGCAGAGTCTAAGGGACCCCAGAGCACATTCTTAGAAGGTAAGTGATGCTGTCTAAGAAGGAGTGCGTGCACACTGAGAAGCAATGAGAATTTCTAATGTTCGGTAGTGAAGAGTCCATGCGTCCAAACACCATGGTGGGTACATTGGATAAACTGTTGTATATCATTCTCAAAAGAACCAGGCAGCTTAGCCATTATTAGCCCATTTTACAGATGAGGACTGAGAGACGCGGCAGACAGAGTCCAGCAGAGAACAGATGGCACACTCCAGCAGGGCTCAGACAACATCAAGGGATGATGTTGACCCAGGAAACAGCCTCAGTGGGTATCTACTGCCACCTGCAGACCCAGGGTCAGGGCAAGGGTGCGGTGTTCTGAGACCTGGTGGGAGCTACAACTTCCCCCTGGGAGCTGTGGCCTTGGGCAGAAGCACAAGCTGCCACCCAGATTCTGGTCCGACAGGGACAGAGCAGTGAGAGCAAAATGGATTGGCTGCCGCTTTTATGCCAGTCTTCTTCTGCTGGGGCCTCCCTCCAGTAACGAGACGCTAGAAGTGCTGCTCTTGCCTGGAAAATCCCATGGGTGGAGGAGCCTGATAGGCTGCAGTCCGTGGGGTCGCTAAGAGTCGGACACGACTGAGCGACTTCACTTTCACTCTTCACTTTCATGCATTGGAGAAGGACATGGCAACCCACTCCAGTGTTCTTGCCTGGAGAATCCCAGGGACGGGGGAGCCTGGGGGGCTGCTATCTATGGGGCTGCACAGAGTCGGACAAGACTGAAGCGACTTAGCAGCAGCAGCAGAAGCGCTGCTCAGACGATGTAGTCCACAAGGGCAGCCTCCTGGGGCACCAAGTCAGGAGAAAAATGGATCTCTCAGGCAGACAGAGAAGAACTGAACACGGGACTTGACGGTCCAGGGCTTTGGGGCTCAGCCCTCATTTTTCACCTTGCAGGATTTCTCATTGCTTCAGCCTCCTTTAGCACTTGACCCTCTCCTGTCACCTAAACTCCAACCGTGTTAAGTGACTTGGGTCACTGATGCCTTGCTGCTCAAAGCAGGGTTCACAGACCCGCAGTATCACCATGCCCAGGGAGCTGCAGTTTTTCAGGCTCCATCTCAGAACATCCTCAGATGATTCCTGTGCCTTGGGAAGCATAGGTGGCGTTGCCCTCATGGACCACGCCCGCGAGAACTCCAGGAGTTCATAGAGGACACACTTTCCTTAGTCCAGAAATAATCCTAAAGGGATGCCCCTCTCCAACATGATGGGGATGCTAATTACTAATACATGGCTGATCTCCCCCACCTTAAGGGCATCTGGTGATTCAGGCTGACCCGGGTGCATAAACTGCAGAGTCCAGAGACAAACTCCAGAACAGTGCTTCTAATTACCCGCAATGGCTGAGGGACTACATGTGTGAGCAAGAGAGCAGGAACGTGGCCCAGCCTGGACCTCTGAGTATGCTTTCTCAGGGAACTGATATGGATCCTGACAGAGGAATCACTTGTACAAGGACCATGCAAGCCTGAATCAGCGTAAGGTCCTCCACTTGCCTAAATAAGAAAAAATCCAAGAGATAAACAAGAAAATAAAATATATGTTATATGTGTAAGAACAAGAGAATTGTAGACATCGTTTCGATCAGGTTTCCAACCATACCAAGACACTCCCTTGAACCCCTCACTTGTTGCAGCCAATAGATTGTTTTTTGTCTGTTTAAGCTTATATCTGAATAATATCAGATTAATTCTTCTGGATGTTCTATATTCATAGTCATCTTTCTGGAAGAGCTGAAGTGTCTCCTCCTCCAGGAAGTCTGCCGTGATACTTCTTCCCTAAGCAGAAATAAGTGTCTTTTCTCTTTGCCAACATGATCTTCTGAATGTATCTCTGCCACAACACATATCACATCACAGATTCACAGCCTGCCCCAACATCTTTCTCACTGGACTGAAGTGAGGACCAAAAGCAAGCATACAACTGTCTTTTCACCACTGAAACAGCAGCATGTTGAAAAGTGTCTGGCATACAATGGACACTGACTATATTTGGGGGGGGCGGTTGTTTTTTGTTTTTTGCATTAGTGAAGTCGCTCAGTCGTGTCCGACTCTTTGCGACCCCGTGGATTGTAGCCTACCAGGCTTCTCTGTCCATGGGATTTTCTAGGTAAGAATGCTGGAGTGGGTTACCATTTCCTTCTCCACGGGATCTTCCCGACCCGGGGATTGAACCCGGGTCTTCCACATCAGAGGCAAACGCTTTAACCTCTGAGCCACGAGGGAAGCCCTTAAGATTGCTAAAACACTTACTATGGAATTTTTAATTATGTGCTATTTTTCTTTTTACATGACATGCTTTTTTAAATTGATATATAGTTGATTTACAACGTCATACTATTTTCTGCTATACTCGGTTATACACATATATACACTCTTTGGTATATTCTTTTCCATTAATATATGTTGAATAGAAAATCATGAGAAATAACTTCCACATTCTATACACATGCAGAATGTGTTTTAAGTCCTTGTGAAAATTTCAAATTAGTAGTATTTCAGCAGAACTGGACAAATTCTCCTGGGCAGGTCCAATAAAAATAAAAGAACAATGTAATCACCCACTCTTTTCAACTTCATTAAGTAAGGAATTGGAGGTAAAACTGAGAAGCCAGACAGCATTTGGGAATTTGATACATGTCTTTTAAAGGACTTAAAAAGAACAATTACAAAGACAGGGTTCTGCAGTTAAAATGAATCTTAATTGAATCAGTCTGGAAAGAGAAGCCTGAATTAGATTTAAAGGGAAAGTTTAAGGGATTCTTCATAATTAGGTAAGTTAATTCAAAACATTCACAGTCTAATAGTTCCATCCACTCCTAGGGCTGGGTTGAGAGGAAAGAGAACAAATTAATAAGAAGTACTTCTATAAAATCGATACTATGTAGTTGAATCTGCTTGCCTCCATGGACTAGAACCTGAAGTGGTGGAGAAATTACATGGTGGGAATAAGGTGATGCTCCAAACTGCAGACTGGGAAAAACAAATCAAAGGGGAATTAACAGAGGCTGCATTTCCAAAGGCAAAAATCAATGAAAACATCCCAAGTCATATTAACAAACCTAAAGAAAATCTGAAATGAACAAGCAAGTACAGCTGTCTGCCCTGGAGCACCAGGAACACAGATGATCTGATGTACATCTAGACGTCACTGCCAGGCACTTGCTAGAATCAGTTCGTGGAAGCTGGGACATTAGACAAAGTGAAGATGCAAGGCCACCTGAATGTTCATTGCAGAGCTGTTACAACAGCCAAGCAATCTAAATGATTATCAACAAACGAATGAATAAAGATGTGGTACATAGATACAATGAAATACTACTCAACTATTAAAAAGAATGAAATAATTTGTTACTTTTACTAATTTCATTAATAATAATGAAAATAATTTGCAATAACATAGATAGATCTCGGACACGACTGAGCGACTTCACTTTCACTTTCATGCATTGGAGAAGGAAAAGGCAACCCACTCCAGTGTTCTTGCCTGGAGAATCCCAGGGACAGGGGAGCCTGGTGGGCTGCCATCTATGGGGTCGCACAGAGTGGGACATGACTGAAGCGACTTAGCAGCAGCAGCAGATAGATCTAGAGATTATCATACTAAGTGAAGTAAGTCAGACAAAGATAAATATCACATGATATCACTTATATGTGGAATTTTAAAAAAATACAAATGAGCTTATATACAAAAAAAGAAACAGACACATAGATATAGGAAACAATATGGTTACCAAAGGGGAAAGGTGGGAGGGGCAGTGACAAATCGGGAGTTTGGACCTGACATGCACACAGTGCTATATATAAAATAGATAACCACCAAGGACCTACTGTATAGCCCAGGGAACTCTACTCAATATTCTGTAGTAACCAAAATGGGAAAAGAATTTGGAAAAAAAAAAAAAAACCCTGCATGTCTATGTATAAAGATTGTGAAAAGATAGAAGGCAGAAGGAGAAGGGGATGACGGAGGATGAGATGGTTGAATGGCATCACTGACTCAATGGACATGAGTTTGAGCAGGCTCTGGGAGATGGTGAAGGACAGGGAAGCCTGGCCTGCTGCAGTCCATGGGGTCGCAAAGAGTCAGACATGACCGAGCGACTGAAATGAACTGAACTGAACTGGTATGTATAACTGAATCACTCTGCTGTACACCTGAAACTAACACAATATTGTTAATCAACTCTTCTCCAGAATAAAATAAAACTTTTTAAAAAATTGAAAAAAGAAGATGCTAGGCATTGATGAAAGAAGAGAGGATAACATAGGGTTCCCCAAACACAAACCATCTTGACTATTACTGTGTTTGTACAAAACAGTGAAAGAGATTGTGTGTCTCCTATGTGCACACCTTTGTTAGATGCTAGGAAATTCAGAAATTAATATGACTGCTTTAACTTCTCCCAAGAATGCATTTTTATTATCTACTCCCAAAGCTTATTGAGATGGAGTAGAGTATACTTAATTTTCTGAGGGATTATGGATATACTAAGATAAATAAAAGACAGGCCCTGCATTGGTGATGTGCATAATCAGGTAGATACAACGCATGACACCAGAATGCAAGCCTGCCAGAAAAAAGGCAGCACCAGACTTCTACACAAAGCAAAGTTGGTCAGAGATTAATTCTGATGAAAGAAACAGGATGTAACTGAGTGATCCTTTGGCAGCCAGCACTTCAGTAGGAAGTAAAACAAAGAAAAGCGACCTCTAGGTAAAGGAACCAGCACACATCTCCTGGATAGAGACATGTATCCATATCTGAAGGATATTTTTGCCACAAGAGAGATTATATATGATTCTCATACTACAACCACCACACACCACTCTCTATTATAATGAATTTTTCACAAAACACTTCATATAATGTATTTTACTTTATTATCCTCTTCACAATCCTGTGAGATGAGTAAAACATAGGATTTGATTCTCCATTTACATATGAGGAAGCTGAGGCTTAGGAAAATGAGCCAAAAAGAGCAGAGCCAAAGCTGGAAGCTTTCTACCCCCAAATCTGATGCTTTCTGCTCTGCTATAGACCAGCAAATTGGACCAGTCATGAAGGAATAGGCTGAAGGAGTGGTCATAACCACATCATGTGACATCTTTAGTGTTTCTCTAGACAGTCTAGAATGTAACATGTAGATAGTTAATAATCAATATCTCACTATTTCATTAATATTTGAAGCAGAGACTGTCAGTTCCAATTCTGTTGCAAATCTACTTCGGCAAAGAAAAACAATTTGGATCAGATATTATTTTCAGGCACATGCTCATGAGTCATCTCCAGAGGAGCCCAAACACCTCCCCACCTGTATCCTTCTTGACCTGCTTTACCAGAGGAAACCCGAGATGTATTGTGGTGGGCAGCCCCCAAGGTGACCCCCAGTCATCCCTGCGTTCATGACCTTGTACAATACCCCATCTCCTCCCTGTGGGCTGGAATTACTGACTCATTTCTAACAAAGGGAACAAAGCTGAACCAATAGCGTGCCACTCCTGATTAGGTTTTAAAGCAGTGGCTTCTGACTTGGGCACTTTCTCTCACTCTTTGAAATTTCTCTGTGTACCATGGTTTTGGGGTGCCCTGTGGAGAAGCCGTAGGGTAAGAGATCAAGGCTTGCAAACAGCCACATACATGAGCTTGGAAGTGAATGTTCTTCTCTAAATCAAGACTTCAGATGAGACCACAGACTTGCTTGACAGCTTGACTGAAACCTCATGAGAGGCTTTGAGCCAGATGCATTCAACAAAGTTTCACCAAGAGCTGTGACCCACATTACACACCAGATCACAGAAGCTTGTTGTTGGAAGTTGGTATGTCTGGGGGCATTTTGTTATACAGCAATAGATAACTCATACAAATTTTGAAGACTGCAAGGACTTTTCAAGAATATAAGCTGACCATCCTAATATACTGGAATTTTTAATGGTTGATATTTCTTTGGTTCATTTGCTTATTTTTCCTAAAAAGGACATGGTGTCTTGTGAAGAGAGTAAGATTCAGCCAGATTAAGGCAGGACTCAGATATTTTCATTTTCAAAGGGCTGCTGCTACCACTGCTACTGCTAAGTTGCTTCAGTCGTGTCCGACTCTGTGCGAGCCCATAGATGGCAGCCCATCAGGCTCCCCCATCCCTGGGATTCTTCAGGCAAGAACACCGGAGCGGGTTGCCACTTCCTTCTCTAAAGTATGAAAGGGAAAACTGAAAGTGAAGTCGCTCAGTCGTGTCCGACTCTTAGCGACCCCATGGACTGCAGCCAGGCTCCTCCATCCATGGAATTTTCCAGGCAAGAGTACTGGAGTGGGGTGCCATTGCCTTCTCTGTTCAAAGGGCTGTATGGGTGATTTTGAAGGTAACCAAAGTTTGAAATCCATAGTTTCAGTGGAAATGTCCTAGCCTTTGGGACACTAAGAGCTGGGTTCAACCCTAGCTCCATCATATACTAGAAGTAACATTACTTCCAACGTTATTTGTTTAAGTTGTTGGAGCTTCATTCCCTAAATATATAAATGGGAAGAAGTATATCACCCTCTCAAAGTTATTGGCAGAACAGATAAACATAAGGGAGCTGAAAGGACTGGTGTTTGGCACATAGTGAGGACCCAGCAAAATTTCCTTTTCTCCCTGGTCCCCTGAGTTTGGCCTCAGACCAGGACTGCATATGCATGATGGTTAATTTTACTGTGTTTACTTGACTGGGCTCCGCGATGCCTGGCCACCTGGTAACACATTATCTCTGGGTTTGTGTGTGAGAGTGCTTCCAGGAAAAATCAGCATTTGGTGAACTGAGTAAAGCAGAAGATCCTCCCCGGTGTGGGTGGGCATCACTCAATCCTTAGAGGGTCTAAGTAGAACAAAAAGGCTCCGCTTGAGCTGAGATCCCCATCTTCTCCTGCCCGCAGGCACTGGTATCATCGGTACTCCTGCTTCTCTGGTTACTGGCTCAATTGTTCCTATTTTTATCGTTTAGTCTCTAAGTCACGTCTGACTCTTTGTGACCACACGGACTGCAACACTCTAGGCTTCGCTATCCTTCACCATCTCCCAGAGTTTGCTCAAATTCATGTCCATTGAGTCAGTGATGCCATCCAACCATCTCATCCTCTTCCACCCCCTTCTCCTCCTGCCCTCGATCTTTCTCAGCATCAGGGTTTTTTTCCAATGAGTCAGGTCTTTGCCTCAGGTGGCCAAAGAATTGGGACTTCAGCTTAATCATCAGCCCTTCCAATGAATATTCAGTGTCAATTTCCTTTAGGATTGACTTGTTTGATCTCCTTGCTGTCCAAGGGACTCTCAAGAGTCTTCTCCAACCACAACTCAAAGGTATCAATTCTTTGGCACTCAGCCTTCTTTATGGTCCAACTCTCACATCCATATATGACTACTGAAAATATCATACCTTGACTATATGGACCTCTGTTGACAAAGTGATGTCTCTGCTTTTTAATATGCTGTCCAAGTTTGTCATAACGTTCCTACTGACTCCGACAGGGACTTAAACCATTCTTGGCCTTCAAATGTGAACTGAATTATACCACCTGCTTTGCTCTTTCTCCAGCTTTGAGACAGCAGACAGTGGGACTTCTTGACCTCCAAAACACTATGAGCCAATTCCTAGAATAAATTTCCTTTTAAATCTGTCTATCTGTCTATCTATTTATCTATCAATCTACCTGTCTACCTCCTGTTGGTTCTGTCTCTCTAGAGAATGCTGATTCATACAGTATGTTAATACTCACCAGGGCAACACACTAGAGCAGAAAGCCTTGGGGAGTGTAAGTTTACTGCGTCTCCCTTAAGGACTGAAAAAGTCTGTCACCTGATATTTATCTCTTTTAGGTCAGAAAGTAGGGAGCAATGGGAAAAATAAGATTGAGCCAAGAGTAGCCACCCAAACTTCTCAATCCTCAGCAAGTATGTTATTCCTGAGACTAAGAAAACCTTTTTCCCCCAGTGAAGTAGCTGAGAGAAAGATGCAAGATATATGAATATGCATGTACACATTTGTAAATATATGTACACATATATGCATGTACACATATGTATGCATGTGTATATGTATACACATGCAACTGTGTGTGCATAGATATATACATATATGTATACACACATCTATATCTGTATGTACAGATCTGTATGTATCTGTGTCTTATGTGTAAACACACACATAAGGCCCTGAAATCAAACTAGAGAGGGACTGTGTTGCATTGCCTAAGGATGTGTGTTTTTTCTTTAAACACACAGAAGCAACCTGCCTAGAGAGCTGTCTGCATGGATTTATCACCCTGGAACCAGGGCACCGACAAGTTCTAACAGACGTTGTGGAATTATAGTCAAACAAAGACATATGTCACCTGAGAGCTCCTACACCACATGGCACAGTGCACCGAGTGGAAGCGTTTTGTCTTCTCATCTCACTTGGCAGCCTCCTCTCAGGGACCTCCCCGCCAGCACACTGCCCTATATTGCCCATGCCTCCTTCTTGCCGTGTATTCCTTTTTGCCACCGCTAATTCCACTCAGGTGTCATATGAGTTTTGGTTTTCCTCCACTTGGGGGCATGCAAGTAACAATATGTGCTTACTGAAGACCAAAGACACCAGTCTGGTTGGAGAAGGCAGAAGCTGGCTGAATCCCAGGCCTGGTTTTAACTCAAAGACATGCCTACATTTTTGTCTGTTCTCTATTCTTTTTTTTTTTTATTTATAAGTAAATCGATTTTCTAATGCATCTCCATGGAGCTATTGAAGCAACTGAATGAGATAATCTATGCATTGTGAGTACTATGGGACTAGACACATTGTAGAAGCTCAGTATAAGCTACTTCTATTTCTTTCTCTTCCTTTCACTTATCTTCTGAAATCTTCCAGGAAGTAGAAAGGTATGTCAAAGATAGATAGATGAAATACAGCATTCCAGAAAAGTGTCAGCTACTATAGCAACCCTAAGACAGTTTTTAAATTCTTCAGACAGGCCCTGTTCTTTGTGACATTTTCCCAAACTCCCAGGTTCCTCCACATCCAAGAATAAAAACTGAATTTTCATTCTGAGAATAATAACCAAAAAGAAGCCAAAAATAAAAGCAGGAACCAGAATTTGCTCTAGAGTTTGCCATATCTCAATCTTACTTGAAACAACATGTGCTGAGATTATGAATGTAGACAATAAAGTTTATTATGACAAAGATCAGTTCTTCTTTGACAAAAATCTATGTTTATTTTTTTTTTTTGCCCTACCCTGCAGCATATGGGATCTTAGTTTTCAAACATGGATCAAACTCATGTCCCCTGCACTGGAAGCATAGAATCTTAATGGATTGACAGGGAATTCCCCAGTTTGAGCTATTTCTATCATATGCAGTCTAGAGACTTCTGATGAATATAATTATATCTATGTATTATGTTTATTCAAAAATCCTTATAATATGATTCCTTGTCTTGTGATATGTCAGAGTCACAACATAGCAAAATGGAAAGAATACAGTTTTTTGAATTCATTATTTAATAGCTGTGTGACCACAGCTGTATTACCTAAGTTGCTAAGTTCAAGTGTCCTATTATTAATTGTGTGGATAAAAATATAACAATGTACAGGGTTTCTGAGACGAAGAAATGAGATTGCTGGATTCTAGTTCTGACATATGGTGGATTGAGCTAACATTGTAACATAGATGTCCCTCTTGCATCTTCCATAGAAATAATGGATAAAATAAATTCTTTAAAGATTAGAGATATATGTGAATATAAGATCCAACAAGGACCAGGAATACCGAGGTGCTCAAAATCAATGCTATCAGTTTATGACCTACTCTTGAAGTCTTTGAAGCCTAAAGATACAAATTAAAACAGACATTCTAGAGGCTTAAGGGGCCTTAACCCCAGAGAAAGGAAGAGGAATTGTTATTCGACCAGAACATCCAGAGAGTTTGAAATGAATATACAAAGATGTTGAAATGAGTTTGCTGCGTAAATACCTAAGTCAAGGAGGGGCCAGAGAAATACTGTTCAATAGCCAAGGAAAGAGGGAACAAAGTTTGTCTCCAGCCAGACCTCTGGCTGAGGATGAAAAAAAATGAAGGCCATTCATGAGAAATTCTTAAACATATGAGTCTGCGGGATATGTTGGTTTTATTCTATCTGAAATACCCGTGCGTGCATCCATTCTAGTCACTCAGTCATATCTGACTCTTAGCAACCTCATGGACTATAGCCTGGCAGGTTTCTCTGCCCATGAGGTTTTCCAGGCAAGAACCCTGGAGTGGATTGCCATTTCCCTCTCCGAGTGCTCTTCCTGACTCAGGTATCAAACCCGAGTCTCCTGTGTCTTCTGCCTTTCAGGGGGATTCTTTACCTGCTGAGCCATCAGGGAAGTCTCATCTGAAATGCTCAGTAATCTCTAAACCAATGAATTAGCAAATTAGCTCATCTCAAACCTGGAACACTCCTTGGACATCCAGGGGAAGGAAAATCAATTTTTTTCTGAGGCTGCATTTCCAAAATCTAAGCTTCTCCCATCAATACCCCAAATAAAATACCCCTTATGAGGATACTATCTTTGATATCAACATTTGGATGCCTTCCAAGTGGTGCAGTGGTAAATAATCTGCCGGCCAATGCAGAAGACATGAGTTTGATCACTGATCCAGGAAGATCCCTCAGAGTAGGAAATGGCAACCCATTCCAGTATTCTTGCCTGAAAATTCCCATGGACAGAGAAGGCTGGCAAGTTACCATCCATGGGGTCACAAAGAGATGGACATGACTGAAAGACTAATATTACTACTACATTCTTTTAACATAGGCAAGAAAGATACTAATTAAGCAAGTGCAGAAAGCATTAATATGGATAAAGGTGACCTTTGTAAATGATAAAATGAATAATTCACCAGAAAGATAATATAATCCTGCATCTATGAGTACATAAAACATAGATGCTAAAAGTTGAAGTAGAAAGGACATTTGATTGACTAAAGAATACTCAATAAAAAGATGTTAACACATCTTGGTAAGAAAATTTTAATCAAGTAAACAAAAATTACTAAGGATACATCCATGCTACAGAGTAGTATCAAAAACTTAGGGGTGATATACTGAAGACAGAGTTAGCTTATTATACTGTTTACAATTTTTACCTAGCTCTCTCCTGACTTATGAATTTAAATCAGTTCAGTTCAGCCGCTCAGTTGTGTCTGACTTTTTGCAGCCTCATAGATGTTGCATGCCAGGCTTCCCTGTCCATCACCAACTCTTGGAGCTTGCTTACACTCATGAGTATCGAGTCGGTGATGCCATCTAACCATCTCATCCTCTGTCGTTCCCTTCTCCTCCTGCCTTCAGTCTTTCCCAGCATCAGGATCTTTTCCAATGAATCAGTTCTTCGCATCAGGTGGCCAAAGGATTGGAGTTTCACCTTCAGCATCAGTCCTTCCAAAGAATATTCAGGACTTATTTCCTTGAGGACTGACTGGTTTGATTTCCTTGCTGTCCAAGGGACTCTCGAGAGTCTTCTCCAACACCACAGTTCAAAAGCATCAGTTCTTTGGTGCCCAACTTTCTTTATGGTTCAACTCTCACATCCATACATGAATACTGGAAAAACCATAGCTTTGATTAGATGGACCTTTGTCAGCTTTTTAACAGGCTGTCTAGTTTGACTGTGTGGATCACAATAAACTGTGGAAAATTCTGAAAGAGATGGGAATACCAGACCATCTAACCTGCCTCTTGAGAAATCTGTATGCAGGTCAGGAAGCAACAATTAGAACTGCACATGGAACAACAGACTGGTTCCAAATAGGAAAAGGAGTCCGTCAAGGCTGTATATTGTCACCCTGCTTATTTAACTTATATGCAGAGTACATCATGAGAAACGCTGGACTGGAAGAAACACAAGTTGGAATCAAGATTGCCGGGAGAAATATCAATCACCTCAGATATGCAGATGACACCACCCTTATGGCAGAAAGTGAAGAGGAGCTAAAAAGCCTCTTGATGAAAGTGAAAGAGGAGAGCGAAAAAGTTGGCTTAAAGCTCAACATTCAGAAAACGAAGATCATGGCATCTGGTCCCATCACTTCATGGGAAATAGATGGGGAAACAGTGGAAACAGTGCCAGACTTTATTTTTTTAGGCTCCAAAATCACTGCTGATGGTGACTGCAGCCATGAAATTAGAAGACGCTTACTCCTTGGAAGAAAAGTTATGTCCAACCTAGATAGCATTTTCAAAAGCAGAGACATTACTTTGCCGACTAAGGTCCGTCTAGTCAAGGCTATGGTTTTTCCTGTGGTCATGTATGGATGTGAGAGTTGGACTGTGAAGAAGGCTGATCGCCGAAGAATTGATGCTTTTGAAGTGTGGTGTTGGAGAAGACTCTTGAGAGTCCCTTGGACTGCAAGGAGATCTAACCAGTCCATTCTGAAGGAGATCATCCCTGGGATTTCTTTGGAAGGAATGATGCTAAAGCTGAAACTCCAGTACTTTGGCCACCTCATGTGAAGAGTTGACTCATTGGAAAAGACTCTGATGCTGGGAGGGATTGGGGGCAGGAGGAGAAGGGGACGACCGAGGATGAGATGGCTGGATGGCATCACGATGGACTCGATGGACGTGAGTCTGAGTGAACTCCGGGAGATGGTTATGAACAGGGAGGCCTGGCGTGCTGCGATTCATGGGGTCGCAAAGAGTCGGACATGACTGAGCGACTGAACTGAACTGAACTAGTTTGGTCATAGCTTTTCTTCCAAGGAGCAAGTGTCTTTTAATTTCATGGCTGCAATCAGCATCTGCAGTGAATTTGGAGCCCAAGAAAATAAAGTCTCACTGTTTCCATTGTTTCCCCATCTATTTGCCATGAAGTGATGGGACCGGATCCCATGATCTTAGTTTTCTGAATGTTGAGTTTTAAGCCAGATTTTTCACTCTCCTTTTTCACTTTCATCAAAAGGCTCTTTAGTTCTTCTTCACTTCTCCAGGTCAGAATACTGTAGTGGGTAGCTGTTCCCTTCTCCAGGGGATCTTTCCAATCCAGGGATCGAACCCAGGTCTCCCACATTGCAGGCAGATTCTTTACCAGCTGAGCCACCACGGAAGCCCCATGAATTTAAATACCAACTGCTATTCTTGAATCTGCCTCCTTTGTCCCCAGAAGAGCGTCTTGCCCCAGGTAAGATGGGCCAGAGCAGGTGGGCCTTTGCAAAAGCAATCTCCAGTGGCCCATTTCCCCTCTTAATTATTGGGTATAGAAGCAACTCCACAGTATGAGAAAACAAAAAACTTATGTAATCCTGTTTTTAATTTATGCTTGCAATAAGTTTAGGTTGTGTCTACTTGCCCGTGCGAAACACAAAGTCACAACGGGAGGAGAATGACAATGCATTTCTAAAAATAGACTTTGGCTGAGATTACCGATGTATTGAGCAGACGAACTCTGAAGGTCTGAAGAATGGTGGTTCGCACATAATCAGTGAACAACTCTTAGGACTTTAAAAGTATACATGTGTACAAATAATCTGTGATTTTTCCTACGTGTGTTTCTGTTGGCTTCCCTGACTTGAAACACACAAATCATGTGCCTGAGTCAGTGATCCTGAATGTGACAGTAACATAAGCAGAAAGGAATACTTTCTGGAGACTTTAAGGAACATGGTCGTCCCTCCCCATGTAGGTCAAGCTTCCTCTGATGAGACTGCACAGACCAGTGGAGTGGAGGACAGGTGCTCTTCTGCAGCACTGGCTTTCTCTCTGCTTGGCCATATGAAACGGAGACATTGTGTGTTTGTCCTTCAGGGAGCTCTCTGAAGGTGATATGACAGCTATATGTACCAGCTAGGAAAGTGGAAGGTAGAAATCAAGTGAAGAAGGTAGAAATCATATGGCTCAGGGTTCATTTCCTATGGTCCTGAAAGATATTACTGTAAATCTAAAATATGTCCCTTAATAACTGCCTAAGAGTGGGTAAATCATTTAACCTTCCTAATTTTTAGCTTCCTCTCTCATACATGGGAGAAATAATATCCATCTCTCAGTGTCTGCAAGGGTGACATATGATGATTCATATAAAGTACTTACTGGTGTGTAAGACAATTCTTGGGCTTCCCAGGTGATGCCAGTGATGAAGAACCCACCTGCCAATGCAGGAGTCATAGGAAACATGGGTTCGATCCCTGGGTCAGGAAGATCCCCTGGAGGAGGAGATGGTAACCCACTCCAGCATGCTTGCCTGGAGAATCCCGTGGACAGAGAAGCCCTGCTGGCTACCGTCTATGGGGTCACAAGAGCCAGACACGAGTGAAGTGGCTTAGAAGCAAGATAGTTCAAATGTTCGGTTGGCTGGTGCTTTGAATCAATAAGCTCTGTCATGTATAAGGAACAAGACAAAATGCTTAAAATGTTCTTAATGTAAAAATTTCTGAACGTAATCCTCACCACTCTGAGGGCGTGGTGGTGGTTTAGTCAACAAGTCATGTTTAGCTCTTATGACCCCTTGGCAGCCTGCCAGGCTCCTCTGTCCATGGGGTTCTCCAGGCAAGACTACTGGAGTGGTTTGTCCTTTCCTCCTCCAAGGGATCTTCCCGACCCAGGGATCGAACCCGTCTCCTGTGTCTCTTGCATTGCAGGCAGATTCTTTACTGACTGAGCCAACAGGGAAACCCTTATAAAGGCGTGATCTTGTTCATTTTACATGTGTGAGAAAATAAAGGCTAAAGAAATGTGTGACTTGGCCAACCTCATATAGCTGGTAATGTGGTGAGACCTGTGAACCAAATGCAGAAATTGCCCCTGTACTCCACCTGAGAGTAGAATTGTTTCCTCAACTCTTCTAGAGACTCTGGAAAACAGTGTTAGCAAATACCAACAGCACTGCCTCACTTAAGTTGTTTTTTTTTACTTGAAAAATTGTAAAGATAAGAAGAGTGAATTCAGTCTATAGGACAAACTATATTCTGCCTAAACTTGTGGTTTATGGATGTTTTCAACAAACATTTGTTAGTACCTTCCACATACCACTTAACCATGTACTGAATACAAATGTTGTCCATAGACACACACTAATGTAATAAAGAGTCTGTCTATATAGGCTTTAACAAATACTAGGTCAAATCTATGTTATTTAAAAGTAATATAGGGGCTTCCCTGGTGGTCTGGGGTGAAGAATCTGCCTTGCAACGCAGGGAACACGGGTTCCATCCCTGGTCAGAGAACTAAGATGGCGCATGCGAAGGAGCAGCTAAACCTGCAAGCTGCAGCTAGAGAATCCGAGGGCCTCAACAAGAGATCGCACGTGGTGCTGCAGCGAAGATCCTGCATGTCACAACCAAGACCCAACACCTGCAAGTAAATAGATGCTGCTGCTGCTGCTGCTAAGTCGCTTCAGTCGTGTCCGACTCTGTGCGACCCCACAGATGGCAGCCCACCAGGCTCCCCCATCCCTGGGATTCTCCAGGCAAGAACACTGGAGTGGGTTGCCATTTCCTTCTCTAGCAAGTAAATAGATGAATAGATATAAAAATATTAATCTAGGATTTTAAAAGAAAACTTCATAAAAATGTAATATAAGAATAGCCTAACTGTGGGTCTCATGGTATTTACCAATTCTACCTCACTGGGACTCTGGCTGAGCCCTTAGAAGGCTAAAGGTAGCATCCATGTCAGCCAATACTAATGTCATATTTATTTATAGTGCACATTAGTTGGGCTTAGCATTAAATAAAGTACTAGTCTTTGGAGGATACATTTCCTCAAACATTAGCTTTTAAAGGAATCGTGCTTTAATTACCCAGAATTCATAAACTGTCTCCCTAGGTCTTTATTTTCATCCCAAATAGCTATCTTGTAAATCTATGAAAATGATAAAATTCAACAAGCGTGGCTCTCCTTGAATGTAATAACATCACAATAACCTCTATGAAATGCTATGGAGCTGTAATGGGAGGAGTTTAATTACCCTCCCCGGGTTTTCAAGGAAAAAAAAAAATTATTTTCCTGACTGACTACTGCCCAGAATGCACACCCCATAACTAATGTGCCTTTTCATTTTGCTGATTTCCTATCTACTGCCTTCAAATATTTCTTCTCCTCCCACCTCTCGCCTCCTCTATCCTGCCCAGCCCAACTGGGGCAGACAGAACATCAAGTCACACAGAATCACAAAGTGCTTTCTTTCTCAGGATCTGCTTTGCAACCAATCCATGTCTGCTCCATGGGAGTTCAATTGAAAACATATGAAAATGCAATTGCATTGTCGTGGCTTTTCATTTCTTGTAGCTAATGCATATTTTGCTATAAAAATTCAAAGATACATATGTGAGTAAATAGGAATAATCTCTAAATTATGCATGGAGTATGCATTTCTATAGAAAAATACTGGTAGAATTATTTATTACAAAGGAGTGAATTTTTCATATATAATATAAAAAATAAACACTGAAAATGTGAGAACAAGGACAGACTAGATGTATGTAAATATACAGGTACATATATTGCTTCAATCACTTAATAAATACAAGGGCTTCTATGTCAGGAGGGTGCTAGAGAAGACTCTTGAGAGTCCCTTGGACTACAAGGAGATCAAGCCATTCAATCCTAAAGGAAATCAACCCTGAATTATTCATTCATTGAAAGGATTGTTGCTGAAGCTAAAGTTCCAATACTTTGGCCACCTACTTCAAAGAGCTGACTCATTGGGAAAGACCCTGATGCTGAATAAGATTGAGGGCAGGAGGAGAAGCGGGTGGCAGAGGATGAACAGGTTAGATAGCATCCCTGACTCAGTGGACATGAATTTGAGCAAACTTGTGGAGATAGTGGACAGAAGAGCCTGGTGTTCTGCATTTCATGGGGTCGCAAAGAGTTCAACATGACTTAGCTACTGAACAACAACGACATGTCAGGCAGGACTACGTTTGGGATGCAGAAATGAGGAGACACATCCCTGCCCTCAAGAAGCTCACTCTGATGAAGGGACATAAACAAACATATGGACACATATAATGTGGAAACTATTTTAAGAGTAATCTCAGAGTGTCTGCAAGTACATCAGGGCCGCCAGGTTTCTTGACAATATTAGAATAGTTCACATCTGATGTCAAACAACCGACCTGTGGAAAAGTCATCTCCTGTTCTACAATTGTCAGATGCATGAGTAGAAGTTAGCATTCCTCTCTCAAAGGGGATCACTGGCAACATGCTTGGGGGGAAATTGTTAACATTTTTTAAACAGTCAGACAGTAATTATCCTCTGAAAAAAATGAGGAATATGACAAAATAATTTAGAATGGGAGTGCTATTTGGTTATCAGCCTTCTGTTTATAAACAATTCTAGTGCATGTGTGTGAAGTCGTTTCAGTTGTGTCTGACTCTTGTGACCCCATGGACTGTAGCCCACCGGGCTCCTCTGTCCATGGGATTCTCCAGGCAAGGACACTGGAGTGGGCTGCCATGCCCTCCTCCAGGAGATCTTCCCGAATCAGGGATCAAGCTCGGGTCTCTTATGTCTCCTGCATTGGTGGGTGGATTATTTACCACTAGTGCCACCTGGGAAGTCCAAACAATCCTAGTCGAGAAGAATAAAAGCAACGTTTCTTGTTTCTCTCTGACTTTTCCTTTTGGAGTTTCTTTTTCCTAGTGAACAATCTAAACAACCAAGAAATGAAGGGAAACACAAACACTTGTAGACACAAGGGCTTCCCTGGTGGCTCAGCTGGTAAAGAAACTGCCTGCAATGTGGGAGACCTGGGTTTGATCCCTGGGTTGGGAAGATCCCCTGGAGAAGGCAAAGGCTACTTCACTCCAGTATTCTGGCCTGGAGAATCCCATGGACTGTGTCGTCCATGGGGTCACAAAGAGTCAGACATGACTGAGCGACTTTCACTTTCACTTTGCAGACACAGGTACACACACCATCGTCATCATCATCATCATACATGTTGCCCTCAGGCATGAGAAGTCTAACACAACACAGTTTCCCTAAAATCAGGTTGGATAAAGATCTTTATGTTGAGCAAGAGTGTTGTAGGAGGAAGGATGAAAAAACCACGTGGGGAGACCAGAAGGAACATTAGGGCACACACTTGTGGTATGTATGTGTGTGTGCTGGCAACTTGTAGGGACTGATGTTGAGCGGGTTGTTCTATAAAAGAAAATCTTTACCGGATTGAAGCTAATCCCTTAATCCCTTCCATTTGTACATCAATTTACAGTCTTCAAGCACTTTTCCAACCATTATCACATTTAATCTTCACAAATGCCACGAAAGAACACGGGACAGGGATTAATCAGTCCTTCTAATGCAAAAGGAAAGGATGTAATTTGGCCAAGGTCACAAAGACAAGGAGGGACAGAGCTGACTGAAACTGTGCGATTTAGTTTTATTTCTAGGCATGGTCTCTCCTTTTCCTTTTTTAAAGCCTGGAGGTAGATATTAATTTGGGCCATGGGGAGAAATAAAGAAAGCAAATGATAGTTTTATGCCAAGCAGTCATACCAGGTGAAAATTGACTCCTTCTAAGATCCTGCTTGTTCTCCTAAAATCAGTCAGAAGAGACTCCAGAAGCATGGCCCAAGGACCTCTGCTAGCCACAAACAGTGTGTTTTCATTCTGCAGTGAGGAAAGGGGTTTGTGCCTGAATGCATTCGTCACATTGCAGGCGGCATGTTTTTTCATGGCAAGGCTTGGTCGATCAAGGAGGCTGTGCATGGCATGGACGTTGGCATAGACTCAGGCTCCCATCACAGTCCTGGAACCAGCAGCCTTTTAAACAGTATGACTCTTGACTAATGAAGCTAATGACACTGAATTAATGGAACTAATGAGATTCCTCGTGTGGGATTTCCAAGTGCCCTTTCTCCTGGTAACAGTTTGAGTCCCTGTGGAGAACCTGGAACTCAGGGAGCTTCCAGTTGAGATCTTCCTCATAACTTCCCTGTCTTCCCCACTCTCTCAACTGAAACAAGTACCCATTTATTCAACCACACCTTTTTTAGCCTCTGCTTCTTAGCAGCTGTGGACTACAAGCTGATGAGGTCCACCAACATGGAAAAGAACATTAAAGCAAGAAAGTGAGGAGGGCTGAGAATGGAGAAATGTATAGATGGCTCTGGAAAGACTGGGCAGGAACCAATAACCTGGGAGGTGAGGGAAGATCTTCAATAAGACATCCAAGAGGAAGTGATGACTGTATCAAGCTGGATGAGTGCTAGAAATTTACAAGGCAGAGACTGGAGGGAAGTGTGTATCCCACAGAAGAAACAGTGAGTAGAAAAATCTCAAGGGCAAACTACAGTGTGCTCACAGAACCATGAGGGATTTATTACTCAGTGAGGAGAGGTGCATGGCACAAGTGGGAGAATCCTGACCATAAAGGATCATAAAGGATCTCTTATGCCAAAGTAACAGGTTTAGTGTTCATTCTGTGGGCAGTGGTAAGCTGCTGAAGGCATTTTTGCAGGGTCATGAAGGAATAAGGTCAAAGTTTTTAGAGACTATCTCTCTGAAAACTGTAAGACTGTTGGAGGAGGCTTAACAGGAGAAAGAAATTAACAGATTTTTGCAGCAATCCAGGAGGGCAGGTCTGGCCAAGACAGAGACAGTGGAGACTTGGGAAAGAAATTTGAAAATTTTAAGAGATTGATCTTGTTGATTAAAGATAATAGTGGGTTGAAGAGTGTTGAGAGAGATATCCACGGCAACGTAGTTCATGGTTCGTGCCACGTGTCGAACCCTAACGTACTGGTCCTCAGCCCAGCACTCATTTCTCTTGTAACAAAGCAGGTTGCATGCAAATGTCAGGACCGACCTTCCAGTGTCTGTTGACCTCGGCCCTGCACTGGCCAGGTTGTGCATAGCAACCAAATCGGGCCAGCGACACAGTCAATCACACATGACCCTCTGCGCTTGCTCACAATCCACTCATCCATGGATCTGAGGTCCCACAGCAGCTTCCTGACCCTGGGTTCTGTCTCATGGTCCCCATCTCATCCCATCTTCTCAGCCTTGGTGGTTGCTTCCATCCTCTGCCCTCTGCCTCTGCCTCTCCCCAGTGACCCTGGGTGGGATAACCCATTCTTCCTGTTTTGAATTGCACCGGATGAAATGTCCTATCTAGCCAGCACTCAGGATCCAGGGGTACCTGATCCCAGCTTGCCAGCCAGCCTCCCAGGCTCAGCTGAGTGACTCTGTACTGTGTTAATGTCCCAAATGGCCTTGTGTTTGCTCCATCTTCCCTGGAGACTATGGGGCAGCCACTTCTCTTGGAGACCACGTAGCTCAGAGGGAAGTTTTCAGGACCTAATTTCTCAGCTGTCCTGGAAAGGCCCACAGTCCACCACGGCTCTGGTTGTTGCTTTGCTCCCTAAAGGTGAAGGAAAAGTGATGCTCACAGAGTGCACACGTGCCCCGTGGATGAGGCACCAGGAGGGCCAGATAACTACGTTTGGCTCACAGGTGGTACCTGAATCCTCACAACCAGTGTGGTTTCTTCAACATACATTCCAAGTCTGTGCTATGTACCAGATACTGTTCGAGGGGTCAGAGATGCGGAGGGGATAGAAGAAGGTAAAAGTTTCTTTTTGGCTGTGGAGTCAAAATTTTAGTAGACAGGAGAGGGATATGAGTAAACAAAAAATTCACTTAGTGCTAAGTTTTATGAAGAAAATAAAACAGCCTGAAGAGATAAAGGGTTTTGGCAATTCTGAGTCTTTATGGTTCCATATTAAATTTTAGGAATATTTTTTCTTGTGATAAAGGTCATGGGTAATTTGATACATTAAATCTATGGATTGCCAGGGGAGAGTGAGGAGGGGAGGGATGGAATGGGAATTGGGGATTAGCAGATGGAAACTATTTTATTTAGAATGGATAAACAATTAAGTCCCACTGCATAACACAGGAAATTATATTCAATATCCTGAGAGAGACCATAATGGAAAAGAATATAAAAAAGAATGTGTGTAAGTATATATATATGTGTGTGTGTGTATATATATATATATATATATATATAACTAAAAATCTAAGACAACATTGTCATTAAAGATAAAGGACAGTGGGAGAGAGTGTTTAGGGCAGCCCCTCTGAGCAGGGGCATTTGAACTGAGAGAAACAGGGGTCAGCCCTGGTTCCTGAGAAGGTCAATAGGAAAAGCCTTTAGTTGGAGGGGGCAAAATTCTGCTCTGGAAGAAGACTGCTGCTTCTCAGTTTCCCAGTATCTTAGTACCTGTTCTAAGGGACATGTTATGCTTCCTCTCTACTTTGTCCTATCTTTGTTGCATATACACGTATATTAGATCATTTCCAAATGTGCCTTCCTTGCGCTATTTCAAATTTTTCAAATGCAACCTATTAAACAATAAAATTATCAGAAAAAAAGAAAGCAGTTTGTTGAAAACCAGCAAGCCATGCACAACTGAACTTAGTAAGTCTTAGATTTTGACCCGGGATTATTTTCTAGTCAAATCAACAGAGCCATACAGAATGCCAGAGACGGGAAGGAACCGCACTGGGAGGGTGTGCTGGACAGAGCCAGGGGCTTCCAGGGTCCTGGGGCCCAGGAACCAGGCAAAAGGAGGCACAGAGCTGGCATGACTCAGGCATCTCTCACCCTGCCTCCACTCAGCTTCCTCGGCTCCATGTGAAGTGAGGGGCTCACTGTTTTAACAGAACAATGTGCAGTGTCACTCAAAGGGTCTGAGAGCAGAAACTGGTCATTGGCGGGTCACTAATACATGGTGGTGGCGTGGCCGTTCTGGCGAGTGACCTGCTAATGGTTAGCCTTGGCCTTTCCCTTTAGAAGTATCGAATTTCAGAGCACTCCACACAAGCAAGCACGAGTACTTCAGCGGACTGTTATTCACACAGGTATAGGCCAAATGACCCTGGAAAAAGAAACCTAAGACTTTCATTAAATCATCCAGAAAGAGCAGAAAAACAGACTGCAAACTCATTGTCTGTGCTCTCTGGACTCAACAAATGGATTTTGGACTCAGCCATCAGCAACACGGGTTCCACTCTAACCAATCGATCCAGAGCAGGTGACTGGTAATTTTTTTTAAAACCATCACTTATCTCTATGTAACTGCATGGAAGATTGCTGCTTCTCAGTTTCCCAGTATCTTAGTACCTGTTCTAAGGGACATGTTATGCTTCCTCTCTACTTTGTCCTATCTTTGTTGCATATACACGTATATTAGATCATTTCCAAATGTGCCTTCCTTGCGCTATTTCAAATTTTTCAAATGCAACCTATTAAACAATAAAATTATCAGAAAAAAAGAAAGCAGTTTGTTGAAAACCAGCAAGCCATGCACAACTGAACTTAGTAAGTCTTAGATTTTGACCCGGGATTATTTTCTAGTCAAATCAACAGAGCCATACAGAATGCCAGAGACGGGAAGGAACCGCACTGGGAGGGTGTGCTGGACAGAGCCAGGGGCTTCCAGGGTCCTGGGGCCCAGGAACCAGGCAAAAGGAGGCACAGAGCTGGCATGACTCAGGCATCTCTCACCCTGCCTCCACTCAGCTTCCTCGGCTCCATGTGAAGTGAGGGGCTCACTGTTTTAACAGAACAATGTGCAGTGTCACTCAAAGGGTCTGAGAGCAGAAACTGGTCATTGGCGGGTCACTAATACATGGTGGTGGCGTGGCCGTTCTGGCGAGTGACCTGCTAATGGTTAGCCTTGGCCTTTCCCTTTAGAAGTATCGAATTTCAGAGCACTCCACACAAGCAAGCACGAGTACTTCAGCGGACTGTTATTCACACAGGTATAGGCCAAATGACCCTGGAAAAAGAAACCTAAGACTTTCATTAAATCATCCAGAAAGAGCAGAAAAACAGACTGCAAACTCATTGTCTGTGCTCTCTGGACTCAACAAATGGATTTTGGACTCAGCCATCAGCAACACGGGTTCCACTCTAACCAATCGATCCAGAGCAGGTGACTGGTAATTTTTTTTAAAACCATCACTTATCTCTATGTAACTGCATGGCTTCTGACTTTGTCAGGACAGGTCTTCACTGGACTGCTCTCTCTCCTCCCTACACATGTTGAGAAAACCCCCCAAAGCTTTAAAATCATTGTTTCTGATTTATCCTTTACAGTTAATATTCATGTCTACTTTGCCTTTGTTTTCACTTGTATTAGCACATTCTGACATGTCACACTGAAAAGAGATCTGCATTTCTTGCTGATCCCTCCCAGGAGTACTTTTGAGAAATATTTTTTTGACCTCACCACAAGGCATGTAGGATCTTAGTTCCTAACTAGCCATGGAACTCACGGCCCTTGCATCAGAAGTGTGGAGACTTAGCCACTGGACTGCCAGGGAAGCCCCTTGTCTCTTCCAGTATTGTTGAAACGGGAATATACCTATTCACACAGCAGTTAGGCAGTGATCTTAATCCGTGTCCTATGTTATACACCAGATTTGTAAATTGAGTAAACACCCCTGGTACTAAGTGTTGATTATACACTGAGGGGGCAGGTAGAGGGAAAGAAGAACAGACAGAGAATAACGCAGGCATAAATGCACTGTGAGAGATATGTTCGCAAAGAACTGAGAGAGAACCGAGATGCTCACTCCCCAGCCCCAGGGGAGAGGGGTGGGTCAAAGCGGCCTTGCAGAAAAGGGGACCCCTGTTCTTCGTTTTTGCCAGTACTTTATTCTAGTGAACATCCAGGAATGGCTAAAATCTGGCTACAAATGTTTGTTTACATAATACCAGCTTTCCAAATGAGGGAGAGTGTCTCTAGGCACCACTGAATAAGGGTTTTAGGTATCAAGCACCTGTGGTAGCATTAGGAAATCTTAGGAAGATTTGACATCCATGGTTTCTGACACTCAGAGATGATCTTTGATCCCAGTTGGCCTGATGCTTGCTTCTCTCACCTTTGAGAGTGTTGCTCTAGGCATCTTTAGACCTACATAGCTTTTCCCCTCGGCCATGCTGTCTGTCTCTCCCTGAAGGCACACCTCTTTCCAACATAAGCAACTGAAATTTCAGTGGGAAAGCAAAAGAGGTGAGAAACAACTTTCTTTTGGATCTGCCAGGTTTAATCAAGAATCCATCATCTCTCCAGCTTCCAGACTACATGGTTCCAGAAAAGGAAATATAGATGAGGAGGTCCCTTTAGGTATTTCATTCACATACTCACATCCACGGGAGAGTAAGATATGGTTTCATCAGAACAAGAGGTGAGCAGAGAGCACTAGTCAGGTGTGCCAGCTGCTAAGGTTCAAGAGCATAGCTTTTGGTGTCAGCAGTAAAGGAGTTCACCCTCTGGCCATGCCAGTCACTGTGAACTTGGCTGTGTTATTTCACCTGCCTGATACTGTTTCCTCATCTGTAAAATAGACATTGTCTTGGAATCTACCTCATAGCATGAGAATGAAACTTGAGAGTCTATGGTGCAGAGGGCTTTTGCTAAGTTTTTCTTATGTAAACATTCATCTCAATTGTAGAAATTTATCCTTAGAGCAAGTTAAGCATGGTTAGTGTTTGAAAAATTGGAGGAGATTCTCCTGATCAAAGAATGAAGCCAACCTCAACAGGAGGAGAAGTAATGTTGTAAATTCCAATTAGAATGTCTTTGATGAAAAGCCAGGGGTGGAGAATTTTCACCTAATGCTGATTCAGATGATGTGTTCTGCAAATGGTGTTGTTCCCAGAAACAGCTTCAAGTCTTTGCCATTAGCAAATACTGTGCAGAACACTTTGGGGAACACAAGGGTGAAGTGATGCCTTAAGGGCATGGATTGTGTTTATTCATTATCTGTCAGATAATAGATGGTAAATAAACACGCTCCAAATGAAGGGACTAGAAAAGGCTTCAACTTGATTCTTACTATTTGTTTTTTAAAACAAGTGTGCAAATAACGATAAGGCAGTGCAGAGAGTGGTAATTGCTCCAAGTTTGATACAGAAGAGAGATGGGATAATACCAAAAGTGTGATGGATCAGGAGGAAGAGGGGGAGATTTATAAAACATCTCGTCTCTGCCTGTACAACCTCGAGTAAGTTAGTCAGTTCTAATTGGTGTTTATTGAACACCCATGATGTACCAGAAATCTACCAGACTTCTTAATGGAGGGTCCCTGACATCCCCGTCTATAAAATGAGGGTGGTGGCTACACTGAATTCCTTGGCTCTTTGTGAGGCATTTGTGAAACAGCATATACAGAAGCACTTTTTTAAACTAAAAAAGTGGTTTTAAAGTATGCACCATTGTTGTTAAGTCTTCTGCTCTGGGAATTGATTAAGCCGAAAAAGATGACTTCCAGATGGTGCAATGAACAGAAATGGCTTCCACACAGGGACCAGAAACTTAGCTGAGTCCTTTTACCTTATATCTGTTGAAACATCATGGAGCATTGCTGAATGTTTCCAAAGAGAAAAGAGAAAAATGTACTAATTGAATAAAAGCTGGATGTTTATTATAAAAAATGTCATTCAAAAGGCTTTGGAAAACATGCTTGGCTAATTAGCTATTATGATCAGGTATCTATGGAAACAGCTGTATATAAAAACTCAAAATATACAATGATTTAACCATTTAACAGAGAAGACCACAGAAGCTAGCCTTGTTGAGTGATTTCGTGTAACATATAGAATAGGAGAAAATGTAGAATTTGAAAAGAAAAGAATAACATTAAAATAAAACGGCTCCAAGGTGCGAATGGGGGAGTAGAACTGATAAAGGAAACCATTTGCATGACTAAAAGCCATGCCTGTTTTACGTACATTAGCAGCAGTAGCTGCAAGGCCAGTTGGGCCCTTGATAAGATAATAATCTGTAGGAATATTTCATATGTATAATCAAGAATACAAAAAACATCAAATTTTACTTAGGTTGTCTAACAAAACAAAGATGAAAAGGATCTCTGACCTTGAGGAATTCACAGTATGGAGATCAGGAGGCAGATTCAATAGGAGAGATACACGTGGGGTACTCTGGGAAAACAGATGAGGACATCATAAATTTGGTGTTTGAGCTGGGGTCAGTGAAAACCACAGGGCCAAGTGGCATGTGAGCGCAGCCTTAGAGCCAGAGAGACAGTCATTCAAGTGGAGAAGATGGGTGAGAAATGGTATCGACAACTTGCCATGACCTCGAATTAGGGGCACCATGTCTTGGGAAATGACCAGAACCGTGGGTTTTGAGACTTTCTTGAGACTTTAAACACAGTACCAATATATACTAATTTAAGCTTCATAACAACCCTATAGTGGGCATGATCATCAGCAGGCAAATGTTACAAATAATGAAGCAGATGCTCAGAAATATTCCGTGACTTGTCCGTGATTGCCTGGCTGAGAGTCAAGGTTTCATTTAAATTGGTAATTGCCTGACTTACAAGCCCGGCGTCTGCAAGCAGCCTCCCACTCTGGTGTGTTCCCCCCTGAGCCTCCCTCCCAGCTCCCCGTGTCACCCCCTAGGTCATCACAGAGCTGAGCCCCCTGTGCCGCCCAGCAGCTTCCCACTAGCTCTCTGTTGCACACAGGCAGTGTGTATACATTAGCGCTACTCTCTCAGGCTGTCCCATCTTCTCCTTCCCTCACGGGGTCCACAAGTCTCTACATCCGTATCTCTATTCCTGCCTGGCAAACAGGTTCGTCGGTACTGTTTTTCTAGTCTCCATATTATTCAGCCTTGAAAAGGAACAAAGCTGGGTCACTTGTAGTGATGTGGATGAACCTAGAGTCTGTCATACAGAGCAGAGTCAGAAAGAGAAAAACAAAGGTCCTACATTAACGCAAGCATATGGAATCTAGAAAACGGAACTGCTGAAGTTCTGTTTTTAATCTGGAAACTTCACTTGCTTGTGACTTCTTTAACAACACATGTGACCGTCCTAATGACAATTGTTGACTCGATAGACGACCCTTGGTCTTGGCGTAGACGTACATGAGGAGGCTTGCCACGGGCAGAGCAAGTGAGCACCAGGGTACAGCCAGCAAGAACTACAAGAGCACCTGGTCAGTTTCGGTGAAAGGCTGCCTTGGGAACAGAATGGAAGGCCAGTCATTTTTAGTCTGCTTTTGATGTATGTAAATGTAATACATGTGAGAAATATAACCTAAGGAGGAAAGGTGAAAATATTTATTTTACAGTTGGATTATTCATTCCAACTGATTGTGAAAGGTATGACAGGTATAGATGCTGTATTACCTAAAAGAACCAATAAGAAGTCCCCCCAAAAGTATAACTCAAAAGTCTATAGATTAATTAAAATGAAATGCTATTCATTTCATATTAAAATAATCCAAAAGAAGGAAGTAAATGAGGGATGAAAGAACAAAAACCAAAGGAGACAAGAAAACAAGTCATTAAGTGATATACTTAAATGCAGTCATATCAATATTTATGTGAAATGTAAATAGCCAAAACACACCAATTAATAGATGTCAAATTAAATTGGTGGGGAAAAGACCTATTTCTATCTATAAAATATCATTGTTAAATATAATAATACAGATAAATTGCAAGCAAAAAGATGGAAAATTATGTATTAAGCAAATGTTAATTGTAAAACAAAAAAAAATGGAGTGGCTATTAGTATTAGATCAAGAAAACTTGATGTGGTTCTCCCTAGTGGGAGTTCCCCCCGGTGCTCGTGGTTAAGACTCCGCCCTTCCACGGCAGGGGCACAGGGTCAGTCCTTGGTCAAGGAACTAAGATCCCAAACACCACAAGGCAAAACAACAACAACAGAAAAAAAGTAGGAAAATAAAATTAACAGTGTTTATTATTTCTTAAGGCAACAAAGAAAGCTTACCAGGAATCAAAACAGATATCATTGATAAAATGGACAGTTTGCCAAGCATGTTGCTTTGTGCAGGCTGCCATAACTAGGTACCACAAACTGAATGACTTAAACAACAGAAATTTATTGTCTCCCAGTTCTGGGAGCTAGAAGCTAAGACTCAGTCTCAGAAGGTTGACTCCTTCTGAGAGTTGAGAAAAGAATCTGTTTCTTGCCTTTTCCCTAGCTCCTGTTGCTTTGCTGGCAATCTTTGGTGTTCTTGGCTTGTAGAAGGATCAGCCCAATTTCTGCCTTCATCTTCACGTAGGCTTCTGCTTGTATACATGTCTGGGTGCAAGTTTCCTCCTTTTATAAACCAGCCACTTGTACTGAGTTAGAAGCACATTCTGCTGTATTATGTCCTCATCTAACTACATCTGCAACCATTCCCCAGATAAGGTAACATTCTGAGATACTGAGGGCTAGGATTTCTACATACAGATTTGAGAGGGACACAATTTGATTCATAATATCAAAAAACATTGCAATACTAAATGTCTATGAATATAAATTCAGATTTTCAAGCTACATGGAGCAAAAACTGGTAGAACTAAAAGCAGAAATGGACAAATTCACAAATATAATCTGAGATTTATGAGGGACAGGTTAAGGCCAGACGATGACATATATCCAGATGAACAACAATGACCCTCGCGAAAGCAATAAAGAGTGAGGGAGTAATGAGAGAAAATTGTCTCTGTTTACAGATAGCATGATTGCCTATGCAGGAAGAATCCAAAGAAATCTATGAAAAGGCTCCTAAAATGAATGAGTGAGTTCTGCAAGGTCACACTTTACAAAGGTAATAAATATTTCTATAAACTAGAAATAAACAATTGGAGATCAGAAAATTTTAAAGTAGTACTTACTATAGCATCCAAAAAGGAAATATCTAGATACATACTTAATAAAATATGAGCAGGATCTAAAGGTTGAAAACTACAAACCCTTAGTGAAATAACCAAGTATGATCTAAGTAAACAGGGAGAAAAATACTGCTTTGTGGATTGTAAGACTCCATGTTGGAACTCCTAATTTCATCTACAGAGTCAATGCAATCCCAGTTATTATCTCCTATTGACAAGTTGACTGTGAAATTTGTATAGACAGCAAAGGAATAAGAAGAGCCAAACAATTTTGAAAAATGACACATTTGCAGAACTCACACCATCTGATTCTTCATTGCAAGATGTTCTATAAAGTTACAGTAATTAAGACAGTTTTTTATTGGAGAAAAGATAAAACTTTTGTATACCTGGATTATGTAAGAAATTAATACTGACTTCTGCCCCCAAACTCACCACATTTTTCCTTCCATACCTCAACCTAGTCTTGCTTCTCACAAACATCAGTAGTTGAGTATTACACACCAAGCCAGAATCACAGGAGCTAAATCATAGGATTTCCTACACAAGGACAGAACTGCCTTGAAAGTGAATCTTCAAGGCCAGTAAATTTCCCAAGCAAGCTTGTTTTCCTTGATCCCCCATATCTTTACAAGTCCTGATGGGGTTCTAGGATATTCCATGAACAATCCCATAAGAATCCAGTGGCACTACCTTGCCCCTAACATCCATCTATTAATGCAAGTCACATCTCTAACATCGCACTTTGAATCACAAACCAGGAAATAAAACAAGTGTAAAATACTAAATACTTTATGTTTCACAGAACTTCTGAATATATCCAACTATTTTTCCATTCAGCACAACCTTGCAAGAAATAATTTCAGTAATTGTGACTTCACATTTCTATGCTAAATACACACATATGTACATACACACATGTAAATGCACACCCACAAACACACCAATTATTTATCAATGCATATGCATTATAACCATATTCCAAAATGGGTAAAATGTACATATGTAGATGTGAACTTTCATTATACATGTAACCAAAAAATAAACTGTGATACAAATGAGCATATTTAATAACTAAATTTAGTCTGAATTAAAAATCTAGGCATAAATTATGCACTATTAATGAAACACATGGAGAAGGAAATGGCAACCCACTCCAGTACTCTTGCCTAGAGAATCCTGTGGACAGAGGAGCCTGGTGGGCTGCTGTCCATGGGGTCACACAGAGTCGGACATGACTGAAGTGACTTAGCATGCATGCATGCATTGGAGAAGGAAATGGCAACCCACTCTAGTATTCTTGCCTGGAGAATCCCAGGGACAGAGGAGCCTGGTTGGCTGCCGTCTATGGGGTCGCAGTGTCGGACACGACTGAAGCGACTTAGCAGCAGCAATGAAACACATTGGCTGGAATTACAATCCTTGTGTCAACAGTAGTGAATAATTTAGATCTTCCAAATATACCAGTCCAAGGTATATATAAAGATCTGATATGACCTGATTGGGGAGTTTATTTTCTTAAGGCAATGTCTTGACCATTCCTTGAGCACTTGGAGGCATAGGTTCCTCATTTACAGAATAAAGGAATAATAGTTACTTACCAGTGCATTTGAGTTTCTGTTGAAGTCTTACTTTCCAGGCACTGTTCTAAATGACTTGTTCATATTTGCAGACTTTTGATTCTCACATAATCCTACGAGGGAAGTATTAACTCTGTTTGACAGGTGAGGAAACTGAGGCAGACTGATGGGGAGTGACATTATGAGTTAGTGCTAGGAGCGTGATTTTAAACCAGGCATTGGAACTCACCTGGCAATTACTACTACTACTATTTGATACTAGATTTTGAAATGCTGGTGGGTTTGTCTTACACCTGTAACACTCATACATTCTTAATGGAAATATAAGTTGGTACAACAACATGGGCCAGCTGTGTAGCAGCGTATATTAAGGGTGAGGATGTACAGATGAGGTGACCCAGCAGTTCTACACCCAGACTTAACACCCAACAAATACACACTCATTCACCAAAAACAAGGGACAAGACCATCCATAAGAACATGACTAACTGAAAGGTTTAAATAGAATATCAGGTATTAAGAATTAAAAAAAAAAGAAGAACCTGTAAATTTTCTCAAATCCTTGGTGACTTCCACAAAAAAGAATGTAGGTATACTGAGTGAAAGATCCCAGGCATGAAAAAGTATAGCATATATGTACATATTTCATACCAAGTTAAAAAACAAGTAAATCATATATGTGGTTTTTCCAGTAGTCATGTATGATGGTGAGAGCTGGACCATAAAGAAGGCTGAGCACTAAAGAATTGATGCTTTCAAACTGTGGTGCTGGAGAAGAGTTGAGAGTCCCTTAGATTGCAAAGAGATCAAACCAGTCAATCCTAAAGGAAATCAATACTGAATATTAATTAAGGACTACGCTGAAGCTGAAGCTGAAGCTGAAGCTCCAATACTTTGGCTACCTGTTGTGAAGAGCCGACTCATTAGGAAATATCCTGATGCTAGGAAAGTTTGAAGGCAGGAAGAAAAGGGGACCACAGAGGATGAGACGGTTGGCTGGCATCATCAACTCAATGGACATGAATCTGAGCAAACTCCAGGAGGTAGTGAAGGACAGGGAAGCCAGGCGTGCTGCCATCCCTCGGGTCACAAAGAGTCAGACACGACTTAGCAACCGAGCAACCAACCACATAAGTGATGTTACAAGTCAGGGGAATAGTTATCTCTGGGAAGAAGTATGATTGGATGGGGATAAGAGGGCCTTCTATCATTCTGGTAATGTTGTGTTTCTTCATCTTGGTGTCAGTTACACAAATGTGTTTAACCTGTGAAAATTCACACTAATTATTTGTGGACTATACTAGACTTATGTTATATTGTACTTCACTATTGGAAAAAAAAATTGAAATGTCTTCTCCTGCCTCAAAATGTAATTTGGAGACCTAATTTTTTTCCCTCCTCCCACACTCTCTGCTTGCAGAATCTTAGTTTCCTGACTAGGGGTCAGATCCAGCCATGGCAATGAAAGCTCCAAATCCTAAACCCTGGACTTCCAGGGAATTCCCAAGGAGTTCTAAGTTTTCACTACATACTCAGCGATTCCTGGAGGCTCTCTGCAGACACACACACACACACTGTCACACAAACACACACTGAAGTGCACTCTGGGACACTCATGTGCCAATACAGGAAAACACACAGTGACAAATGCTTACTCACACATATGTACACACATGTGTACATGCACACATGCATGCACACCCTTGGAGCACATGCAGATACAATCCACCCATGCACACTGGGTTTTCTCCCATGTTTAATGACACCAGCAGTGCCAACATTCACTCTCTCCCCAGCCTCAGCTGCTAAGCCCTTCTCACGCAAAAATTCTGTGCTTTCTTCATTTTTTTGTCCCCTGCTGGGCCTGCCTCTTTGTCCGATACATGAACAAATAATTAGGTGTTTATTGCTGACACATTGAAGTGTGCAGAGTTAAAAAGCCTTGGCTCTTAGAAATCTCAACACTGGAAATGACAGAAGTTGGCTTCACCCAGAAACTGGATGTGACCACATTCTAGTCTTTGCACAACTTAAAAGAAAAACAAAAAGACAATGAGAACACTGCAGGATGGGTAAAGAGGTCTGTCTTGGTAGCAGACACTTCTCCCTTCTTCATATCTCACACAGATTCATCGATGAATTCACTCATGCACATTGCAAGAAGCTGAAGAAAGATCTCAGTTGAGTGGAGAAAAGAAAATAGGGAGAAAGAGAATGAAGAAGAGAAAAGGGAGCAAAAGAGAAGACAGAGAATTCCTCGGTGGTTCAGTGGACCCAGGTTCAATCCCTGGTCAGGGAACTAGATCCCATATGCTGCAACTAAAACTCCTTATATATCCCCTGTCATAGTACTCAGCGTATTTCATTGTATACAGTGGTGGTGTGCTGGGGTCCAGCCCCGGTGGATCCAGGGAAATTTGAAGTGTGGACGGCGTAGGCAAGGGGAAACTTATTTATTTATTAATATAAGATTAGATTAGGAAGAAATAGTGTAGTAGGAAAACTAAGTGGAGAAAAGAGGCTGAATAACTTGGTT
>SJYT01054939.1:0-23447 GCA_006410635.1 Cephalophus harveyi | reverse complement strand
GGGGAACCTGTTAGGCAAGCTAGAGAGTTATCAGAGGGGATTTAACTGAAACATCCCTTTCAAATGCAGAAGACTAAAGCCCTGAGTTGACTTTTTCCAGAGAATATCAGAAGAGTGGAAAAGCAGGCAGATTCTTATTTTGGGGGGTACATGCTCAGGAAATACCAGGGGGAAAACGAGGTCTGATTAGCCTTGCCATCAGAGCTCTGCCACATGACCTTGTCACGGGTGGAATTCCTCACGCTGGCTCCCGGCAGTTGTGGTTTAGTCACTAAGGCGCAGTCGACTCAACTCCTTGCAGCCCCATGGATGGCAGTCTACCAGGCTTTTCTCTCTGTGAGATTTCCCAAGCAGGAATACTAGAGTGCGTTTACATTTTCTTCTCCAAGGGATCTTCCTAATCCAGGGATGAAACTCGAGTCTCCTGAATTGCAGGCAGATTCTTTACTATCTGAGCCACATCCCCATGACAGAAGGGAGTGTCTTCCTCACTCACAGCTGCAGTCCAGTGCCCAACCCTATTTCAACACCTGGCACTAGCATATGCATGATATATATTTATGTAAGACAGAAGTATTTTGATGCACATAATTGTTCTGGAAGTTTATTTTAAAAGTAGATGTGTTGGATTCTGTGGATTTTTGATACAATCCAGGAATTTGCATTGGGTCAATCATTTTTCAAATTTCAATGCTGGAAGATAGCTTGCCTGTGTTTATTGATTGAGTTAATGTTTAGGTGGATGGATGGGTAGACTGGCAACAATGAATAAATATTGTATTGACTTAAATATTCATTCAGGGTTTTTTGTAATATTTTACAGAAACCTGAATGAATTTTTGGCTAGCTCAATTACATCCATTGTTATTATTGTTGTTTAGTTGCTAAGTTGTGTCTGACTCTTTGCGACTCCATGGACTGCAGTGCGCCAGGCCTCCCTGTCTTTTACCATCTCCCAGTGCTCATGCTACATCCATTAGCCATCTAATTAATGATTGAACAAAGAAACATAATGTTGAGCTGAGGCTAGATCTGAGATGACGTTGACCCCATTAAGATTCATTTTACTCTTCCCTGAGTTCAGTCTAATAGATGGCAAGTCTTCCCTTTGACATCTCTTTAAAGCAAATGCTCTGGGATGAATGATAATCATCATTATATTTTACTCACCCCACACTCCAGATGAAGACTTTGTGCTAAATATTTACAGAAACAAACAATTGGGAACTAGCAAAAGTCTTCATCAAATTGGAAGTAAACACTGGCTTGCCATTTAAATAACCATCATCTCCCTACACGTGAACTGCTCAAGACCAACACTGAATAAATGCAGAGAACACCTCTATTAGTGAAAAATGAAGAAAATAGTATTTATGAAATGAGTAATTTGAATTTGATGACTGTTTATAAATGTGTTTACATATGAATTGAATATTAACCTATAGCTTGAAAGGGTTTAATTAGCCTTGGAATATTGTTTTGGAGCACAAGGAAAAATAACCAATTCACAAAGGGAAAGGCAGAGGAGATCTGCATGCACAAATGAGGTCAATTAATTAGGCAATTTGCATATATTTGAATGGTTATTCTCAGGGCCGTTTTTTCGACATTTGGCTCTTCCTATTCCCATATTGTGTTTTCAACTTTCTATTTATACAACACATCAATCACTCAGCCGCTCTGAGTGCATCATGATTGGCTCAGTTGCAGCCCTGGAGACCACAGTCTTCCTGAAAACTAGTTATCTCTACACAAAAGACACAATTACTTGTCCAAATAAGCCCTAGAATGACAAGGAGGGAAATCAGGTTTCAACCAAAACAATGAATTTGATATTGACCCATAAAATACTGGGCTTCCCAGGGGACTCAGTGGTTAAGAATCTGCCTACCAATGCAGGGGATGCAGGAGACATGGGTTCCATCCTTGGGTCAGGAAGGCCCCTGGAAAAGGAAATGGTGACCCACTCCAGTATTCTTGCCTAGGAAATCCCATGAACAGAGGAGCCTGGAGGGCTACAGTCCACGGGGTCACTAAGCGTCGGACCGGACTGAACGACTAACGCTTTCACTGAGGAACTGGGAACATGAATATTTTGGGGGTGAGGTGCCTGGGGGGCTTAGTTTGCAGTCACTCTAGTCTGTTCCTTAGGGCTTCCCAGGTGGCGCAGTGGTAAAGAACCCACCTACCAATGCAGAAGACCTGGGAGACGCAGGTTCAATCCCTGGGTCGGGAAGATCCCCTGGAAAAGGAAATTGCAGCCCACTCCAGTATTCTTACCTGGAGAATCCCATGGACAGAGGAGGCTGGGGGGCTACAGTTCATGGGGTCACAAAGAGACGGACATAAGTGAATGAGCACACACGCACATTAAATAATTGGTAAACAATGAGTAGAATATAGTAGAAACTCAGTAATTAATTCTTGAACGAGTAAATAAATGAATGAGAGCTATCTTGGATTTCAAGAATCATTGAATGCAGTATTTTAAAAAATCATTGCAATAGTATAATTTAAACCTTTTAAAACCCACCCTCTCAACAATGCTTTAGCCCTCTATGTGGTACACTGGCCCATGTCTCAGGAAGATTGTGTGAATCCTTGCTATCCTCCAGTTTCTTTATAAAAATAAAATGGATACTTAACATGTTTCTACAATGAGTTATTTGGTTCCTTTAGGTTTTGAAAATTCCCTCAAGGGATCCTCCACCCTCCCAATGTCAAGGCAGTTTTATAGAGAGTTCTCAAACAACTGTTTAATCAAATAATGATAAGAATAACTAGATAGGCAATGATACCTAACTTCTCCTCCCTGCCAATAAATGCAGAAGGAAGCCATTGTTGAGCAAATGTCCAAGAATTAGAAGTCAGTCTGGGGACAAATAATCGCCCCATCAAGAAAGAACCCGTTCTTCATAGGTTTTGTAAAGTATCCAATTGTGCAAAGTGCTATTACATGAACTATTCAATATCAATTTATGGAAGATGTCATTTCCCTCATTTCAAACGAGAGGAAATCTGCTCTTTTTATTGGAGTGGGATAGTCGAAGCATTATCACTGTGACACAATTCTGATCCTCCAGCTTGCTCAGCCTTAAAGGCCAATGAATGGTCCAGAGAGCAGTGCAGAAAGAAAATCCATTCATTCTGAGTGGGTTAGCATTTAGTGTTGTATCCCTTGTGTGCCATAATTGTAAGGAAAGTTCTTTTTATTGGAGTGGGATAGTCAAAGCATTATCACTGTGACACAATTCTGATCCTCCAGCTTGCTCAGCCTTAAAGGCCAATGAATGGTCCAGAGAGCAGTGCAGAAAGAAAATCCATTCATTCTGAGTGGGTTAGCATTTAGTGTTGTATCCCTTGTGTGCCATAATTGTAAGGAAAGTGCACTGGCCATCCCCCACAAGGGTTCCCTAATTTGGGGGAAGATATATTAAGTATTTAACTATAGTGAGAGCGTCTTTTTCCACAGAGGTGATAAGAATGAAGAAAATGATACTGCTAGGAACAATCATTATTTATGCTATGAATAAAAACAATCACAATAAAAGATGTGTAGGGCTAATAGTAAAGCATGTCTTTCCAATAGGCTTTGGTTAGGTGGAAGTTTAGACAGAGCCTGATAGAAATACATTCTTCAGAAGAGGTGGTTGGAGAGAGTTTTTTTGAAAGAAAAAATGATTCATGAAAGATATGCTACTATACTGAAGTCAATCTTTGCCCATTCTCCAACTTCACCAAGATATTCATCTAGGTAATCTTTTTTATTATCCTATCAATCAAATAGTTGGCATGGGCCTACTGCTTTAGGTGATGTGAATGGTTGAGAGTGTAGTGGAAAGACTGAAGTTGGAGTGACATCATTTTGTTGAAAAGAGTGAAGAGTTCATCTGTTGATGGACAATTAGGTTGCTTCCAAGTCCTGGCTATTGTAAATAGTGTTGCGATGAACAGTGGGGTACATTGTATTATTTCCTCAGGGTATATGCCCAGGAGTGGGATTGCTGGGTCATATGATAGTTCTATTTTTAGTTTGGCTTTCCTCATAGCTCAGTTGGTAAAGAATCTGCCTGTAATACAGGAGACCCCAGTTCGATTCTTGGGTCACGAACATCAGCTGGAGAAGGGGTAGGCTACCCATTCCAGTATTCTTAGGCTTCCCTTGTGGCTCAGCTGGTAAAGAATCTGCCTGTAATGTGGGAGACCTGGGTTCAATCCCTGGGTTGGGAAGATCCCCTGGAGAAGGGAAAGGCTACCCACTCCAGTATTCTGGAGTCCATGGGGTCACAATGAGTCGGACATGACTGAGTGACTTTCATTTTAATTTCACAAGGAACCTCCATACTCTTCTCCATAGTGTCTCTATCAATTTACATTTTCATCAATAGTGCAGGAGGGTTTCCTTTTCTCCACACCCTCTCTAGCATGTATTATTTGTAGATTTTATGTTGATGGCCATTCTGACCAGTGAGAGGCGATACCTCACTGTAGTTTTGATTTGCATTTCAGCTCTGTGTTTTGTGATGACCCAGAGGGGTGGGGTGGGGGTGACAGGGGAGGGAGGTCTAAGAGGGAGGGAATATATGTAAAAAATATTGCAGATTCACTCCCTCTTACAGAAGAAACTAACACAATATTGTAAAGCAATTACACTCCAACAACAACAAAAAAAAAGTTTAAGAGAGTGAAAAGTTAATATATATTAAGAGCCTGCAATGTACCAGGCATTGTACTAGGCTTATTAGCTTACATTACCCAATAGAACTGGCACAATTACGCTTTGAGGAACAAATTACATCCATTTGTATTTATTTTGCAACTTTAGGCTCAAGGAATGTTTCAGTGTGTCCAGTTTCCCTTAAGCAACAAGCAGCAGAGCGAAGGCTGGAGCTCAAATCTGCCTGACTCCACTTCCTGGTGACGTGAGGTCCACTCACACAGCTCCACTGAGCACCTTGAGCTCAGATGACTTAGGTCACAGGAGGACAGACAGCTTACTCCAGGCTCTGAGAAAATAAAACCTGAGGCTGGTTTCCATCTTTCCTTCTACATTCAGGTCAGAGAATTCACAGATTCCTGGCACAACAACCATGTCCCAGAAACTGGAAAGGAATGTTTATTGCAGTGAAAAGGAAAAAAGGGGAAAGTGTTTTGTTTTTGTTTTAATTTCCTGAGAACAGGGAATATAATGACAACAGTGAGCAGACCTGAACATTCCTAGTTTTTCTACTTTAACTGCTCCTAACTCTGCATGTCTGTAACTGAGTTTGCTTTCCAGCCCCCTAACTCTGCAGGAGTTATACTTTACACCTATTTTCCTTTGACTTACGCTAAATGCATCCTATATCTGGTGTTTACCCTTACAACACATTTCCCCTTGTAGTTACATATCAGAAAAAAGGCCACAGAGCCACTTCACTGGCTTTAGTAGCCCAGTAACTGCCAGACTCAGTTACTGGGTTACTGAGGCCAGTTTATGACTGTCTTTGAAACAATGCCAGAGGAAGAAATCCAAATCCTAACACCTTTGGTTCCCATCACCTACTCCTGACAGCAAGCCCTCATCTTATATAAGCCCCTAGACTCCTCACAGAGGGGGGACACCATTCTTGAAGCATGAGCCCACTCTCCGCCAGCTGAGAATTAAAGCTGACTTTCTATTTCCTCCAGACTCTGTCTCTGTATTTTTTATTTGATTTCGGTGGGCAGAGAAAGCCAAGATTTGGGCCAGCCAACATGCTTTCCTAAACCCCACTCCCAAAACACACACACAATTTCCCTTAGCTATCATCTCCATCTTTCCTTCCCTTCCTTCCCTCCCATTTTCCATTCATGATCTGTGGTCCCTGACCAATGCCTCCTTATTTCCTTGTCTGTGAAGGCAACACGGAGCAGGCAGCAGACTAAGATTTAGGAATCAGACCTAATAAGGGCTCTAATTGTGGCTGAAAGGCTGATTTCTTGCGGAATCTCTCACAAGCTGAGTTCTCTCAGTCTTTCCTTCCTCATGCATTAAACAGAAAATAATATTTTAAGCAAAGTATTGTGAGTGTAAAATGTCTAGTTTGCAAATCAAGCTAATATTATTTGTCTCCTTATATGATATCAAACGACCTACATGGGTAGAATCTGGCTTTCATATTAGACTAAAGCGTTAGTCACTTGACCGTGTCCCACTCTTTGCAACCCCAGGGACTATAGCCTGCCAGGTTCCTCTGTCCATGGGACTCTCCAGGCAGGAATCCTGGAGTGGGTGGTGGTGGTTTAGTCACTAAGTCATGTCTGACTCTTGCGACCCCATAGACTGTAGCGTGCCAGTCCCCTCTGTCCATGGGATTCTCCAGGCAAGAATACTAGGGTGGGTTGCCATTCCCTTCTCCAGGGGAATCTTCCCAACCCAGTGATCGAACCTGGGGCTCCTGTATGGAAGGCGGATTCTTTACCACTGAGCTACCAGGGAGAATCCAAGCCACAAATCCAAGAAATAGGGACGTCCTGGTTTGCTCCATGGCACATCCCTGCTCACCTTCTGGTCTCTTAGGGATGTCCTTGCCTCCTGTTCCTTGCCTCTCACAGGCCCCAAGCGCCTGAGACGTTGCACTCTTGGTTCTAACCTTCATTGTGTCTGGATCATGCTGGTCTCCATTGTTCCCTTCTCCATCCTCTCTTGGGTGTTACATCCTGGTGTGCATTTTTGGAAGGAGATTCACATCATTTGCTCTCAGAGAACCATCCCAGGAGTTTGTGGCTAGGCTTTGGGTATTCTGGTGAAGACAACACGAATTTTCCCATTCAGAGAAAGTGTATCAAACGTGCATGTTTTCACTGACCTCCTTTGGATCTCTACCCTGTGAGCTTTCCTTAGAAACAGATGCCAAATACAAATGCTCTTATCCCAAGGATAGCTGGAGTGCCCTCAATGTTCTGCTCTGCCAAAAAAAAAGGAAAAACAAAAACCTTACACATCTTTATAAGCAAATACTGTAGTTTAAGTTGGGCTGCCCAGGTGGCTCAGTGGTTAAAAAAAGAAAAAAAATCAGCCTGCCAATGCAGAAGATGTAGAACAGGTGGGTTTGATCCCTGGGTCGGGAAGATCCCTTGGAGGAGAAAATGGCAACCAACTCTAGAATTCTTGCCTGAAAAATCCCATGGACAGAGGAGCCTGGAGGGCTATAGTCCATGGGGTTGCAAAGTCAAACATGAACGAGCACACAGTTTAAGTTGCTGTTGGGTTTGGGTAGTTGTTTTCTTTTTTTTTTTTTTTTCCCCATCTGCCTGTCTATCTAGTTTTCTTTCTTTCAAAGAGAATAGGAGGTAGCCAGAAAACCAATATCTGAGAATCTGTTCACCATCCCTTACTTCTGAGACAAACACCTCTGTCCCCAAAACATTCCTTTTCTAAAGGCTTCAGAACCAGCCAGTCTCTTTGACATAGCTCTGTTGATTCATTCATGCTGAGAAATGTCAACTCCAGAGTTCATCTATTCTGAAAAATAACTTCCATATGAAGCCGCACTACCTTGTTTCCAATCAAAAACTGCCTAAAATTTCGACTAAATCAACTTAACCAAAGTTTGGTTATTCAAAGCAGAAATATATTTTCTAAAGTCAGAATCCTAGCAACTCCCAACCACAGGAAAAGGATATTAACATGTCCATGTTTAGTTTAAGATTCAATATAAATTCCAAATATGCAGTTGCTCTGAACAAACTTTATTCTTTATTATAGATGTTTTCGTAAGAAACAAACTCCTGCAGACTAAGTATCGCCTCTGAATGTTATACTGTAGAAAAGTGGAAGCCATTGGCTTTGCATTCACTTAGCAAATTGAATGGCAGAAGCTAATCAACTTTATGAAAGGGATTAGGCTTATTAAATTTTATTAAAATTTAAATAAAATGTGTTAATTATGAAACTAAAAAGTTTAATTATAATAAAACATAATCAGATTTGACAATAAAAGTCATACATCAGATATAGATGAATTGCTAAAACTTTAACTGAGTGCAACTAGTAAGGATGTGGTTTTAGCTGTATGATTTTACCCATTCATTCATTTACATGCTAATGATCTAGCTACTATGTTCTACATTTTATGTTAAGGGCAGAGATAAGGACCCACAGTCCTTGGAGGAATTCCCACTGAGTCAGGAAAGTGATTCCTGGGTCATACAATGGTGCCCGATGTGCATGTAACCACATGTAACTCCGGTTCCACGGAGTCTTTGTTACCTTATCCTTGTAGTAGCGAGGACTCCTGTAGGGCAGAACATGTTGTATTGGGACAAATGACCTATCACCAGAGGAACTGCCGTAAAATAAGGAGCTGTGGAAGTGGTGAACACACGGGAGGGGAGAAAGTGACATATTTCATATACACGCATGCTGTGCACTGGGGTGGCCGAAAGGTTCATTCAGGCTTTTCTGTAACAGCTTATGGAAAAAACCCGAACAAACCTTTTAGCCAACCCTATATATGGCTATATACAGAGATACATATATTTGTAAAATCTGTCCAGTCCAAAGGTGAGCACCAAGGAGAGACCATGGTACTAAATCCTTACTTGTACAAAAGGGAAGTGTGGTGTGAGGAGACAAAGAGCTTTTCTCCGGACTTCAGAGGAGCTTCTTTCTGGGAGGGAGGTAAATTTGTTGTTGTTTAGTTGCTCGGTGCTGTCTGACTCCTTCTGACCCCATGGACTGTAGCCCACCAGGCTTCTCTGTCCTTGGGATTCTCCAGGCAAGAACACTGGAGAGGGTAGCCGTTGCCTTCTCCCGGGGATCATCCTAACCCAGAGATCCAACCCAAGTCTCCTGCTTCGGCAGGCAGATTCTTCACCACTGAGCCCCCAGGGAAGTGCTGAAGGGCTCCTGTGGCTGACTTGGGTACTCGCTTCCTGCTGCGTTCCTGCCTGGTACCCTTTGCCTCTTTAACAACACCATCCTCTTCTCTTGGGGAGCAATCCTACCCCCTCCTACCTCATGGTTTGTGGCAGAAAAGATTAAAGGCAGGCTAAGCCTTGGACATGTGTTGACTCACAACCCAGTGCTTTGCAATCAGAGCGCTTCCTGGGATTTTTCCGAATCAGAGCTAGTCCAACATGGAGACAACTTAACTTCAAAGGTGCCTGGATGCCATGCACCATCTTCAGAAAACTAGCACTCATCTGCAGGACAAAGCAGAAGGCATTGAAGGAAGGCAATGTTCTGCTACTCACTGGCTTTCTGGTTTAGTTTACTTATAATGCTAAGCTGCATCAGTGCTTTCCGGATTTTAATTAATTGATCCAAAATAACTAGGATATTATACTTTCACCTAATATATTTTTAGCTTGCTTTCTGTCATTTGTCTGTTTTTTTTTTTTTTTTAAGTGTCATTGAATTTCATTAAAAACAACCACCCTGAAATTTCCCTAGTGGTCCAGAGGTTAAGACTTTGCTTCCCAATGCAAGGGGTGCAGGTTTGATCCCTGGTCAGGGAGCTAAAATCCTGCCTGCCTGGCAGCCAAAAAAAAAAACATAAAGGAGAAGCAATGTTGTTACAAAATTTAATAAACTCTTAAAAAGGGTTCTCATCAAGGAAATCATTAAAAATAATAATAAAAACAACAACCCTGCTTCATGTGAGCTCCCTCTAAGTTAATTTTATAAATTTGTTTCTGCAAACACATGTATAACACCTACCATGGGCCTGTGCTTCTCTGGGTGCTAAGAACAGAGTGGGAAATTAAACCAGATCCAACTCCTAGTGAGGAAGATAAGAACAATGAAAGAGATATGCACTGTCTTAATGGTATAAAAAAATCGGCTTGATATAGTCACAAATGCCAGGGAGGGACTCCGAGAACATGGCACTAGAATTAGAAGTTCTTGATGTCCATTCCTACTCTAAATTTCATTTTTCTCCAATCCTTGAGGAAGGAGAAATGTCAAGCACTTCTTATCTCATGATGTCACTTAAGGAATGAAGAGTAGTTTGCAGTGTGCTTTGCCTCTGTCTTCCCTCTAAGGCTTGCTGCTTCTTTCAGCAGACCTGACACATCTAACTTGATTTTCTCAAGTGGGCTGAATGGCCACCGTCCCCTGATTGAGCCATCTCTACTGATTCCCGGGGGACTTGAATTATGCCAGCAACTTCTCAGCGCTCAGCGGCTGTTCTTTGGGGATAAGAAACTGAACTATACCATCCTTCTCACTTGACTGCCTGCAGGGTTTCATCTCAGTTTCCAAGATACACCCATTGCTGGTCTATCAGTTAACTCTAAGAGCTAACCGATAATGAAAATGCTTCCCTAACACTCCTCCTGTTACAGTTCTAAGTACCAGACCTGGATGAACCACATAATCAAATATTTACTAGGTCTGAGGCAGCAGGACTAGGTATTAGAATAACAAGAAAGGCAGACATTATAGCTCATTACCTAGTTAAGCTGAGTCGAATATGATATGGTTTCAAATACTTTTGAATGAGTGAGTGAGTGGAAGTCGCTCAGTCGTGTCCAGCTCTTTGCGATCCCATGGACTGTACAGTCCTTGGAATTCTCCAGGCCAGAATACTGGAGTGGGAGCCATTCCCTTCTCCATCAGATATTTTTAATTGCTTCTAAATAGACTATGTATAGCTGTGAATAAACCACTAGTGTTCCTAGGTTGGCTAGGTGTTCAAAATAACCATCTTCTCATAATCTAATTTTGAATCTCTCCTGCCTCTTTCAACTTTCTTCTGTCTATAAGATTCCTTTCAAGAAACCTCTTCAACTATCAACTAGATTTCCCCAAAATGGGCCCAGAAAAGACAGAGCAGTAAGGAAGCTATGTATGTTTGAGGGATTCCTTTGAACCAAACTCGGTGCTAGCTATTTTGATAAGGTCCTCTTATCACCACAGCAAGCACTTTCCTCCTAAGATATTATTATGCCAGGCATGCAGATGAGGGAAACCATACTTGGGCAAATTCCCCAGGTAGAGAGAGATGGAGATTATATCTGGGTCTATTTGGCATCTAAACCTGAAACCTTGATTCTCAATACACAGCCCAGAAGGGTCACTTCCATTGGCTTTCTACAGTTTAGCACTTAATCTCAACTATGTAACCTGCCTCTGTTTCACATATATTGCCTTTGTAGCTCCTAAAGAGTCTGTGTCTAGAAATCATATCTTACTTGCATACAGTTAGGCAGGATGCTCCGAGTTATTGGAGGTACAAAGTGTGATGAAGTTAGGAGAGAAGAAACTTCAACTGACTCAAGGAGATGGTCTCCTGCATTCGACAAGAAAACCCACATATAATGAAGAGAAAATGTTAGTTGCTCAGTCATGTCCAACTGTTTGCGACCCCAAGAACTGTAGCCCACCAGTGCATGGAATTCTCCAGGCAAGAATACTAGAGTGGGTGCCCATTCCCTTCTCCAGGGGGTCTTCCAGACCCAGGGATCAAACCAGGGTCTCCTGAGTTGCAGGAAGTTTCTTTACCATTTGAGCCAGAAGTGGCTCCCCAGACCTTAAAGCAATTATCATTATTAATAGGATATTCTGAGAGAACTTCATCTTTCTTCATCATGTTATGGGAAATCCCACTGCAGTATAGTCATTTTTTAAAAGTTTTCTCAACCTAGGTCCCTTTGAATGAATCCGTTTATTTTAATCAATATGATTCTATGACTCTTATATTCATCCAAATTCATAATACTAATCAGTGAAGCAATCCTACAGTCATAAAAATTACCTCATGAAAACGAAGAAACTTTTTCATAGAAAATAATCATTTGACATATAATATTTGCATATTTACTTTTTTCCTGATTTAAAAATGATCAATTAATTCCTTATAGCAGTCAAATTTATAGTCTTTCCCAAGAAACATATGTGTTTGAATTCAGCATCTCTGCTTAACTTTGTACAAGGTACATGACCTTGGACGAGTTAATTCAGCTCCCTAAACCTCCGTTTTCTTATCTAGAAAATGGAGGTGATGATATCTTTTTTCAGAGCCTCTTTAACTGTAAATATCATATGGAATCTCTTAACATAACACTTAACACATAGAATTAAGTAAATCTTAGCAGACTCTGAAACAAACTGTTGGTGGCAAATCTTAAGGTTTGAGATTTCTGGTCATCTAATATTTTGCCTCAAAGCTCATCATGCTGAATCTGTCATACCCACCATCAACACCCAGCATGTGAAGTCTCAGTTCAGAGTTTCTAGATCATATTTAATGATGAGTAACTAAGTGGTGGTTGGTTTCCTGTGATTACATACACGCATGCACATACACATGACATATTACACAAATATTTACTTAGCTCCTTCTGTGTGCAAAGTTTTATAGACAATAAAAAGATAAATCAGACATGTACCCTGTTGGCGGGCATTTAAATTTAAGCAGGGGAAATAAAAAAAACCATAAATCTCTGGAATGTAAGGTTGAAATAGATAATATTAGCTACAATTTATTGGACAACTTCTGCCCACCTGGTATTTTTTGTTTGGCAGTTCTGTTTCAGAAATCAAGCTTTTTTTTTTTTTCCTGAGGGGAATTCTTTGTTTTCCTTCTCACATTCTCCATCTTGGTTAATACAAAAGGGATTTCCCCTGTCCCTTCGCACATTCCCACAGGTATTGAGGGAAGATACTAAAATACCAAAAAAGATGCTGAGATAATAGGAAGAATCTGAAGGACTGACAGAAGGCGAGTGCCTCTGCTTTCTTTCCATTCCCTTCTCCTCGGTCTCCAAGACAACAAAGCACGTTTAAGCCATTGGACCAAGTTACCATTGGCTGCCTGAAAAAATAAAATAAATTCCCCCACCTAGGTCTCTCTCACCCTTTGTCTTGTGGGTCAATATAAAAGAGGATGTCTTCTCTTACCTGCCGTGTAAACCCTCTGGGAGGAGGACTAAAGATCCACCTTCCACCTGTATCTCTTCCAATTTTGGGATGCTTCTGCCTGTGTGACTTTTGTCTTAGCCACTAGAAACAAATAAATTATTCCATGTAACTATAGTGTTTGATCTGTATATTTCAATGTCACTGCCATGTGGGAGGCAGCCCTGAAGACAGCAGAGAGGGTCAGGAGCCCGTCTCACCTTCAATATATGGAGCGTTTACACCAGGAATTGGGCTGAGTGCTGTCTACACACGATGCTGACAACAGCCCTGAAGTGAAGTCGCTCAGTTGTGTCCGACTCTTTGCAACCCAGTGGACTGTAGCCTAAGGCAAGAGTACTGGGGTGCCATTTCCTTCTCCAGGGGAGCTTCCCGACCCAAAGATCAAACCCAGGTCTCCCATGTTGTAGGCAGACACTTCACCATCTGAGCTACCAGGGAAGCCTTTTGAGGTGGCTAATAAGAAGTTCCACTTGACCAAGGGAGGCTTCCCTGGTGGCTCAGACGGTAAAGAATCTGCCTGCAATGTGTGAGACTCAGGCTCGATCCCTGAGTAGGGAAGATCGCCTGGAGGAAGCATGGCATCCCACTCCAGTATTCTTGCCTGGAGAATCCCATGGACAGAGGAGCCTGGTGGGTTACAGTCCATGGGGCTGCACAGAGTCAGACACGACTGAGCGACTAACACACTTGATTGATCTCCAAGAAGACTACCACCACATCCTCCAACCCTGGCCTGGTGGTTTGGTTCAAACATTCAATTTGAAGAATAGAAAGGTGTCCTGACAGTGCTTGAGGACATAGAATTCATAAACACATGATGAGATACACTGGTGAGGAGGGAGGCAGGGAAGAAGGGTCAAGGAAAGGTGAAGCTTTCAACTCCGACTCTTGCAAAACTTCTCTGTGATAAAGCGCTCTTGCTGTGAAACTTTTGGCTCCTCTGCAGATTTGTGACTGGAACTTCCAGGTGAAGGTCAATTCTGTTAAAGTTTTAAGTCTTCTCTGAGCACCTACAGCATTTTAGACAAAGCGTGTTGCTCTGAAGATTGCATGTGATCATCTATAATAATATGCACCCAAGAATGAGCACTGGGACGCACCAGAGCTGTGGTGAGTAATGGTACTTATGAGGAAAGTCTCCTGGAGCAGAGTGGGCATCCAATCCACTCCCTCCATCTCTCAGGATGCTCAGGAGAAGTCAGAACTGATGAGTTTCAAGTCTGATTTTAAATATGCAAAGTAAACACGGGAATAATAACCCTCTACAGTTCACTGAACAATTCCACACCTGCTATATTGATTCTCAACACAACCTTATGAGACCACTAGAGAGAATATAATTTATTTTTATTATTATTTTCAGAAGCTAGAGAACAGAAAGAAATTTTACAAGAATGCAGGCCTTTAAGGTGTTAGTTCAGGTCAGTTCAGTCACTAAGTCATGTTCAACTCTTTGTGACCCCATAGACTGCAGCACACTAGACTTCCCTGTCCATCACCAGCTCCCAGAGTTTGTTCACATTCATATCTATCAAGTGGTTATGCCATCCAACCATCTCATTCTCTGTCATCCCCTTCTCCTCCTGGCTTCATTCTTCCCCAGTATCACGGTCTTTTCTAATGAGTCAGTTCTTCGCATCAGGTGCCCAAAATATTGGAGTTTCAGCTTCAACATCAGTCCTTCCAATTGAATATTCAGGACTGACTTCCTTTAGGATGGACTGGTTGGATCTCCTTGCAGTCCAGAGGACTCTCAAGAGTCTTCTCCAACACCATAGTTCAAAAGCATCAATTTTTCTCCACTAGCTTTCTTTATAGTCCAACTCTTACATCCATATATGACTACTGGAAAAACCATAACTTTGACTAGACGGACCTTTGTTGGCAAAGTAATGTCTCTTCTTTTTAATATGCTGTCTAGGTTGGTCATAGCTTTTCTTCCAAGGAGCAATCATCTTTTAATTTCATGGCTGCAGTCACCATCTGCAGTGATTTTGGAGCCCAAAAGATAAAGTCTCTCACTGTTCCCATTGTTTCCCCATCTATTTGCCATGAAGTGATAGGATCAGCAAGAATCCCTTAGAAGAAATGGAGTAGACATCATAGTTAACAAAAGAGTCTGAATGCAGTATTTGGATGCAGTCTCAAAAATGACAGAGTGATCTCTGTTCATTTCCAAGGCAAACAATTCAATATCACAGAAATCCAAGTCTGTGCCCCAACCAGTAACGCTGAAGAAGCTGAAGTTCAATGGTTCTATGAAAATGTACAAACCTTCTAGAACTAACACCCAAAAAAGACGTCCTTTTCATTATAGGAGACTGGAATGCAAAAGTAGGAAGTGAAGAAACACCTGGAGTAACAGGCAAATTTGGCCTTGGAGTACAGAATGAAGCAAGGCAAAGGCTAACAGAGTTTTGCCAAGAGAACACACTGGTCATAGCAAACACCCTCTTCCAGCAATACAAGAGAAGACTCTGCTCTACACATGGGCATCATCAGATGGTCAGTACCGAAATCAGGTTGATTATATTCTTTGCAGCCAAAGATGGAGAAGCTCTATACAGTCAGCAAAATTAAGACTGGGAGCTGATTGTGGCTCAGATCATGAACTTCTTATTGCCAAATTCAGATTTAAATTGAAGAAAGTGGGGGAAACCACTAGACCATTCAGGTGTGACCTAAATCAAATCCCTTATGACTATACAGTGGGAGTGACAAATAGATTCAAGGGATTAGATCTGAGAGACAGAGTGCCTGAAGAACTATGGACAGAGGTTCCCTACATTATGCAGGAGGCAGGGATCAAGACTATCCCCAAGGAAAAGAAAAGTAAAAAGGCAAAATGGTGGTCTGAGGAGGCCTTACAAATAGCTATGAATAGAAGAGAAGCAAAAGGCAAAGGAGAAAAGGAAAGATATGCCCATTTTAATGCAGAGTTCTAAAGAATAGCATGGACAGATAAGAAAGACTTCTTCAGTGATCAATGCAAAGAAATAGGGGAAAACAATAGGATAGGAAACTCTAGAGATCTCTTCAAGAAAATTAGAGATACCAAGATATTTCATGCAAAGATGGGTACAATAAAAAACAGAAGTGGTATGGACCTAACAGAAGCAGAAGATATTAAGAAGAGGTGGCAAGAATACACAGAAGAACTGTATAAAAAAGATCTTCCTGACCCAGATAATAACGATGGTGTGGTCACCAACCTAGAGCCAGACATCCTGGAATGCAAAGTCAAGTGGGCCTTAGGAAGCATCACTACAAACAAAGCTAGTGGAGGTGATGGAACTCCAGTTGAGCTATTTCAAATCCTAAAAGTTGATGCTGTGAGAGTGCTGCACTCAATCTGCCAGCAAATTTGGAAAACTCAGCAGTGGCCACAGGACAGGAAAAGGTCAGTTTTCATTCCAATCCCCAAAGAAAGGCAATGCCAAAGAATGCCCAAACTACTGCACAATTGCACTCATCTTACATATTAGTAAAGTAATGCTCAAAATTCTCCAAGCTAAACTTCAACAATATGTGAACCATGAACTTTCAGATGTTCAAGTTGAATTTAGAAAAATTAGAGGAATCAGAGATTAAATTGCCAACATCCGTTGGATCATAGAAAAAGCAAGAGAATTCCAGAAAAACATCTATTTCTGCTTTATTGACTATGCCAAAGCCTTTGACTGTGTGAACCACAACAAACTCTGGAAAATTCTGAAAGAGATGGGAATACCAGACCACCTGACCTGCCCCTTGAGAAATCTGTATGCAGGTCAGGAAGCAACAGTTACAATGGGACATGGAACAACAAACTGGTTCCAAATAGGAAAAGTTAATCAAGGCTGTGTATTGTCACCCTGCTTATTTAACTTATATGCAGAGTACATCATGAGAAATGCTGGGCTGGAGGAAGCACAAGCTGGAATCAAGATTGCTGGGAGAAATATCTATAACCTCAGATATGCAGATGACATCACCCTTATGGCATAAAGTGAAGAAGAACTAAACAGCCTCTTGATGAAAGTGAAAGAGGAGAGTGAAAAAGTTGGCTTAAAATTCAACATTCAGCAAACTAAGATCATGGCATCTGTTCCCATCATTTATTTCATGGCAAATAGATGTGGAAACAGTGACAGACTTTATCTTTTTGGTCTCCAAAATCACTGCAGATGGTGACTGCAGTCATGAAATTAAAAGTCACTTGCTCCTTGGAAGAAAAGTTATGACCAACCTAGACAGCATGCTAAAAAGCAGAGAGATTTCTTTGCCAACAAAGGTTGGTCTAGTCAAAGCTATGTTTTTTCCAGTAGTCTTGTATAGATGTGAGAGTTGGACTATAAGGAAAGCTGAGCACAGAAGTATTGATGCTTTTGAACTGTGGTGTTGGAAAGGACTCTTGAGAGTCCCTTGGACTGCAAGGAGATCCAACCAGTCAATCCTAAAGGAAATCAGTCCTGAATATTCTTTGGAAGCATTGATGCTGAAGCTGAGACTCCAGTATATTGACCATCTAATGCAAAGAATTGATTCATTTGAAAAGACCCTGATGCTGGGAAAGAGTGAAGGTGGGAGAAGAAGGGGATGACAGAGAATGAGATGGCTGGATGGCATCACCGACTCAGTGGACATGAGTTTGAGTAAACTTCAGGAGTTGGCAATGGACAGGGAGGCCTGGCATGCTGCAGTCCATAGGGTCACAAAGAGTCAGACATGACTGAGCTACTGAACTGCCTGAACTGATAGGACCAGATGCCATGATCTTGGTTTTTTGAATGCTAACTTTTAAACCAGCCTTTTCACTCTCCTTTTTCACTTTTATCAAGAGGCTCTTTAGTTCTTCTTTCTGCCATAAGGGTGGTGTCATATGCATTTCTGAGGTTATGGATATTTCTCCCAGCAATCTTGATTCCAGCTTGTGCTTCATCCAGCCTGGCCTTTTGCAAGATGTACTCTGCATATAAGTTAAATAAGCAGGGTGACAATATACAACTTTGATGTACTCCTTTCCTGATTTGGAACCAGTCTGTTGCTCCCTGTCCCCCCATTCTAACTGTTGCTTCTTGACCTGCATACAGATTTCTCAGGAAGCAGGTAAGATGGTGTGGTATTCCCAACTTTTGAAGAATTTTCCACAGTTTGTTTGAGCTACACAGTGAAAGGCTTTGGCATAGCAGAAGCAGATGTTTTTCTGGAATTCTCTTGCTTTTTCTATGATCCAACAGATGTTGGGAATTTGATCTCTGGTTCCTTTGCTTTTTCTACATCCAGCTTGAACATCTGGAAGTTCATGGTTCATATACTGTTGAAGCCTGGCTTGGAGAAATTTGAGTATTACTTTACTAGCATGTGATATGAATGAAATTGTGCAGTAGTTTGAGCATTCTTTGGCATTGCCTTTCTTTGGGATTGGAATGAAAACTGACCTTTTTCTGTCCTGTGGCCACTGCTGAGTTTTCCAAATTTGCTGGCATACTGAGTGCAGCACTTTCACAGCATAATCTTTTAGAATTTGAAATAGTTCAACTGGAATTCCATCACCTCCACTAGCTTGGTTTGCAGTGATGCTTTCTAAGGCCCACTTGACTTCACATTCCAGGATGTCTGGGTCTAGGTGGGTGAGTGATCACACCATCGTTATTATCTGGGTCATGAAGATCTTTTTGTATAGTTCTTCTATATATTCTTCCCACCTCTTCTTAATATCTTCTGCTTGTATTAGATCCATACCATTTCTGTCCTCTATTGTACCCATCTTTGCATGAAATGTTCCCTTGGTATCTCTAATTTTCTTGATGAGATCCCGAGTCTTTCCCATCCTATTGTTTTCCTCTATTTATTTGCATTGATCACTGATTAAAGTGGTAGAGTCAGCGTCTAAATTGATTCCATAATTTTTAGCCAAAAAATTCATGCAAACTAACTGAAGATTGCAATTATGCCTGTTGTGCTGCCCTACCTTTGTGTGTAGATAACCAAGATTATGTTAAGAACAAATAGCGGTGGCCTTCCCTGGTAGCTCAGTGGTAAAGAACCCGCCTGCCAATAGACGAGTTCAGTCCCTGGTCCAGGAAGAGTCCACATGCCCAGAGCGACTAAGCTCATGAGCCACAACTACTGAACCTTTGCTCGAGAGCCCAGGAGCTGCAACAACTGAAGCCTGAGAGCCCTAGAACCCACGATCCACACCAAGAGAATCCACTGCAATGAGAAACCCACGCACCACAGCTAGAGAGTAGCTTCTGCTCACTGCAACTAGAGAAAGCCCGGGTACCAACAAAGACGCGGTGCAGCGAAATTAATCCGTTAATTAACTACTTGATTGACTTAAAAAAGGACAAATCACAGGTACTAAGTACCTGGAGGAAGGTGTAGAAAGGGTGTCAACGCTCAGTGAGAGTGGGTTTGTAGGATGCCCTGCGTCTTCCTCAGTTGACTTTGTAGAATCAACGTCTGACTCTGCGCCCTGAGGCCTGGAGAGGCAGCAGGAGGTGGTGCAGCTGACAACATTAGCTCCTGACATGAGCAATCAGGGCCTTCTCAGTGCCCCGGGATGCGCCTCTTGGCTGGCCAGACTTGAACAGTGGTGTTCTCTTTACAGGCTGCTGTGGGAGCGTGGCCGGCTTCCCCACACTTCATTAACCATGCTTCTATTTTTGCCTTTTATCTTGTTTCTATTCAGTGTCAGAATGAATGCTCGCCCTGGGGTCAGAGGCATTTGTGAGAGCCACAGTCAGAAACTCCTCTGTCTTCGTGTAGAGGTCTTTTTCTTTTGGGGTTCCTTGGCCAAAGTGGAGTCACCTGGGTTTCCTGATGAAAGAGGGGGTGACAGTGGGGCATTTTTTCTAAACACTCACAAGCTATGATGTTGCCTTCCTTGCTTCCTTCCTCCCCCGCTCCCTTCCTTGCTTCCTTCCATCTTTCCTTCCTTCCGTTCCTCTCCTCTTTCATGCCGGAGCATAAAGGTAAGTGAAATTTACCTCTCCTCCTTGAGTTCCCAATAGTTAACTGGGGAAGACAGATACATCAAAATGAATGATCAGTGACAGCCTGGTAACAGAGGTGTGCCCAGCACGCTAGGCAGAAGTTCAGAAAAAGGAGGTCTCGACTCTCACCAGGAAGACCAGGAGGGGTACAGGAAAGAGACATCTGTTAGATGGTGCAGGTGCGTGTGAGAGACACAGGAAGGTGAAATGCACACGTGGGTCTGTGTACCAGGTGAAGACCTGGAGCGTTAGCCTGAAGCTGGTGGTTTTTATGGAGAACAGCCACATCGGGCATGAGTTAGAGGAAAATGATTCTGGTGTCAGTGGAGACACTGGGTTGGAATCGAGTGAGACAGGAACAGGGGCCTGTAGACACTGGGATGGATGCAAGTCAATGAGGGTGGACAGAGCAGGGTTATTTCCCGTAGACTCTCCAGACCCTGAAAAGGCTCTTAATACTTACCCATACCCTTAGCTATGATTCAAAGGTATATATAAATACAGTATTAAGACATAAATTAGAAAAACCCTATATCCACGGTGAAATTACAATGTCTTCCTAGGTTTTTATCTGAAGCAGATAATTCTGTACAACCTCATTGAAGTCGAACTTTTCTCATTTCCTTTTTTGAGCCCTGCCTTAGAGTCCCTAAGTGTGAGCAGAGTTGATGTGTGAAGAGAAGAGGTCCCTGGCGAGGACTCACGTCACAGCCTCGAATGTCACAGCCTGCCACCAGCATCAGAGGTCCGGCCTCCCCGCAACCCCAGCACACAGGCTTGGGTAGTGACTTCTGAACCGCAGCCTGGAGGGGCGTGGTGTGGCTGCTTTGTGAGTCTGGCATCTCAGCCTGTCTAATGGTGGAAAAAATACATGTGATATCTGTGTACGGGCCTGTGCAACAGGGTGTGAACTGGTCTGGCTCAGTTCATGTTCAGTCACTAGCCGTTGTTACCGTGATGTGGGTACAAGCTCACTCTTGGCTCTTGAGATGACTCTTTGTGCTTCATGGGGATTTCAGCAAAAGCAAGGGGGTGGAGGGATCCTTTGGCAAAGGCAGCTAGATAAGGCAAAGTGGAGAGAGTGGAGGACATGACTACAATCCAGGAGAGGGATGGTGGCAGCTCCTGAGGGCCTGGCAAGAGCATTACTACAAACCACGGTCCCCTGAAGGAGAGACCAAGGCTCTAACCCACAAGCCCGGCTTCCCTAAACGCTGGATTGTTTGAGTTTCTGGCTCTTGTGAGATGACTTGAGATAAAGGAAACGCCCTCCCCATCAGTCCCTGCACTCTGAAACACCTGCCCTTCTCCATTACTACTCACATCCGAAGCTGCAGGAATTCAGGTCACACAAGGGTCCAGAACCTAATTCCTAGGATAGGAGCAGCATTTCTTTTCCATACTGAGGCCAAGACCTCTCACTCCATCTCAGATAATATCAATGTGCATGCATGCATGTTCAGTCACTCAGTCATGTTCGATTTTTTGTGACTGCATGGACTGTAGCCCTCCAGGCTCCTCCGTTCATGGGATTCTTCAGGCAAGAATACTGGAGTGGGATGCCATGCCCTCCTCCAGGGGATCTTCTCAACCCAGGAAATGAACCCACATCTCCTGCATTGGCAGGTGGATTTTTTACTACCAAGTTCCCTAGGAAGCCCCTAATATTGAAGTAAGAGCTCTTAATTTATTCATTTTGAATCAAGACTCAGATCACTTTTGTTCTGGTCTCTCTCTCTGTCTCTGGGTCTGTTTCTTTTTCTATCGCTTATATTCCCTCACTTCTGTGTCTGTTCTTAGTATAGAATTGTTTGCATTTCTTAAAAAAAGGCCATGCTCTTAACCGACTTTATGGTGATCGAGTCTCCCTCCTCCTTTTTCATAGCTATTTGTTCTTTAAATCTGACACCACGTCCTCCAGGAAGCCCCTCTAACCCTTCCCAGGCTGGATTAGCTCCTTTGCACTGCACCTTTATAACCAAGTGGGACCCCATGGAGTCTTTCTAGGACAGACCTCCATATCCTCAGCCTGCCTTTTGTTTATTGAAAATGGTTAGGCCCCTAGGCCTTCCCTAAGTTCCAAAGAATAAACTTAATCACAAAAGTGAGGAAATGCAGAAACAAAGGAAAACAGTCAAGCAAGACAAAATAATAATTGTTCAGCCGTTAAATAAAATCAAGGGCTTTTAGTTCTCTTTCAAAGACTATAGATGATATTTTGAGCCATATTTTTGAGCTGTTTTTCACATTCAGAAACTCCCCCCAGGTGGAAGAAGTTAACTGCACACTGACTACCAGCACATAGACCTTGGACCAATTGGAATCAGAGGGTTGATGATGCTGACTCCCACTTACCTTGCCACCAACCAATCAGAAGAATGCTGTCAACTTAAAAAATATTCACAACCTAGAAGTTGAGACTTCTGTTGTATTTGGCAGAAATTTTTAGGACTTAGGCCTGGGAGTGGAGAAGGCAATGGCACCCCACTCCAATACTCTTGCCTGGAAAATCCCATGGACAGAGTTAGCCTGGTAGGCTACAGTCCATGAGGTCGCTGAGTCAGATATGGACTGAGCAACTTCACTTTGACTTTTCACTTTCATGCATTGGAGAAGGAAATGGCAACCCACTCCAGTACTCTTGCCTGGAGAATCCCAGGGATGGAGGAGCCTGGTAGGCTGCAGTCCATGAGGTCGCTAAGAGTCAAATACGACTGAGCAACTTCACTTTCACTTTTTACTTTCATGCATTTGAGAAGGAAATGGCAATCCACTCCAGTATTCTTGCCTGGAGAATCCCAGGGACAGGGGAGCCTGGTGGGCTGCCATCTATGGGGTCGCACAGAGTTGGACACGACTGAAGTGACTTAGCAGCAGCAGCAGCAGCAGCAGCAGGCCTGGGAGGCAGCAGCAGGCCCGGGAGGCAGCATCTCAAGTAACCTTGAGAGAACTGCTCCAAGGAGGTGAGGGGAGGACCCAGGTTACATAGAAGTTTTGCAACAAAGGTCGGGTAGTCTGAACATCAAAAAATTATTGGTAATTAAAGAAAACCAGGTATTCCACATTAAGGAATTTAGCCCTTTTCTATGTTTGTGTGTTAGTCACTCAGTCATGTCCCAATCTTTGCGACCCCTTGGACTGTAGTCTGTCAGGCTCCTCTGTCCATGGGATTTTCTAGGTAAGAATACTGGAGTGGGTTGTTATTCCCATCTCCAGGACATCTTTCCAACCCAGGAATCAAACCTGGGTCTCTTGCATTGCGGGCAGTTTCTTTACCACTGAAAAAGAAGCCCCTTTTCTGTGTATAGGAAGACGCAAGAGTCTGGGCTCTCTGAAATCATTCTTTCCATATAGATCTCTGCTATCTGGGACCAGTATCCTGTTCTCACATCCTGAGCTTCCTTTCCTCAGAGTTCATTGTAGGGAGAGGCTCTAGTCTGAGGCTGCTATACAGCAGGAATTCCCTTCGACAGCGGAGGGCTGCAATTGCTGATGCCTGTGACATCCTTGTTTACTGATATGGCAGAAAATATTCCATTTCTCAGTGTCCACAAGCTGATCACAGTCAACTACTC
>SJYT01054936.1:24366-36202 GCA_006410635.1 Cephalophus harveyi | reverse complement strand
TCATCTGCATATCTGAGATTATTGATATTTCTCCCAGCAATCTTGATTCCAGCTTGTGCTTCATCCAGCCCAGTGTTTCTCATGATATACTCTGCATATAAGTTAAACAAGCAGGGTGACAATATACAGCCTTGACGTACTCCTTTTCCTATTTGGAACCAGTCTGTTGTTCCATGTCCAGTTTTACCTGTTGCTTCCTGACCTGCACACAGGTTTCTCAAGAGGCAGGTCAGGTGGTCTGGTATTCCCATCTCTTTCAGAATTTTCCACAGTATATTGATAGGGATTACACTGAATCTGTAGATGCCTTGAATTGCATTGTCATTTTAACAGTATTAATTCTTTTAATCCATTAACACAGTATATCTTTCTACTTGTTTATGTTGCCTTCAGGTTTTTTTTTTTTTTTATCAGTGTCTTATAGTTTTCTGATTATGTCACTTACTTCCTTAGTTAGATTTACTACTAGGTATTTTATTCTTTTTGATGTGATTATAATTGGGATTGTTTCTTTAATTTCTCTTTTTGATATTTCATTGTTATTGTATAGAAATGCAACTGATTTCTATGTATTAAGTTAGTATCCTGAAACTTTACCAAATTCATTGATGAGCTTTAGTAGTATTTTTGGTGGTGTCTTTAGGGTGTTGTATGTCATGTCATCTACAAACAGTAAACGTTTTACTTCTTCCTTTCCAAATTGGAATAAAATTTTCCCATTTGCAACAACATGGATGGGTCTGGAGGGTATTATGCTTAGTGAAATAAGTCAGACAGAGAAAGACAAATACTGTGTGTTAATCACTTGTATGTGGAATCTAAAAAGTAAAGCAAATGAATGAATATAATAAAATAGAAATAGACTCACACAAACAGAGAACAAAGCAGTGGTTTCCATGGGGAGAGGGAACAGAAGGGGGGCCAGATAGGGGTAGAGGATTAATAGACATAAATTAGCATGTAGAAAGTAAATAAACTACAAGGATATATTGTACAACACAAAGAATATAGCCAATATTTTATAATACTATCAATGGAGCATATTCTATAAAAATGTCGACTGACTACATTGTAAACCTGAAACTAAAATAATACTATAAATCTATATTCAGTTCAGTTCAGTCAGTCATGTCGGACTCTTTGTGACCCCATGAACTGCAGCATGCCAGGTCTCCCTGTCCATCACCGACTCCCAGAGCTTGCTCAAACTCATATCCAATCAGCCGGTGATGCCATACTACCATCTCATCCTCTGTCATCCCCTCCTCCTGCTGCCTTCAATCTTACCCAGCATCAGGGTCTTTTCCAAAGAGGTGGTCTTTTCCATCAGGTGGCCAAAGTATTGGAGTTTCAGCTTCAGCATCAGTCCTTTCAATGAATATTCAGGACTGACTTCCTTTAAGATGGACTGATTTGATCTCCTTGCAGTCCAAGGGACTCTCAAGAGTCTTCTCCAACACCACAGTTCAAAAGCATCAGTTCTTCGGCACTCAACTTTCTTTATAGTCCAACTCTCACATCCATACATGACTATAGGAAAAACCATAGCTTTGACTAGATGGACTTTTGTTGGCAAAATAATGTCTCTGCTTTTTAATATGCTGTCTAGGTTGCTGATAGCTTTTCTTCCAAAGAGCAAGTGTCTTTTAATTTCATGGCTGCAGTCACCATCTGCAGTGATTTTGAAGCAAAATAAATAAAGTCTGTCACTGTTTCCATTGCTTCCCCATCTATTTGCCATGAATTTAGGGGACCAGATGCCATGATCTTCATTTTCTGAATGTTGAGTCTTAAGCCAGCTTTTTCATTCTCCTCTTTCACTTTCATCAAGAGGCTCTTTAGTTCTTCTTTGCTTTGTGATGTAAGGGTGGTGTCATCTGCATATCTGAAGTTATTGATATTTCTCCCAGCAATCTTGATTCCAGCTTGTACTTCATCCAGTCCAGCATTTCTCATGATGTACTCTGCTTAAAGGTTAAATAATCAGGGTGACAATATACAGCCTTGACGTACTCCTTTTCCTTTTTGGAACCAGTCTGTTGTTCCATGTCCAGTTCTAACTGTTGCTTCCTGACCTGCATACAGATTTCTCAAGAGGCAGGTCAGATGGTCTGGTATTTCCATCTCTTCAGAATTTTCCACAGTTTATTGTGATCCACCCAGCCAAAGGCTTTGGTATAATCAATAAAGCAGAAATAGATGTTTTTCTGGAATTTTCTTGCTTTTTTGATGATCCAGCAGATGTTGGCAATTTGATCTATATTGTACTATATACTGGAAAGTTGCAAGGAAAGTAGCTCTTAAACATTCTCCCATAAAAAAAGAAACAGTAATTTATGTGACAGGATGGAGGTGTTGATGTTATGGTGATAATCATTTTGAAAAATATGAGTATATCATATCAAATCAACATAGTGTACATCTTAAACTTACACAATGCTATACATGAATTTATATATCAGTAAAGCCCAGGAAAAACCAAAGGAGGATGAAGAATGCAAATAAATACATAAATAAAGCTCCCTTTACAACATCAAAGGCACGATTCATTAAATAATTGAGCTGGACTTCATTAAAATTAAAACTTCTGCTCCACAACAATGTTAAGAGAATGAAAAAGAAAAAAAAGCCATGGACTTAAAGAAAAATATTTGCAAAAGACACATCAGATAAAGGACTATTACTCAGAATACACAAAGAAATCTTAAACTTAACAATAAGAAAACAAACAACCTCATTAAAAAATGAGCAAAAGACCTGAACAGATACCTAATCAAAGAAGGTATACAGATGGAGAATAAATATATGAAAAGATTCTCCATGTTATATGTCATCGGGGAAATGGAAGTTAAAACAGTAATAAGATACCACTACATGTCTATTATAATGGCCACAATCCAGAAACTGGCACCACTAAATATTGGTGAGAGTAATAGAAACTGATTTATGATGAGTAGGAACGCAAAATAGTAAAGCCACGTTGGAAGACGGTTTGACAGTTTCTTACAAAACTGAACATACTCTAACCATATGATCCAACAATCGTGATCCTTGGTGTTTACCCAAAGAAGTTGAAAACTTATGCCCATGCAGATATTCATAGCAGCTTTATTCATAATTGCCAAAACTTGCAATGAAGCAAGATGTCCTTCAGTAGGTGAATAGATAAACTGTGGTGCATCCAAACAATGGAATATTATTCAATGCTAAAAAGAAATGAGCTATCAAGCCATGAAAAGACATGGAGGAAACTTAAAGGTGAATTTTTAAATAATTTTTATGTCAATTATATCTCAACAGAGCTGGATTATTTTAAATGCATCTAAGTGAAAGAAGTCAAACTGAAAAGGTTATATACTGTATGATTTCAACTAAATTATATTCTTGAAAAGGCAAAACTACTGGAAACAGTAAAAGATAAGTAGTTTCTAGGGGTTGAGAAGGGGAAGGGATGAATAGATGGAGTACAGATATTATAGATACACGTCATTATACATTCATCTAAATCCATAGAATGTACAACTCCAGAGGTGAACCCTAATATACACTATAGACTTTGAGTGATGATGGTGTCCAAGCTGGTTCATCAATTGTAACTTATGTACCCTGCAGTGCTGGATCTTGATGTTGGGGGAGGCTATGCATGTGCAGGGACAGGGGAATATGGGGACTCTGTACTTCCCACTCAATTTTGCTGTGAACTTAAAACTGCTCTAAAAAATAAATTGTGAAAAAAAAAATATGGCAGGCTCCCTTCTCTCTGCAAAAATATTACCCAATTAGAGGAGACAGCCTCAGGAAAGAAAAAAGTTCCCCAGGCAATTCTAAAGCACAGTTAGAGTCAAGAACCAGTCTTTAGCCATTACAAAAGTACCCAGTCAATCAACTCAATAAACAATTTTATAATGTAAATTCAAGCTAATGAACCTCTAGGCATGTGCTAATTGTAGTGAATAATCTTTTTTGGCATCCTTTCCACCATTTTATGAGCATCTTCAAAGAGTTGAGAGGACATCTTTTCCTTACAACATACTGTACATTTCATCAAAGGCATAACTCAGTACAATCTTTGGTTTATAAAAAGATGACGAAAGACTCTCAACTCTAAATCTAAGCACCTTTTGAACTTCACAAAAATCACTTAAAGAGCGACATAGTCAGTGTAATAGAAAAACTAAGATCTTTATCTAGGCCCTTTTAAAATAATACATCTTACTGTTCATGTTATTTTATACTTCAAATTAAAAATGCAAGGATTCAAAAAGTCCAAAAAGCATTTGAGAAAAGAAAGGACTTATATTTAAGTAGGAAACAAATCCTCTGACAAAAATGTAGTGTCTTAATTCATTATGGTTCTAAAATTAGCCTTTCTTCAGTTTGGTGAGGAATAGGTCTATTAAAATCATCAGTACTCTGCCAAATCGCTGAGGGGGTGGGGGCTCCTTGCTAGAAGTAAGGATCTCAGTGTTCATTTTAATTCAAAGATCTTATTCCTCACCCCATAGAACTCAATAGTATCTAACACGAATGAGCGAGCAACTCTTCCTTAAAATTCTTCCTTCTCTTTGTCTTCATCATGTTATAGCAGGGGTCCCTAGCCTCCGGGCTCTAATGCCTGATGATCTGAGGTGCAGCTGATGTAATAATAATAGAAATAGAGTGAACAATAAACAAAATGTGCTTAAATCATCCGGAAACCATTCCCCCACCCGTTTTCATTGTCTTCCATGAAACCAGTCCCTAGTGCCTAAACCACTGGGGACTGCTTGTGTAGCAACCACTCCTATCCTGGCATCCTTTCCTTCATGGCCTCAGTTCTTTTCTCCACAAACCCACCGGAGTGATTTATCTTGTTCATGGCTCAAATGTTACCTCCAGGTCCATTTCAGTTCTCAGTCTACTTTCTGAACTTCAGAACAAGAACTGCCACTTATTCCCAAGGACTCACCACTTAAATAATTCATTGGCACCTCTCACTGGGCCACCAAGTCCGATTGATTATTGGCTCCTTTCATGCTACTCCAGTATTTTGCATCCTTAAATCAGGTGTACCACAGTTGCCCCAGTCTGAAAAATCTTATTAGTTCTGTAATTTAGGAAAAGTTATTAACTTCTTACAACCTCAGTTACTTCATCTGTTTTATGGGTAGAGAAAAATAATCTAAGAGGCTCAGTGTGAAGGTTATTTGAGACATTGCTTTAAATTGCGAAGATTATTGCTCTGTGCTGTTGTTAGACAAGGCCCTGCTGGAGAACACCTAAGGAAACAGTGAACTCAGTCTCAAGCTATAAACAGGGCCAAGGTCTTTGACTCCCATATTATGATGCCTATAAAACTACTGCCTGGCTAGGAAGTAATAACGTTCTCCATAGTGAAACAGAATGGTTTCAGTCATGTTTGAACTTCAATTTCTTACATTCTAGCTATAAAATAATAGAGTCTACTGTCAAATCCTATTTTCTCAAAATCTTAAATTTCACAGGACTGAAAAATATTCCCTCAATTTAGTTTCAAAATGTGAAATTCATTTAAAAATGAAGGATTTTGGAGCTGGGATCGGGGGTTCAGGACGGTGGGACACATGTACATCCATGGCTGATTAATGTCAATGTATGGCAAAACCCAGTACAATATTGTAATTAGCCTCCAATTAAATAAAAAATTTAAAAAAGAAAAAGAATGAAGGATTTGAAGGGAGGTGGGAGGGAGGTTCAAGAGGGAGGGATCATAGATATACCTATGGCTGATTAATGTTGGTGTTTGGCAGAAATCAACACAATATTGCAAAGTAATTATCCTTCATTTAAAAATAAATTAAAAATTAAAAGCAAATAACAAATGGCCTAAAGTAAATTAATGAAAAAAATAAGGGATTTTTCATTAACTTCTCATGTCTCAGAGATCATAGACAAGCTATAGTCTCTAGAAGCTCAACAAATTCATGTTAGGTCAGTTTTAATCCTACCTGAGGTCAATTTCACACAGAAAGAATTATTGTAAGAGTTCATATTGACAGCTTGTAATTAATGTATGCTTTTGAAAAGATGAATAGTCATTGACTAGATGCTCAAAAAAAGATTATATTTTTTGATCTTCCCACACACAGCAAAAAAAAAAAAAAAAGATAGCACTCATCATATTTGACACTTTGTTATCTTTCCCAGAAGAATCTTCTCACATATTGAAGAGTTTGTCTTCTTCAAATTTATGATTTTTTTCAATTAAAACTTAATTAAAAAACATATTTTGTGGTTTGAGTTAAATAAATAACAGGCTTAGAGGCATTCTGTAGTTGTTCTATGTGATGAATAAAAGCAGCTTTATTTTACATATTTACTTTATTCAATCTGTATTTATTAAACGTTTACTAAGCCCAGAAATTTCCAGATGTACAAGCTGGATTTAGAAAAAGCAGAGGAACCAGAGATCAAATTGCCAACGTCTGCTGGATTGGTGGGAGGGAGGTTCAAGAGGGAGGGATCATAGATATACCTATGGCTGATTAATGTTGGTGTTTGGCAGAAATCAACACAATATTGCAAAGTAATTATCCTTCATTTAAAAATAAATTAAAAATTAAAAGCAAATAACAAATGGCCTAAAGTAAATTAATGAAAAAAATAAGGGATTTTTCATTAACTTCTCATGTCTCAGAGATCATAGACAAGCTATAGTCTCTAGAAGCTCAACAAATTCATGTTAGGTCAGTTTTAATCCTACCTGAGGTCAATTTCACACAGAAAGAATTATTGTAAGCTTTCATATTGACAGCTTGTAATTAATGTATGCTTTTGAAAAGATGAATAGTCATTGACTAGATGCTCAAAAAAAGATTATATTTTTTGATCTTCCCACACACAGCAAAAAAAAAAAAAAAAGATAGCACTCATCATATTTGACACTTTGTTATCTTTCCCAGAAGAATCTTCTCACATATTGAAGAGTTTGTCTTCTTCAAATTTATGATTTTTTTCAATTAAAACTTAATTAAAAAACATATTTTGTGGTTTGAGTTAAATAAATAACAGGCTTAGAGGCATTCTGTAGTTGTTCTATGTGATGAATAAAAGCAGCTTTATTTTACATATTTACTTTATTCAATCTGTATTTATTAAACGTTTACTAAGCCCAGAAATTTCCAGATGTACAAGCTGGATTTAGAAAAAGCAGAGGAACCAGAGATCAAATTGCCAACGTCTGCTGGATCATAGAAAAGGCAAGGGAATTCTAAAAAAAAAGTCTACTTCTGCTTCATTGACTACACTAAAGCCTTTGACTGTGTGGATCACAACAAAATGTGGAAAATTCTTAAAGAGATGGAAATACCACACCACCTTATCTGTCTCCTGAGAAATCTGTGTGTAGCACAAGAAGTAACAGAATTGGACATGGAACAATGGACTGGTTCAAAAGTGGGAAAGGAGTACGACAAGGCTGTATATTGTCACCCTGCTTATTTAACTTACGTGAAGAGTACATCATGTGAAATGCTGGGCTGTATGACTCACAAGCTGGAATCAAGATTGCCAGGAGAAATATCAACAACCTTAGATATGCAGATGATACCACCTTAATGGCAGAAAGTGAAGAAGAACTAAAGAGCCTCTTGATGAAGGTGAAAGAAAAGAGTGAAAAAGCTGGTTTAAAACTCAACATTCAAAAAATGAAGATCATGGCATTTGGTCCCATAAATTCATGACAAATAGATGGGGAAAAATGGAAACAGTGACAGATTTTCTTTCTTTCTTTCTTTCTTTTTTTGGCCTCCAAAATCACTGTGGATGGTGACTGCATCTGTGAAATTATAAGATTCTTGTTCCTTGAAAGAAAAGCTATGAAAAACCTAGACACCATATTAAAAAGCAGAGACATCATTTTGCTGACAAAAGTCTGTATCGTCAAAGGAATGGCTTTTCCAGTAGTCATGTACAGACATGAAAGCTATACCATAAAGAAGGCTGAGCACCAAAAAATTGATGCTTTTGAACTGTGGTGCTGGAGAAGACTCTTGAGACAGCAAGGAGATGAAACCGGTCAATCCAAAAGGAAATCAACCCTGAATATTCAGGAAAGACTGATGCTGAAGGCTGAAGCTCCAGTACTTTGGCCACCTGATATGAAAAGCAGACTCATTGGAAAAGATCCTGATTCTGGGAAAAATTGAGGGCAAGAGGAGAAGGGGGCAACAGAGGGTGAGATGGTTGTATGGCATCACTGACTCAATGGACATGAGTTTGAGCAAACTCCAGGAGATAGTAAAAGACAGGGAAGCTTGGCATGCTTCCATGGGGTCACAAAGAATTGGATGGTATTTAGTGAATGAACGGCAGCCACAAAGTGTAGAAAACCCTGCCTTTCCTTGTCTAATTGATGAATAATTATATTTTAAGAAAGTTCCTCTGATTTTCCCAGGTTTCTGAGAAGTGATTTTCAGAACTTTTTAGTCCCACTCATTAGTTTTTCAAGAAATAATTTTTGAGCAGTGCCAAACCTTGTTTTAGGCCTTGCACATAGAATAGCAAACTAGACCGAAAGGTCCCAGCTCTCATGAAGCTGAAAATGTATTAGGGAGACAGACAGTCTCATGAGGAAATATATAATATACTTTCAGGTGATAAGTACAATGACAAAAAAAAAAAAGGATAAGGTGATCTAGAGTGAAGGAGAGTGCTACTTTAGATTGGATGGTTAAGAAACACATGAAGGAGAAATTAGTATTTGAACTCCAGGATATGAGTGAAGTAAAAGTCATGCAAGGGCTGGCAGAAGACCATTCCAGGCAGAGGAACAGCTTTGGGATGAAACCAAGCTTAGCATGTTCATGATGAAGAAAGGGGGCACTGTGGCTGGAGCAGAGTGAATAAGAGCAAGAGTAGAAGAAAATGAGATAAAGACCAAATCATGTAGTACCTTATAGTCATGACTGGGCATTTAGAGTGTATTCGAAGTGGAATGGGAGGCCACTGGGGATATTAGAACTAGATGCTGACATGAGCTGATTCATGTTTATCAAAGATGACCGTGGGCCTTTTGTGGAAATAGGAAGTGTGGTTAGGAGGCTAATGCAGTGAAACATGGTTCAATTCTGACTCTATTCTGAAAGTAGAGCTCTTGTCGGAGAAAGCGATGGCACCCCACTCCAGTACTCTTGCCTGGAAAATCCCACGGACGGAGGAGCCTGGTGGGCTGCAGTCCATGGGGTCGTGAACAGTCAGACACGACTGAGTGACTTCACATTCACTTTTCACTTTCATGCATTGGAGAAGGAAATGGCAACCCACTTAGCTCTTGTAGAACTTGATAATGGATTGGATTTATGGTTCAGATATAAAAGAGGAATTGACAATGACATTTAGTTTCTTGATATGAACTGGTGATTGATGCTCTCATTTAATTGAAATAGGGAAAATTAGAGGGTGAATACAGTGGATGGAGGAAGCAGAATCAGGAGTTCTTACGTAGACGTAATAGAGAACCTGTTGTGCAACAAGTACAAATGATCTGTTGTCAAGTAGACCAGACCTGTAGGAACATCATTCATAGGAAAAATTTCAGGAAGACAGGACAAGGGAAGCTATGGGGATTCCTTGCTGCCCCTCACATTCTGGGGTAGCTTCACCACTGATGCCAGATATGGGAGAGAGACATGATTTTTGGAATGTGAGGCTTTTAATTTGAATGGTTAGGGAAGAATCAGGTTCTTCCCTGATAAAATAAGGGGCTGGGATGTAATAGCAATATAACACAGTAAACTGTGCTCCATCCCCATCCTGCCAGTTCCTCCTTTGGGGTGATCAGGGACCAAGATATAATGGCAATAGGATACAGCAGAAATTTGTTCCATCCCCATTTAACTTTGTATCCATCCCTCTTCTGCTGTTGTGAAAGTAAGAGAAGGATCCAAGGTACCTGTTGCAGCTGTATGACAGAGAAAGTTAACAGCACAATTTGCCACATCAGTGCTCATAACTGGAGAAATATCAGCCTCTTTTGGGGGCATGCTGGGAGGGCTGTGGTCCAAGCCTTGTGGTTGACCAAGATTGATTGTCTTAAGTGCTAGCCTTAGCCAATTTCTGTGGAGATTTTCAGGAGGCCAATTCCTTCTCTACAGGGGATAATTCAAGAACAAATTAACACTTACCTCTTCATAAAAACTTGGATTGAATTGGAGTAGTGGAGTGGTGAAATGTGATTGGATTCTAGAAATATTCTCAATGTAGATTTCCTAAAGAACTTGCTGGTGGATTGACTTATCAAAGAGAAAGGAAGCAATCACGAAGTATGTATAGGTTTTTATACTGACCAACTGATCTAATCATGTTGTCACTGACAGAAATAAGGAAGATTGAAGGAAGGTATACTGGGGGTGGAGATGAAATCAAGGGTTATGATTTGGAAATGACTAAAAGACAGTCAAGTAAGGAGGTGGACAGCACCTGGAGTTCATGGAAAAAATCTGTATGAAGGATATAAACTTTGGAGTCATTAGGAAATAGGTACCTTTTAAAGCTGTTACTGAGTCCAAGTTCATATTGCTTACCACATTACAGGCCAATAATCAAGAGACGAGTTGTTGGAACAAGTAATAGTGACTTTATTCAGAAAGTCAGCAGATTGAGAAGATGGTAGACTTGTGTCCCAAAGTCAGAATTCAGGTTTCTTTTGTACCAAAAGGGGAAGGAGTGTGGCTGGTTGTTGGAAACTTCTTGTTGCAGGAATCCTTTGTTCTTGCAGCTGTCCATGTAGGTGTGGTCACAATGTTCCTATAAACCTCCAACAAGACAATAGTTATTTTCTGTTTTGCAAATTTTTATTTCTATACAAATGAAAAAGTGCTATACCTTTAAAGGTCAGAGCCCCAAGAATGGCCTATTCTGTACATTTCAGGCTCTAGGCAACATTCTTTTATGAAGGCGCAGAGCCAGCACAAGCAACAGAACACAAGAGTTAGAGCTAAGGAATAGATTCGATATGGAGTCAGGTTTGTTCTCTGCTACAAAGCCGTGGAACTGGTTCACTTTAGGAGCAAATATAAGAGAGAAAAGGACCTCACGCTGGCAAACTGAATCCTGCCCAGGTTATGTTAATATTTAGAAGCCTGGAGCAGGCCTAATATTTAGAAGCCTACTTGGCCAGACAGACTCTTGGCTGCCTACATCAAAATAAATAAATAAAAATTAAAAAGAAGGAACATTCAAGCACAATGTAATCTCAAAACAATACCTGTGATTTACCACATAAGGCAAAACTGAGATAGATCTAAATTGTCATTTTCAAGATAAAGGCGGAATATTTCTAAGGAGATAAAAAACATAATAAACATAAAATTTGAAAAGCATGGCTTTCCCCTCACTCTGCTAAAGAGAATTACTCATCAGTTAAATATAAAATTGACAATATTCCATACTTTGTTTACACTTTCAGAGACTTCAATCAAAATTATATAATTATTCCAAAGCTTTTTGAGCAAGGTTTGTTTTTCTTTTGAATGCAATATTTTATCTTATCTTTAATAGGGTTGTATTTTACTCTCTCCTCCCCCCAAACTATAGAACTATTAAATTATAGGACATTCTTCACACGTTATATGTGTATTTTGTTTTTCGAGTCTAGGCTTTAAGACGACTATTTCAATTACAGAGCAATGATGTTTCAGATATTGTTACTCGACTGCATATCATTCTTATTTTCATTCTTACTCTGAAGAGAAATCATTAAGGAAATTTGAAAATGCCATTGATTTTTCTTCAACTTTTGGATCTGGTACCCTGAGCTAAATGAACTAGACATTCAATCATAATTAGGAATACTTAATTAGGAACCGAAAGAGCGCTG
>SJYT01054932.1:258756-274721 GCA_006410635.1 Cephalophus harveyi | reverse complement strand
AATTGAACATCCACATGCAGGAAAATTAACATAGACACAGATTTTCACAAAAATTAAGTCAAAATGGATCATAGACTTAAACTCATAGAAAATGACATGGAAGAAAATCTACTTGACTTCAGGTTTTGTGACGACCTTTTAGAAAAGCAAAGGCACTATTCATGAAAGGAATAATTGACAAGGTGGACTTCATTAAAAACTTCTTGTCTATGAAAGACACTATCAAGAGAATGAGAAAGCCAAAGACTGGGAGTAAATATTTACAAAAGGCATATATAATAAAGTACTATTATTCCAAAATATACAAAGAACTCTTATCTTAAAACTCAACAATAAGAAAACAAACAGTTCAATTAAAAATGGAGAGGGGAGGGCCAAGACCTTAACAGATACTTCAGCAAACAAGATATTTTGCTGTTATTGTCATTGTTGTTCAGTCACTAAGTCGAGTCTGACTCTGTGTTCCAGTGGACTGCAACACACCAGAATCCTCTGTCCTCCACTATCTCCCAGAGTTTTCTCAAATTCATATTCCTTGAATCAGTGATGCTATCTAACCATCTCATTCTCTGCTGCCCCTTTCTCCTTTTGCCTTCAATCTTTCCTGGCATTGGGCTTCCCAGGTGACACTAGTGTTAAAGAATCTGCCTGCCAATGCAGAAGACTCAAAAGGTGCCAGTTAGATTTCTGGGTTGGGAAGATCCCCTGGAGGAGGAAATGGCACCATCTCCAGTATTCTTGCCTGGAAAAGTCCATGGGCAGAGGAGCCTGATGGGCTACAGTCTAGGGGGGTGCAAAGAGTCAGACACAACTGGGCACATAGCCTTTTGCAGCATCAAGGCCTTTTCCAATAAGTCATCTCTTTGCATCAGGTGGCCAAAGTATTGAAGCTTCAGCTTCAGCATCAGTCCTTCCAATGAATATTCAGGGTTTATTTCCTTTAGAATTGACTGGTTTGATCTCCTTGCAATCCAAGGGACTCAAGAGTCTTCTCCAGCACCACAATTTGAAAGCATCAGTTCTTCAGTGGTCAACCTTTGTGGTCCAACTCTCACATCTGTACATGACTACTGGAAAAACCATAGCTTTGATTATATGCAAATTTGTTGGCAAAATGATGTCTCTGCTTTTTAATATGGTGTCTAGTTTTGTCACAGCTTTCCTTTCAAGGAGTAAGTGTCTTTTAATTTCATGGCTGCAGTCACCATCTGCAGTGATTTTGGAGCCCAAGAAAATAAAATCTGTCACTGCTTCTACTTTTTCCCCTTCTATTTGCCACAAAGTGATGGGACTGGATGCCATGATCTTAGATTTTTGAATGTTGAGTTTTAAGCCAGTTTTTTCACTCTTCTTTCACCCTCATCAAGAGACTCTCTAGTTCCTCCTCACTTTCTGCCATTAGAGTGGTATCACCTGCATATCTGAGGTTATTGATATTTCTCCTGGCAATCTTGATTCCAGCTTGTAATTCATCCAGCCCAGAATTTTGCATAATGTACTCTATATAAGTTTAATAAGCAGGGTGACAGTAAACAGCCTTGTCTTACTCCATTCTCAGTTTTGAACCAGTCAGTTGTTCCTTGTCCAGTTCTAACTGCTGCTTCTTGACCCACATATGGGTTTCTCAGAAAACAGAAAAGGTGGTCTGGTACTCCCGTCTCTTTAAGAATTTTCCACAGTTTGTTGGGTGTCTCTTGGGTAGTTGGAAAAGACTAGCGTGTTTTCTTAACAAAACTCTGTTAGCCTTTGCCCTGCTTCATTTAGCACTCCAAAGCCAAACTTGCCTGTTATTCCAGGTATTTCTTGACTTCCTACTTCTGCATTCCAGTCCCCTATGATGAAAAGGACATCTTTTTTGGTGTTAGTTCTAGAAGATGTTTAAGTCTTCATAGAACCAGTTAACTTCAGCTTCTTCAGCATCAGTGCTTGGGGCATAGACTTGGATTATTGTGATGTTGAATGGTTTGCCTTGGAAACAGACTGAGCTCATTCTGTGGTTTTTGAGGTTGCATCTAAGTACTGCATTTCATACTCCTCTGTTGACTATGTGTGCTAATCCATATCTTCTAAGGGATTCTTGACCACAGTAGTAGATATAATGGTCATCTGAGTTAAATTCACCCATTCCCATCCATTTTAGTTCACTGATTTCTAAGATATCGATATTCAATCTTGCCATGTCCTGCTTAACCACATCCAATTTATCTTGATTCATGGATCAAGATTCCAGATTCCTGGAAAATATTGTTCTTTACAGCATCAGACTTTACTTTCACCACCAAACACATCTACAAATGAGCATTGTTTCTGATTTGGCCCAGTTGCTTCATTCTTTCTGGAGCTATTAGTAATTGCCCTCTGCTCTTCCCTAGTACTATATTGGACACCTTCTGATCTGGAAGGCTCATCTTCCAGTGTCATATATTTTTGCCCTTTCATACTGTTCATGGGCTTCTCCACGTAAGAATACTGGACTGATTTGCCATTTCCTCCGCCAGTGGATCACATTGTCAGAACTCTTCACTATGACCTTTCCATCTTGGGTGGCCCTGAAGGGCATGGCTCATAGCTTCACTGAGTTATGGTAGCCCTTTCACCATGACAAGGCTGTGATCCATGAAAGGGAAAGAATATATACCAGTGGCAAATAAGAATATGAAAAGCTGCTCCATATCATATGTCATCAGGGAACTGCAAATTAAAACAACAACTAGATAACACTACACACCTATTAAAATGGCCAAAACCCATAAAACTGACACCAAACACTGGGAGGTTATGAACCAATAGGAATTCTTTTGCATTACTGGTTAAAATACAAAATGATACAGATACCTTGGAAGACTCTTGGGTTGTTGAAAAAGAGTGTTTGCTATCTAGCTATCTATAAGCTGTTTGGCAGTTTCTTACCAAAATTAAACATAAGCTTATCATACAGTCTAGCAGTTTTATTCCTTGTTATTTACCCAAAGGACTTGAAAGCTCAGGTTCATACAAAAACCTGCACACAAGTATACATAGCAGTTTTATTCATAATTGCAAAAACTTGGAAGCAACCAAGATGTCCTTCAATAGGCAAATGGATAAATAAACTGTGGTACATACAGACAATGGAATATTATTCAATAATAAAAAGAAATGAGATTAAGTCATTAAAAGACATGGAGGAATCTTAAATGTATTTTGCTAAGCAAAAGAAGGTAATCTGAAAAGACTACGTAGTATATGATTCTGAGAAGGTTACAACAGATATTCTGCAAAATGCAAAACTATAAAGACAGTAAAAAGACTGGTAGCTGCTTGGGATTAGGGAGAAGTAGGTAAAAGTATGTGGGTCATAGAGGGGTTTTAGGGCAGGGAAATTATTATCTATGATGCTATAATGGTACATAGATGCCATATACACTTGTCAAAACCCATGGAATGTATAACATGAAGAGTGAATTCTAATGTAAACTATGGACTTTCAGTGATAATCACGTGTCAATGTAAGTTCATCAATTGTAACAAATGTACCACTCTAGTGGGAGATAATGGAGATGGCTATCCAAGTGTAGGGGCAAGGGATATGTTGGAAATCTCTGGACCTTCTGCTCAATCTTTCTGTGAATCCAAAACTGCTCTAAAAATTAAATTCTATATTAAAACAAAACAAAAAATGGTCTGAATACATGAGTTAAATGACCATGATTGACAGTTGGGGAAAGTGACCCAAATATCTAATAACTATAAGGAGTTTATTTCAGGGAATTCCCTGGTTGTCTAGTGGTTAGGATTCAGGTTTTCACTGTCATGGCCCAAGTTCAATTCCTGGTCAAGGAACTGAAATCCCACAAGCTGCACAGTGTGGCCAAAGAGAAAGAAATAAATTCACCAAATACCTAATTAGTGTTAGTTGTTCAGTTGTGTACTACTGTTTGTGACCCCATGGACTTTAGCCTGTCAGCCTCCTCCATCCATGGGATTTTCCAAACAAGAAAAATAGAGTGGGTTGCCATTTCCTTCTCCAAGGGATCTTCCCAACTCAGGGATTGAACCCGGGTCTCCTGCATTGGGAGCAGACTCTTTACCATCTAAGCCACCAAGGAAGCCCCCCCACTTCAAATACAAATAAATTTAAAATAAAAATATGGAAAAACATAGAATGCAAACTATAATAACAAGAAATGAAGATAAAATGAACAGCAGAATGAAAGAGGAAGGATCTCAAAAAATTCTGTTCACCATAAAAGCCACAAAAAGACATAAAAATTGCCAAAACTAAATTTTCAGGACCATAAAGATTAACAAAAATCTTGTGACAAATTGAGGAATATTTATTCAAGAAAATGACAGAATCTTGGTAAGAATAGTAAACTCTGACATTTTAACTTTGTTTTATTCCCATCATCTTTTGTCCAGTTCCATGGGAGTCTTGAAAAACAATAACCTCACAATTATAGTAGCCATGACAGTCAGCTGCTTGGCAGCCAATGGATGGAATAAATTAGATTTCCAGCTTCCCAAAAGTCCAATCCTAAGAGTATCGCCACTATGCGAACTGTCTGGAAGTTCTATGACAGTCCCATTCACAGAGTTTGTTTTTATTTTAAATGATTCAGAACCTTTCTCAGTGCACACACCTCTTAATCAGGGTGTTGGCAAAGAACAATCAGCAAAAATTATTCAACATCACAGCTGCCTGAAATGTGAGGAAATAAACCACAGTTGTAGCAAACAAGTTTACAAGAAAACTTAAGAGGAAAAATTGGGGAATGAGATACCCACAGGGGGCTTCAAAAAACTCCAACATATTCCTGGGAATCAAGAAGGCTACATACCTGTTCAAGGCTATTTTCATGTCCAGGAAAGACTCAAGAAAGCCCTAATCTGTCACCAATGGCTTCTATGTAAGCAGGAAATAAAAGCTAATAGAAATCATCCCTGCAGACCCTGGAAGTTGTACTTACTATACAAAGACTTTAAATCAGCTTTTTTTTAAAAGTATGTTCAAAGAACTAATGGAGACTATGTCTAAAAAGCAAAAGAAGGAGAATATCTCAACAAATAGAAAATATCAATAAAGAGAAATTATTTTTAAATAGAAATTATAAGTTGAAAAGTACAGTAACCAAATTTAAATTTTCACTAGATGAAAACCAAAGAAAGATGATTGGAAGAACTGCCCCATATAAGTGATTCAAAGTACCATGAAAGTGTGACTCTGCCGAGTCCACCCATGTGAGTCTATTCACACATACTCTTTTTCATTCCAATAAACACTTTGCTTGGCTCACTAAGAAAATAAAAAAATAAAATAAAATTTCACTAGACAGACTCAAAGGCAGATTTCAGCTGGCAGAAGAAAGAAAGTGAACCTGAAAATAGGTCAATTGATATCATCAAATCTGAAAAAAAGAGAGGAAAAAAGAATGAAAAAAATGAACTGAGCCTCAAAGAAATGTAGGACACAACCAAGCACATAAACATTTTGCCTTCTTACTAGCAATATTCTTACTTCAATGGAGAAGGAAAAGGAGGCAGAAAGAATATGTAAAGAAATTATTTCAGGAAAGTTCCCATTTTTAAAAAAATTGCACAATTAAGAAGCTCAAAATTCTCATCACAGTCAAACTGTCGACAGTTTAAAATAGCAAACTGTAGACAGTTTGAAATAGCAAGAATTGACTGACCCTGAACAAGGGATCATAAGTAAGACCAACAATTGATTTCTCAACAAAAACTATGGAAGCCAGAGGAACTGAGATGACACATTTAAACTCCTGAAAGCAAAAATCTGCCAACCAAGATTTTCATGTTCACAAAAACTTTCTTTCAAAAATGAAGGAGAAATTAAGACATTTTGAGACAAAAACTGAGAGAATGTGTTGCTAGAATATTTACACTAAAAGAAATACTGAAGGAAATCCATCAGACTGAAATGAAAGCAGACAACTCAAATCCATAAAAATAAAGAACACTGATGAAAGTAACTACTAGGTATATATAAAAATTATATATATCTGTAAAATATATATGAGAATATACCTATACTATATAGAGAGAATAATATATATTAATATATGTTTGAAAATATTAAAAAGCAATATAAATACATATTTAGTGTATACACTTGTCTTCTCCAACCTAATTTTTTAAAATTTATTTTTAATTGAAGGATAATTGCTTTACAATATTGTGTTGGTTTCTGCCATACATAAATATAAGTCAGCCATAGGTATACATATGTCCCTTCCTTCCTGAACCTCTCTCTCACCTCCCACTTCATTCCATTCCTCCCTCTAGGTTGTCGCAGAGGCTGGGTTTGAATTCCCTGAGTCATACAGCAAGTTCCCACTGGCTATCTATTTTACATATGATAGTGTATATCATATGCTACTTTGTCCATTCATCCAACCCTTTCCTTCTGCCAATCCCCAAGTCCATAAGTCTGTTCTCTATGTCTGTGTCTCCATTGCTGTCTTGCAAATATGTTCATCAGTACCATCTTTCTAGATTCCATATATATGCATTAAAATATAATATTTGTTTTTCTCTTTCTGATGTACTTCACTCTGTATCCACCACATTAGCACTGACTCAAAAGCGTTCCTTTTATGTCTGAGTAATATTCCATTGTATATATGTTCCACAACTTTATCTATTCATCTGTTGAAGGACATCTAAGTTGCTTCTATGTTCTAGCTATTGTAAATAGTGCTGCAAGAACACTGGGGTACATGTGTCTTTTTCAATTATGGTCCTTTCAGGGTATATACCCAGTAGTGGAACTGTTGGGTCATATGGTAGTTTTATTCCTAAGGAATCTCCATACTGTCCCCAGTAGTGGCTGTATCAATTTACATTCCTACCAACAGTGCAAGAGTGTTCCTCCTGACACCCTCTCCAGCTTTTATTGTTTCTAGATTTTTTGATGATGACCATTCTGACCGATGTGAGGTGATATCTCATTGCAGCCTTGATTTCCATCTCTTTAACAATGAGTGATGCTGAGTACCTTTTCATTTGTTTATCTGCCATCTGTATGTCTTCTTTAGAGAAACATCCATTCAGATCTTTTGCCCATTTTTTGATTGGATTTTTTTGTTTTTCTGGTATTGAGTTGCATGAGCTGCTTATATATTTTGGAAATTAATCCTTTGTCAGTTGTTTCATTTGTTATTATTTCTCCCATTCTGAGAGCTGTCTTTTCACCTTGTTTATAGTTTCTTTTGCTGCACAAAAGCTTTTAATTAGGTCCCGCTTGTTTATTTTTGTTTTATTTCCATTACTCTAGGAGGTAGATCATCAAAGATCTTGCTGTGATTTATGTCAAAGAGTGTTCTGCCTATGTTTCTCCTCTAAGAGTATAGTTTCTGGTCTTTAATTTATTTTTCAGTTTATCTTTGTGCATGTTGTTCTCCTGCCTGATTTTTAAATGACTACAATAGTCTAAGTTCTGGAATTGAAACCAATTGATGTCATTTTAGGGGGCTCTGAAGAGCTCTGATACCATAGTCCTTCATGTCAGTGCAGGGAAGAATTTGGTGAGATCAAAGTGGTAGGTAAGAAGTGATTTATTAGAATAGGATACTTGTGAAGCTTATAAGCAGGTGGGTAAGAACTGTTGTGTCCTGAGCACTTAGTGGGCTACAATTTTATAATCAAAGGACAAGTGGGGAGGGGTAAGACTTCTTTGTCTTTCCTGAGTAGACATCATGTTTTCATCATTAGTTCCTCCGCCGGGTTGAGCAGGGGAGTTTTCTTGTCCCTGTGTGGTCAAGCTATGTCCACAAATTGTTTTTCAAGTGTGCAGAAAGCATTCTTAGGGATCATTAACTTATTGAGCTCACTGGGCAGGATGTGAGTCTCACGCCACCATTGTTGTATTGTTTAGAGCATGTCTCATGCTTCTGCTGCATGGTTTGTTGCTAAGCAAGTGTGTTTGGTTTTATGGTTAAGCAAACCTGCTTTCTCAAGTAACCATTAACTTACAGGGGTCTCCCATATTTTTCTACTTACAATCCCCTAGTAGGATTAACTATTTAATCACTTGTTTTGTCCCTTCATTCTGTGCGTATCAGAAAGGCTACATGAATAGCTCTGTGAACCTATTCCCAAGTCAAACAACCATAACTAATGAAAATTATTGTATTAAAGCAGCCATTTAAAGTCTCTGGAAATTATCTTAAGGCCATGCACAAAATTTGAAAAATAACATTTATTCTAGAAAATCTACCAAATCCCTCACAAGAACAAAACTCCCAGACTCTCAAGTCTGTAGCACTTTAACCACAACTTGATTCCTTCCTCATCCCCCAGCTCAGCTTGACAGAAGCTCTACTCTAGGGGAATGTGGCCAAAACAGTGCTTTCTCTCCTTGTAGCTCCTGATCAAGGGGTTATGTCTTACTGAAGGGGAAGTCTGTCAGCACTTCTCACTTCAACACTGAGTTGCAAAGGCTAAAAATTCTCAGTGAGTCCCTTCCTCCACCCAGCTCCAACTCACAGGAAAAGGCTCTACCCCAGATATAGCACACCAATAATATGGGACCAAAAATGCCCCCATCTCAGCTTTCTCTTTTAGTGCAGACCCCATATCAGGAGAGGCTACCATCTTGGTCAAGTGCTTGAAGCAGTATCTCAGAGCTTTGAACAGGGAAAGAAGCAATCCTTAAGAACTGACTTTTTTGAAGCCCAAGGACATTCTCATAACAATAGATATTGATAATAGTCAATAAACAAGAGACTGATAGCTTTCCATGAGCAACAAGTTAAATCATAGGTCACCTACTTTATCAGAGAAAACAAAAGAAAGAGATAAGAAAAGACCTCTTTGGGTCAGAACAAACCTCAAAGTCTGGCCTCAAAAAACTATTTTTGCCTAAATATAATTGAGTCAGACATTAGCAATTTATTATGCAAGGCATTGTTGCAAACAATAGAGCAATCAGCCTGAAATTAGTGAAGACTAATAGCTGTAATATCAACAGAGGCAGACAACTTAGAAACCAGGTAAAGATATAGTCAAAAAGAATCCTGCTAAAACCTTTGTCATCTCAAGGTGATTGTGCACGATCAAGGCTATACTCTCTGAGGAGTGACATTGCACTGTGGAGGAAGAAAATTTCACTAAAAGAGTCTAGGCACATCACTAAACAAACAAGTATATACAAAACAAAATAAAAACAAGCTTAAATAGAGAGGGCAGTGAATTACTACATAGAGTTGCTACAGTACATCACATAATATGACCAGTCTTCAACAAAAGTATGAGACATGCAAAGAAACAGAAAGGCCTGGCCCATATAAGGAGGGAGGGGAACAGAACTTATTTGAGAGGGCCCAGATGTCAGAGTTAAAAACTTCAAAGCAGTCATTATAAATATAAAAAGAACTAAAGGAAATCATGCTGCAGCTGCTAAGTCGCTTCAGTCGTGTCCGACTCTGTGCGACCCCATAGACAGCAGCCCACTAGGCTCCTCTGTCCCTGGGATTCTCCAGGCAAGAATACTGGAGTGGGTTGCCATTTCCTTCTCCAAAGGAAATCATGCTTAAAGAAATAAAGTATGCTATGATGACAATGCCTTAACAAACACGGAATATCGATAATTAGAAGTTATTTTTAAAATATTCAGATAGAATTTCAAAATATTTAAAAAATACAATAACTAAAATAAAAAATTCACCACGGGGGATCAATAATAGATCTAAACTGACAATTATTTTTGGCTGCATTGAGTCTTCATTACTGTGCATGGGCTTTCTCTATTTGCAGTGAATGGGGGCTACTCTTTGTTGTCATGCACAAGCTTCTCATTGCAGTAGCTTCTCTTTTTGTGGAGCACAGTGTCTAGGTGTTTGGGCTCAGCAGTTGTAGCATACTGGCTTAGTACTTGCAGCTCACAGGCTCTACAGTATGAGTTCAGTAATTGTGGTGCATGGGTTTAGCCACCCTGCAGCATGTGGAATTTTCCTGGGCCAGGGATCAAACCCATGTCCCCTGCATTGGCAGGCGGATTATTAACCACTGGACTACCAGGGAATTCCTAAACTGTTATTTAAAAAAAAGGGGGGGTGGTCAGTGAACTGGAAAACAGATTGATAGAGATTTGATGCAATTTGAAGAACAAAGAGAAAAATGAACAGAGAAATACAGACATTAGGCACACCACCATATGCATAATGGGAGTACAAGAAGAAGAGAAGAGAGAGAAAGAAGTGGAAAAAATATTACAGGAAACAGTGACTGAAAGCTTCCTCGATTTTTAAAATAATTTTATTTATTTTTGGCTGTGCTGGGTCTTGTTTCCGTGTGGGCTTTTCTTTTCTCTAGTTGTGGTTAGCAGGGACTGCACTTTAGTTCCAGTACACAGGCTTCTCATTTCCTTGACTTATCCTGTTGTGGAGAATGGGCTGTAGAGTCCAGGCTCAATAGTTGTGGCACATGGAAATAGTTGCTCCACAGCAGGTGGTACCTTCCTGGATCAGGGATCAAACCCATGTCTCCTGCACTGGAATGCACTTTTAGTGCAAGTGATATTTATTGTATCCTGCACTGGAAGGGTTCTTTATCACTAAGCCACCAAGGAAGCCCCTCAAATTTCATGAGATGAATCTATGAATCAAATACATTCAACAAAATCTAAGTAGGGTTAACAGAAATGTACACTCAGGCATATCATATTTAAAATGTTGAAATTATATTTAAAATGTTGAAAGACAAAGACTGAAAGAACATTTTAAAACTCATCACATACAAAATCCAAGTGGGATTAACACAGAGATTCACACCCGGGCATATAATATTAAAAATGTTGAAAGACAAAGACTGAAAGAACATTTTAAAGAAGCAAGAAAAAAAACTCATCACATACAAGGGAACTGCACTGAGATTAATAGTTGATGACTCATCAAAAGAAAATGTAACCCCAAAGGCACTGGAATGACATAAAGTATAAAAGAAAACTCTCGACCAAGAACAATTATATCCAGAAAAATTGTTTCAAAAGTGAATACAAAATAAAGACATTCCCAGATAGACAAAAACTGAGACAACTTATTGCTAGCAGACTTTCTTAAAAAAAAAAAATACTAAGAGGAAGTTCTTCACGCTGAAAGTACATGATCCCAGACAGGTCGTTCACATTCACACACAAAAAGAAAGATCATCAGTAATGGTAATTATGCAATTAAAAAACAGAATAAAGGTATACTTCTTCTCCTTTCTCCTTTTAAGTTAATTTTAAAAGAAATTGTATAAAACCATATCTAGGTAGATTAATTGATAGATGAGAAACAGATCATATATGTGTTTACATATACATATGTAAGCATATATTTATATTGTAGGGCCATACATGTAAAAAATCAATACTATATTTGACAATAAGAGCACAAAAGTGTGGGGGAAAACAAAGCTGTGTTGGCATAAAGAAATAACATCAGAGGGTAACTCAAATTCATAAGAATAAATGGTAAATAATGTTAGTGTAGAGGACCAGTCACCAAGATGGAAGAGTCAGAGACTCCAGCCTTCATATCCTCACAAATATCAACAACTAGACAGCTTTCCACGATCAAAACCATCTTTGATAGATCTGGAATCCACTTAAAAAGCTTCAGCAAAGAGTGAGACAAAATACTTGAAAATAACCACCCAAACCCAGAAGGAAGAACAGCTTCATTTTTGACTGCATCATCCCATCCCCCAAGCCAGCATTACCCAGTGCCAAAAGAGAACTCTCCAGCTAGAAAGATTTTACCTCACTCTCCCCAGCTAGAAAGGGTGGATGGGTTGGGTGATCAGCTTCCCCAGCCTTTTGGGGCACTGCATGAAAGACCTATTTTGGTTTCACTCCCACCCCCAGAGAAAAGCAAAGCTTAGACATATAGTAATGGCTAGGAACAAGGAAGAAAATCAGGGGCTACCAAAGGGCATCAGGCACCCAGAAAAGCAGCCCATTGTCTTCAGAAAGAGGTAGGAAAAAAAAGACAAAAAAAGAGACAAAAGAGGTAGGGATGGAGCTCCTTCCCAGGAAGGGAGTCTTAAAAAGAGAGAAGTTTCCAAACACCAGGAAACACTCTCACTGCTGAGTCTTTGGTGAGCCTTGGAAGCACAGAGGGCAACATAACAGGGAGGAAAAATAAATAAATAATTAAAACCCACAGATTATGAGCCCTACGGTAACACCTGCAGCGGAGAAGCAGCGCAGAAGCAGGGCAGACGCCTGCATCCGCCACTAGCAAGCGGGGGCTGGGCAGGGAGGAGCGGGCGGCATTGCTTAGAGTAAGGATCGGCCTGAATGCCCTGAGGGTAATCAGAGTGAACTAACTTGGGCTAGCAAACCAGACTGTGGGATAGCTACCACGTGAAAAGCTCTAACCTAATACACTGCCAGGACCAAGCACAGAACAAAGGACTGAACAGAATTAACCAGCTGCATACCATCCCCCTCCGGTGACAGGCAGCCAGAGCCAGAAGGGGGCAATCGCAGCCCCAGAGAGACATTATCTACCAAACTGCAAGCAGGTTTCTTTGCTAACTAAGACTTCTTGGGGTTCTGGACAGTCCTCATCTGCCTGAGAAGGTGCGCTGGTTGTACAACCAGAAAACTGAGCAGCAGGACGGGAGAGGCGATAAGTCACAGCGACCGCACTCATCAAACACCTCATCACCTGAGCTGCTCGGACCTGGGAAGGGCACAAAACGCAGGCCCAATGGAGTCTGCACCTCTGAGGACTACCCAAGTGCCTGAACCTGAGTGGCTTAGACCTGGGAGGTGCATGCAGCCCAGGGCCGACCTTGGACGGTTCCCGGCGGAGCAACCTAGAGCCTGAGCTGTGTGAGTTGTCTGGAGGGCACATGCGCCGTGAGCGGGGGCAGGCCCAGTGTGGCTGAGACACTGTGAGCACACGCCAGTGTTATCTGTTTGCAGCATCCCTCCCTCCCCACAGCACAACTGAACAAGTGAGCCTAAAAAAAGTGTTCACCACCGCCCCCCTTGTGTCAGGGTGGAAATCAGACACTGAAGAGACCAGCAAACAGAAGACGCTAAAACAGAGGGAACCGCCTTGGAAGTGACAGGTGCAATAGATTGAAACCCTGTGGTTAGTACTGACTACATAGGAAGGGGCCTATAGATCTTTAGAAATATAAGCCAGACCAAGGAACTATCTGAAAATGAACTGACCCCACACTGCCCACAGCAATACCAGAGAAAGTCCTAGATATATTTTTACTATTTTTATGATCATTGTTTTCTTTTTTTAACTTTTTAAAATTTTAAAGTCCTCTATTACTCCTTTAATTTTCATTTTATAACCTACTATTACTTTTCAAAAAGAAGACCCTATTTTTAAAGCAAACTTCATATTTTTTTAAATAATTTTTGTGACTTTTTTTTCTTCTTTTCTTTAATATTGTATTATTGAAAATCCAACCTCTACTCTAGATTTTTAATCTTTGCTTTTTGGTAGTTGTTATCAATTTTGTACCTTTAAAAACCTAATCTTCAGTACCCATTTTTACTTGGGAGTGAGATTACTAGCTTGCTGCTCTCTCCTCCTTTGGACTCTCCTTTTTCTCTACCAGGTCGCCTCTTTCTCCTCCCTCCCCCTTCTCTTCTCTACCTAACTCTGTGAATCTCTGTGTGTTCCAGACAGTGGAGAACACTTAGGGAAATGATTACTGGCTGGATCTGTCTCTCTCCTTTTCATTCCCCCCTTTTATCCTCCTGGCCACCTCTGTCTCCTTCCTCCCTCTTCTCTTCTCTGTATAATTCCATGAACATCTCTGAGTGGTCCAGACTGTGGAGAGTACATAAGGAAGTGATTACTAGCTAGCTTGCTCTCTTCTCTTTTGATTCCACCTCATCTCATCTTGGTCACCTCTAACTCCCTCCTCCCTCTTCTCTTCTCTATGTAACTCTGTGAACCTCTCTGGGTGTCCCTCACTGTGGAGAAACTTTTCATCTTTAACCTAGATGTTTTATCAATGGTGCTATATAGAAGGAGAAGTCTTGAGACTACTGTAAAAATAAGACTGAAAACCAGAAGCAGGAGGCTTAAGTCCAAATCCTGAGAACATCAGAGAACTCCTGACTCCAGGGAACATTAATCGATAGGAGCTCATCAAACGCCTCCATACCTACACTGAAACCAAGCACCACCCAATGGCCAACAAGTTCCAGAGAAGACATACCAGGCAAATTCTCCAGCAACACAGGAACNCCTGAGAACATCAGAGAAATCCTGAATCCAGGGAACATTAATCGATAGGAGCTCATCAAACGCCTCCATACCTACACTGAAACCAAGCACCACCCAAGGGCCAACAAGTTCCAGAGCAAGACATACCACGCAAATTCTCCAGCAACACAGGAACACAGCCCTGAGCTTCAATATACAGGCTGCCCAAAGTTACTCCAAAACCATTGACATCTCATAACTCATTACTGGATACTTCACTGCACTCCAGAGAGAAGAAATCCAGCTCCACCCACCAGAACACTGACACAAGCTTCCCTAACCAGGAAACCTTGACAAGCCACCCGTATGACCCCACCCACAGTGAGGAAACTCCACAATAAAGAGAGCTCCATAAACTGCCAGAATACAGAAAAGCCACCCCAAACGCAGCAATATAACCAAGATGAAGAGACAGAGAAATACCCAGCAGGTAAAGGAACAGGATAAATGCCCACCAAACCAAACAAAAGAGGAAGAGGTAGGGAATCTACCTGAAAAAGAATTCCGAATAATGATAGTGAAAATGATCCAAAATCTTGAAATAAAAATGGAATCATAGATAAACAGACTGGAGACAAGGATTGAGAAGATGCAAGAAAGTTTTAACAAGGACCTAGAAGAAATAAAAAAGTCAATATATAGTGAATAATGCAATAAATGAGATAAAAAACACTCTGGAGGCCACAAATAGTAGAATAACGGAGGCAGAAAATAGGATTAGTGAAGTAGAAGATAGAAAGGTAGAAATAAATGAATCAGAGAGGAAAAAAGAAAAATGAATTAAAAGAAATGAGGACAATCTCAGAGGTCTCCAGGACAATATTAAACACTCCAACATTCGAATCATAGGAGTCCCAGAAGAAGACAAAAAGAAAGACCATGAAAAAATACTTGAGGAGATAATAGTTGAAAACTTCCCTAAAATGGGGAAGGAAATAATCACCCAAGTCCAAGAAGCCCAGAGAGTCCAAAACAGGATAAACCCAAGGCGAAACACCCCAAGACACATATTAATCAAATTAACAAAGATCAAACACAAAGAACAAATATTAAAAGCAGCAAGGGAAAAACAACAAATAACACACAAGGGGATTCCCATAAAGAGAACAGCTGATCTTTCAATAGAAACTCTTCAGGCCAGGAGGGAATGGCAAGACACATTTAAAGTGATGAAAAAAAAATAACCTACAGCCTAGATTACTGTACCCAGTAAGGATCTCATTCAAATATGAAGGAGAAATCAAAAGCTTTACAGACAAGCAAAAGCTGAGAGAATTCAGCACCACCAAACCAGCTCTCCAACAAATGCTAAAGGATATTCTCTAGATAGGAAACACAAAAAGGGTGTATAAACTCGAACCCAAAACAATAAAGTAAATGGTAATGGGATCATACTTATCAATAATTACCTTAAACGTAAATGGGTTGAATGCCCCAACCAAAAGACAAAGACTGGCTGAATGGATACAAAAATAAGACCCCTATATATGTTGTCTACCAGAGACCCACCTCAAAACAAGGGACACATACAGACTGAAAGTGAAGGGCTAGAAAAAGATATTCCATACAAATAGAGACCAAAAGAAAGCAGGAGTAGCTATCTCATATCAGATAAAATGGTCTTTAAAACAAAGGCTGTGAAAAGAGACAAAGAAGGTCACTACATAATGATCAAAGGATCAATCCAAGAAGAAGATATAACAATTATAAATATATATGCACCCAACATAGGAGCAC